>CAIGQZ010034910.1:391679-449621 GCA_903798205.1 Danio tinwini
CACACACACACACACACACACACACACACACACACACACACACACACGCACACACGCACGCACACAAACACAGACTTACTTGGCAAATCTAAATTACCATCGGAAATACCACAAACGTCTGTTGTTTTTTTATAAAACTAATTATAAAATCCAATGCCAGATTTGATTCTAAAATTTCAGTGTTCTACATGAACATGTGCAGACGTGGCTCAACATGAATATCTTACTCATTTAAGTACATTTATTTAATAATACATGAGTATATCACTTGTTGCATAAGCTATAACAGGATCCAACAAACTCTTTTTTTATTTTTGAATGATTCTGTATATGTTGGTTCAAAGTCATTTATACAGGATTGAATATTATAAGATCAATATATTTCCTTCGGCTTAGTCCCTAATTAATCAGGGGTTGCCACAGCTGAATGAACCGCCAATTTATCCAGCATATGTTTTACGCAGCGGATGCCCTTCCAGCCGCAATCCAGTACTGGAAAACATCCATAAACTCTCACATTCACACACATACTGTACACTATGACCAATTCATTTATACGTCACATTGTGGTGGGCCTCAAAATCACTGGGACTTGGGTCCTATTTTAATAGGGTCCTATTTTATTTTATTTTATTTTCCAATATGACAGTGGACACACTATACCTACACACAGTTCTGTCCAAACAGCTTACAAAAGTTGGTTTTCATCATAAGTGCCCTTTAATAATAAAGAAATTACATTTTTATATCCTCTCCTTGCCCCAAAAGTATAAGTAAATTGACACACATACTCTTAATCTAAAGCTCTTGGTAACAAACAAAATATCAAGATTTCCATTTGCAGATATAATCCACTCCTCCCTCCCTCTGCTTCTGTCCATCATGCAGACAAACCCAATCAAACAACAACCGCAACATGAGGTCAACAGGGAGTCAGTCAGATGCCTGTCTCTTGTGACCTACAACTAATGTAATGCAATATGTAAAGGTCTGTCTCGCTGTGAGTGAACCCGGTCACTTCAGTACCATCAGACATCCAGTCAGAGTGCGGTTTGGCTGAGTTTCAAAGCAGCGAGAAACGGCATGTCAGACCACGACACCGTGCAAAAACAGTTACCCAATACCCCACGGCCTCCTCCTAGCATAAGTATTACAGCAAGAGCTATGGCTGTGTAATGCTGCTCGTCTGCAGGGCAGAAAGAGGAATAATAGATGTCATGCTACACATTTGTTCTGCCAGCCCACCGGCCCCCTCATTCACATGCAGGACTACTGTATCTAATCCTCTCACCTGTCTACGAAGTGCACTTCCCTCAATGACTGTTTATCGTAACGCCCTGTCATTCAATCCCCCCCTCTCTCACTCTGTCTCTTTTCTCTGGTTCTTGCTTTCCCTCACGGCCAGGCTTTTATCTAAAATTACCCAGAGAAAATGAGGCTAATAACTCACTTTAGACAGTGAGGCGCACAAGGCAACGCTTAAGTCTTTAGTATGATTTCAACCGGAGGATCCGCTTAGAAAAAAACTTAGCTAAAGGGTCACCCTGCAGTGATGCAAAATTATAATAAATGAGGCGAAAACAAGTGTAAGAGACAGAAAGGAAGTGAGGTTTAAAATGCACATGCCTGTGCTTGTGAACTATCTCACCGCTAATTTGTACCGTGGATTTCAACACCAGTAACACTTCACAATAAGGTTGCATTAGTTAATGTACTTATTAACATGAACCAAGTATGAGCAGCACATTTATTACAGTATTTATTCATCTTTGTTAATGTTAGGTCATGAAAATAAAGTTGTTCATTGTTACTTCTACAGTTACCTAGCACATTTTGGGATTTTGATAATGCATTAGTAAGTGTTGAGTAATTTATGATCTATAATCAATGTTGTACTAGTTTTGTTTATTCTTAGCTGAACTACATTAACTAACATTAACTAATGAAATCGGCAGCACAGTGGCTCAGTGGTTAGCACTGACACCTCACAGCAAGAAAGTCGCTGGTTCAAGTCCCAGCTTGGCCAGTTGGCAATTCTGTGTGGAGTTTGCATGTTCTCCCCGTGTTTACGTGGGTTTCCTCCAGGTGCTTCGGTTTCCCCCACAGTCCAAAGACATGCGCTACAGGTGAATTGAATGAATTGAATTGTCCGTTGTGTGTGTGTGTGTGTGTGTGTGTGTGTGTGTGTGTGTGTGTGTGTGTGTGTGTGTGTGTGTGTGTGTGTGTGTGTGTGTGTGTGTGTGTGTGTGTGTGTGTGTGTGTATGTGTGTATGTGTGTGTGTATGTGTGTGTGTGTGTGAGAGTGTGCATGGGTATTTCCCAGTGTTAGGTTGCGGCTGGAAGAGCATCCGCTGCATAAAACATGCTAGATAAGTTGGTGGTTCATTCCGCTGTGGCGACCCCTGATTAATAAAGGGACTAAGCTGAAAAGAAAATGAATGAATGAATGAATGAATGAATGAAATTCAACCCATATAAATTGTTTCCAACAATTTAGCAAAATCCATTTTTCAGTTATTATGCATTTATTTATGTATTTAGAGTATTTCACAAAGAAAACCGAAAGGGAATCAGTTTTTTCTTAGTTTTGTAACAAGGCATGAAACAGATGTTTGGTTGTTTTTTCCAGTGTCAGCAGAGAACACTAAAACACAGGTAAAAATGAACAAAGCAATATTACACACTACGATAAGGTTAAAATATGAAGAAAACATGCTAGAAACGTCAATTCCAAATACGTTTCCTCAGCAAATCATACCCATTCATCCTCAGATATTTGAGATGAATGGATTTTAAACACAACACTCATAAGACATTTTCTAAACTCTGGTCAGACATAACCTGCAATGGAACAGTTTTTATGATCATTAAAACAAATATTGGTAGCACTTTACAAAAACAGTACATGAATAATAATGTACTAATATGTGAACTAAACATTCATTTATTATGAATTAATGATGAGTTAAGGCGTGTGCTAATCATGAACTAACTTTAACTACAACATGAGTCACATGTTGTTCATGTGTAAATAAGGGCTACCTTAACTACTATTTAGTACATGTTGTTAATTAATTTATTAATTAACATTTAAATTTAAGCTAAATGTAACTAACATGAACTTATGAGCTATTAATGTGTAATTATGTTATGACTTTACTTGGAGGGGCACATCACCATTAAATCATCCTTAACTGTTCATGAACTCCTGTGTTTAAACTGTTCATGTTGATGTTGACAGAACACTTTACTATTGTTATTCAGTGTAAACGCACTAGGTGGACATGCATAAGGAGTTCATGAGTAGTTAAGGATGAGTTAATGATGATGTGTCCCTCTATAATTACGCATTAACATATCATGAGTTCATGATGGTTAAATTAAGCATAAACTAATGTGGTAAATAATACAATCATGTACTAACAAGTAATTAAGGTAGCCGTTATTCACACATGAACTCATGTTGTAGTTAAAGTCAGTTCATGATTAGCACACGAATTAACTCTTTATTAGTTCATAATAAAGTTATGTTTAGTTTAGATATCAATACATCATTATTCATGTACTGTTATTGTAAAGTGTTACCCAAATATTTATAGCTACAATATACTTTCAGAGGTTTAAGAGTCATCTTGAAGAAATACATACAAAAACTACTTACTAAAAAAAAATGTCTATGCTTTTTCCCTCAATAGTTCATACATTTCCATTACTCACCCAGGCCTGTAAATCTCAATTTTAATTTTCATCTTTAATATTGATGTCTGTGGGAGCTCTGTTCTAACATCATCTCTATCTCTGATATAGCTGTATAACAAAATCATTGTACTGTCATCTATTAGCGTAGCAGACACAGAGCTAAACTTTTGTAAGGGAGTCAGACATGCTGTCAGTCTCCTCACAGAATGTTCCAGTGTGTGTGCGTGCGTGCGTGCGTGCGTGCGTGTGTGATCCCGTCAAAAACAAAAGTAGACTTTTCAAGTAGAGTCTGCGAAAATTGTTAAAAATTAAAAACCGTTACATGAAATAACATTTATAGATGCTGATGTCACTCATCCTCCAATTTCTCCAACAGGAGGAGATACTCTGGGACTGCTTCAAAATGTCAAAATTATAGAGAGAGGAAGTCAAGACATACACTGAAATTAGGGGTTTGTAAGATTTTTCAATGTTTTTGAAAATAAGTCTGTAATGCTTCAAGGCTGGATTTATTCATTCAAAAATAAAGTAAAAAATACAATATTGTTAAATGATTGTAACATTTTAGAATGTAGTTACATTTTGTTGTAAAATCAAACTATTTAGCAGCATTACTAAAGTATTCAATCTCATATAATTCTTTAAATATATTATTATATGGTGATTTGAGGCTCACAAAATATACTATTATTACTATTACTGTTATTATTATTACTACTACTACTACTACTACTACTACTACTAATAATAATAATAATAATAATAATAATCATAGTAATAATAGTAACATATAATAGTAATACTACTACTAATACTAATACTACTACTACTAATAATAATCATAGTAATAATAGTAACATAGTAATAGTAATACTACTACTACTACTACTACTACTACTACTACTAATAATAATAATAATAATAATAATAATAATAATAATAATAATAATAATAATAATATTAATAATAATAATAATTGATTTGTTTGGAAATCAAAGCTGTATTTAAAGTTACAATAAAAATGTAAATACTTAATTACCAAGTTACAAAGATTTTTTTTTTTTTAATTGTGTAGCATTTTAAATCTATTTAACTACACTACCTGAAAAGTCTCGTCGTCGAACCCAGTTGTAAGAGCAACAAATAATAACTTGACTTCTAGTTGATCATTTGGAAAAGAGGCAGAAGGTACATTTTTCTGATGAATCATCTGTTGAATTGCATCCCAATCATCACAAATACTTCAAAAGATCTACTGGAACCCGCATGGACCCAAGATTCTCACAGTAATCAGTCAAGTTTGGTGAAGGAAAAATCATGGTTTGGGGTTACATTCTGTATCAAGACATTTGTGCTGGTTATTGCATTACAAACCACAGGAGAAGGCAAATTCTTCAACAGGATAGCGCTCCTTCTCATACTTCAGCCTCCACATCAAAGTTTCTGAAAGCAAAGAAGGTCAAGGTGCTCCGGGATTGGCCAGACCAGTCACCAGACATGAACATTATTGAGCATGTCTGGGGTGAGATGGCATTGAAGATGAATCCAAACAATCTTATAAACTCCTGCAAGAATGCTTTCTTTGCTATTCCAGATGACTTTATTAATACGATATTGAGTCATTGTAAAGATGTATGGATGCAGTCCTCCAAGCTCATGGTAGTCATACACAATATTCATTCTTTTTCCACTGCACCATGACTTTATTTTCTATACTGTACATTATTTCTGTTGCATGACAAGACTTTTGTCTAAGCAAAGTCAGACCTTACTGTCTTAATTAAATAATTAAAATCAAGCTATGATAATATTTTACTTTGGTAAAATAAGCGTAATATAGAAGGCCTTTGCCTTTTATATAAGCCACTTCTGATACTAAATGATCAACTAGAAGTCAAGTTATTAATTGTTGCTCCTAAAACTAGGTGACAAGTCATTTGTAAGATAGTGTCAATCATTGTAATGGACAGTATGGCTTTGTGTGCCTTTTTGACAACATCTTTAATAATGAGTTACATTCAAAAAATAGATATTCTGTCAAGTAAAAATGATTGATATTTAACAATAATAGTATTAAACGTTTCATCATCAAAAGTCGTAAAAATCATGCAGTATAGCTTCAGAGGTCTTTGTGCATTTAATGTACCCTTTAATTCTGAATCCATGAACTTAAAACTGATTAGTTGAAACACTTACAGAAAAAGAGATTCAGTAGATCTATTGTGCTTACCATGAATTGGGTTGTGTCCCACTGTCAGCGGGATGGCACGGTTCAAGGTGGGTCCCACTCCTTGCACCTGCGTGTGTGTGTGGTAGTTTTTCTGCTGGACCAAAAACTTTTGGGTTTTACTCTGGTGCATCGTCATTGAAACTGGGTGTTGTGCTCTGCAAGATACAAACATTAAAGACAAAAATGTCAACATAAACCTTTCGGACCGCTTTTTCTTAAGCTTTTTATTTCTGCCTCTCAATGTTTCAATGTCCATCAATCAACAATGATATTACATATAGAAATAATGTTATATTTTATTCATGTGCTCATATTCTAATTTATGCGGTTTTCACTTTGATTAATTACCTGCTTAAGGGCATACAGAAAACCACAGTACTCTGAGCACACAGACGTGCTGCTGGTTACATGTAAATTAAACCAATCATTTGTAACATACAAAACACATCAGCAGTCACATGAATCACACAGAGTGATTTTTCATTATGTTTATCACAGACGTGCAGTAAAATTCCATTTGTATAAACACACACTGCAAGCACATGGGTAAAAATCAATCATAACTCAGCAGAGCACATAACAAGCTCTCTTTTACTTTTGGCTGAGCCAACCGGATTAGTTTCTATGTAACTAGTAGGGTATGCTTCCCATATGAAATCAGAATAGAGCTTTAATGGCCAATTGAGTTTATTTATGAAGAAGTGAACAATCCTGCTCACATAAAGCACATGATTGACTGCTATGCGACATTAGACTAGAAGCATGAAAATACTCAATTCATGCATTCATTTTCTTTTCGGCTTAGTCCCTTTATTAATTAGGGGTTGCCACAGCAAAACGAACCACCAACTTACCCATATGTTTTACGCAGCAGATGCCCTTCCAGCAGCAACCCATTATTGGGAAACACACCATACACTCTCATTTACACATATAGTATAGACAATTCAGCTTACCCAATTCACATATAGCGCATGTCTTTGGACTTGTGGGTGGAAACCGGAGCACCCGGAGTGAACCCATGGAACACGGGAAGAACATACAAACTGCATACAGAAATGCCAACTGACCCAGCCGAGGCCCAAACCAGTGACCACCTTGCTGTGAGGAGACAGTGCTAACCACTGTGCCACGCACTGTCCTAAAATACTCAAATTTAATACAAATTTTCATAGTAGTAGACTATGAAAGTACACTAAATTAGAAGTATATAATGCAGAATTAGTCTATACAGTTTCTTCCTATGCTTTATAGAAATGCCCTCTCTGCCATTTTTAACTTAAACTATTAAAATATTTGGTAACAAAAAAATAGTTGAAAAAAAAGTCAAATTTTAAATAAAAGTAAATACAGATATTACATGAAAACATACTTAGACATTTTGGCAAACAATTATGTTTACAGTGATGGCTGAAATGGCAAAAAAAAAAAAATTAAACAAAAAATTATATTTAGAAATATAAAAATAAGCCCAACGAAACACCTAAAACTACAAATATAAAACATTAAGGTTATTTCATAAATACTAATAAGAATATTTTTTCCCAAACTTCAATTTCTTGTATAGCTAACATTATTATCAATATCTTGTGCAGATACTGTACAGGTGTTTCTTCCCATAGCGATAAACTTCCAGTTTAATTTTTTTACAGTTTCTTTTACAGCATCAATGTTGTAATATAATTAAAATATAATCAGTTTAAAAGACTTCAGCATTCATTTAGCTGTTCAAGCGTAAAACGAGATGAAAAGCCGTGTACATGCACGAGTCCGTCAGGATTAGCAGGCTAGTGCAGAAACTCGAAAACTGGAAAATTCATTCATTCATTTTCTTTTTGGCTTAGTCCCTTTATTAATCTGGGGTCGCCGCAGCGGAATGAACCACCAACTTATCCAGCATATGTTTTACGCAGCGGATGCCCTTCCAGCTGCAACCCATCCCTGGGAAACATCCATACACACACACATACACTACGCACAATTTAGCCTACTCAATTCATCTGCACCGCATGTCCTTGGACTGTGGGGGAAACTGGAGCACCCGGAGGAAACCCACGCGAACACGGGGAGAGCATGCAAACACCACACAGAAACTGCAACTGAGCCAGTCGAGGCTCGAACCAGCAACCTTCTTGCTGTGAGGCGAACGTGCTACCCACTGCGCCACCGTGCAGCCCAATGATGAAAAATACTGGAGTAAAAGAATTTTTCATATTTTAAAGACATGGGGTGGAAAAAAGTGATTTTTTAGGAAAACAAACCTTAAAAGTGCAGATTTTGTAAAAACATATAGTTCACCGTAATTGCTTGACCCAGGTTACTGAAAAATTAAAAGTCCTTCCACATACTTCTGCATATTCCCTATTATATCTGTCAAAATTCTATAGCCAAATTCCCTTCAATAACTCTGTAAAGAGATTATGGGAATCGAACATAATCAGCTATGTCTGCATGAGAGTCTTGAACATCTCGCTAATTTACAGACAAAACACAGCACACAGCTGTGAGGAAACGGATATGAAATCTAATCCGTCTTTCATACATCTATTAGGATAAAAAAAGCAGGGATGCGGTTGCTGGGAATCACAGCTGGGAAGCTTCATAAAACGATGACGCACAGGACTAAATTAGGGTCGACATCTCGGAATAACAACACAGACCTCAGATCTGTCTGAATCGTATCTGTTGTTTTAGGGACAGTCCAGCTTCCCCCACAAAAAAATAACAATAACAAAAAAAGTTATTATTTTCTCACCCTGTATGGCGTTATTTCTTCAATGGAGCATGAAAGAAATTTGACAAATGTTGGTAATCAAATCACTTTTGATTCTATTGACTTCCATTGTATTTTTTATCCATGCAATTGAAGTAAATGGAAACCATAATGGATGGCTTTCCAATAATTTTGGGAACCAAAGTTTGAAAGAACATGCGTATGAGTAAGTCAATGATGAAAAAAAGTGTAATTTTTTTATCTCTTCAAGGCCTGACTAACTTTTGATGATTGACAGATACAGCAGAGTTCAAGTTTATGCAAATGAGCAATGATGACATCAACAACCAACGGGAGTGCGTGCAGACCGTCGCCTTTCAGTGCAAGCAAAGGCTTTAGACATAACAACATGGTTTCTATCCACAACAAAGTGAGATGTGAGGACAAAGTGTATAAACAGTGTCTGCTCAAATTTACAGCAATGGAAGGAGCAGATACACAGAAACTAGCAAACAAAATGAGAATATTTACAGGGAAAGTGTAAACAGAGGTATGTTCCTTTCATTTCGTCTTTTGCATCTGTCTTTCATCTCTCATTTGATGTTCTCAATTTTAAAACACATTTATTAATCTCATGCAATGTGTTGAAGTTTCTCGCAGTCTTATGCACAGTTCATTCCCACAAAGACAAAAAGAACTTAAAGTTTTCAGTTTACAACTCTGGCATTGAACAACACACTTACATTGCACGCACATATATAAACCATCACACGCACACATAAAAAAAAGATTTCAGCAACGATTTTGTATTGTAGCTGAAATTTTGGAATGGTGAATGCCAGCACATTAAGAAACACACTGCAACCCTGAACAAGACCTAACTAAATTTGTCTGGTAAAAGCATTTAATAGATTATATAAATTAAGTTACCAGCAATCACAAAACCAACTTGGCAATGGGGTAAATGCACAGCTAGTGTTTTTCAGCCAATGATAAACTTCCGGTGAAAGGTTTATGTGACTATTTTCAATTTCATAAGGTTTCTTTTACAGCCTCGATGTTGTAATGCAACTATAATACATTCAGTTAAATAGACTTCAGCAATCATTTAGTTGTTCAAGCGTAACACGAGATGAAAGACCATGTAACCGCTAACACCATCAGGATCAGCAGGCAAGCGCAGAAACTCAATTAAAAGTACTTGAGTAAAATAAACTCATATTTTAAAGACATGGCGGTGGAAAATGAAATTTAATGCTGTGCTTCTTGTCCAATCTGAGACCCACTTTATATCGTATATCTATCAGACAGTGAAGATTGCTGATTTGTAAAGAAATCAGACGTTAAACGTGGCAACTTTATAATGGAAAGACAGTTCACCAGAAGCCCTGAGGCTGGCTGGCTGAAATTAAAAAAAGAACCCCATTACAGTATATGGTTCCCAGCATTGTTGCTTACAAAAAACATGGTTGTGTTTGTTCTCCAGTACTAACCAGCATAAACTGTCCTAACACATCAAGAAAATTCAAGATGTCCTAGGCTGCCCTTTTCAGCAGTAATTCCCATTACAGTACACCCTACATAGAGCAGACCACACACATAAAAAGAAAAGGCATAAAATGTTTGAGCCTGTTCTTAAACAGGTGAAAAGAAATGAGCTGTGTAAGTGCTTATAAACTCACACACCATCAGTGTAAGCCGATCTGTGGAGAAAATCCCAACTGGTCTGGAGGAAGACAGTGTTTTAAGCTTTTCCACATGCATTTCTCTTTCTACCCTCTGAATAATATCTATGTATATTAAATCCACCATCACAAAAGCAATTTTACAGAAATTAATAGGTATTTATTTTATATTCAAAAGGGCTGCACAAATCTGACATTGCAATGTTTTGTTTCAGCAGTTGGCTTCAATTGCTCTATTTGGAAAGTAGTCATTAATTTAGATTGATTGCCATTATTCTGTAGAAAAGCACAAAATGCAGGCATAGATCAATACAATAAAGCAAATGTAAAGTGAAAATAACAGTGCTTTATGGTTTCTGGGGAGTCTAACAGTATTCAGGTCCAGAAACTGAATAATCAAATGTAAAATAACACTAAATAAATCAATAAAATAATCTTTATTAAAGTTACAAATGGTATAATTTGTTGTGTCTGAATGCTTTAAATTCTCTTGAAATGCTCACAGTCACAGGCCTTAAAAACACATGCAGATGATAAACTTTCAGTCTAAACTCTGTGGTGACTCCACAGATCTCATGTGTTCTGAACTGTGGCTCCTAGTCAACTATTATCCAGACTCTAATTTATATCCTGCGATGTGACTTGCAGATGTGCACATTGTGATATCTATGCTGAAACCATGTATTGCACAGTAATATTTCAATATGAATACATGTTTAATGGTATATACAGTGTTATGCATAAATTTGGACAGCCCTCTGTGGCTACATAATAATGTCCTCTTTCTTTATAAGAGAAGATCGCAGTGAAATGCCATTCATTTTTTAGAGAAAGCAAGATAATGTCATGTTTTTGTGACAAAAATACCTAGTGTAGTAGTATTGAGATGTGTGAAATTAAATTGAAACAGAAAAATGCAAAAGTTGGGCACCTTCTCTTTTGTGTGGATTTCAAAACGCTGATTGAGTCCAACGCAAAGTTGATATTATTGACTCAGTAAACCTTAACAAGATTACTGATTGCTAGTTGTGTTTCTCCTTATTTTGAACTACAGAGTATTCACATGGGAACCTCAAAAGAACTCCCTAATGACCTAAAAACTAGGATAATTCAAAACATAGGAGAAGGATGCAAAAAGCTATCCCAAAGGTTTAAAGTCTCTATCTCCACAGTTAGATTAGATTAGATTAGATTAGATTCAACTTTATTGTCATCACACATGTACAAGTACAAGGAAACGAAATGCAGTTTAGGTCTAACCAGGAGTGCAATAGCAGCAAGTGCAGGATACAGGTATAAGTTATAAAGTGCAGTTATAGAAAAATTCTGGTGATATTTACAAATGGATGTACTATGAACATTATATACAGGTTGTGTTAGCTATGAACAGAGATTTACAATAGATGGATAAATGTACAGGTTGCTATTAATAATCAGAAGTGTGCAGATAGATAAACATAATTACAAATGTATATGTACAGTGGGTGTGTACATAATTTACAAATGTACATGTGCAGTAGGTGTGTACAGTTCAAATAAATGAATCAGTGCAATGAATATGTGCAATTTTTAAATGTGCAAATGTTAAGTAGTGCAGTGATTATGATGAGTCTGAGTTATGAGGAGAGGAGAGTGGGGTGTATTAGGGGGGCAAAAAGTCAGTGGGGAGCAGAGTTCAAGAGGGAGACAGCTCTGGGGAAGAAGCTGTTCTTTAGTCTGCTGGTTTTTGTCCGGGGGAGCCTGAAGCGCCTGCCAGAAGGCAGGAGAGAAAACAGTCTGTGAGCAGGGTGAGAGGAATCTTTAAGAATACTGCGTGCTCGGCGCAGACAGTGTTTCCTCTGGATGTCCTCTATGGCTGGCAGTGTGGTCCCTGTGATGCGTTGGGCAGTTTTCACCACCCGCTGCAG
Source organism: Danio tinwini (assembly GCA_903798205.1). Classification (NCBI taxonomy): domain Eukaryota; kingdom Metazoa; phylum Chordata; class Actinopteri; order Cypriniformes; family Danionidae; genus Danio; species Danio tinwini. Next base: position 403,914 of record CAIGQZ010034910.1, read on the forward strand.
TGCCTTACGCTCCGCAACAGAGCAGCTTCCATACCAGACTGTGACACAGTTCGTCAGGATGCTTTCTATTGTGCAGCGGTAGAAGTTCACCAAGACGGCTGATGACAGCTGGTTCTTCTTAAGTTGCCTTAAGAAAAATAGGCGCTGGTGAGCCTTCTTGACCAGGCTGGAGGTGTTGGTGGTCCAGGAAAGGTCCTTGGAGATGTGGGTCCCCAGGAACTTGAAGGATGATACAGGCTCGACGGCCATCTCATTGATGTAGATGGGATCATGTGAGCCTGTTCGTCCCTTCCTGAAGTCCACAATGAGCTCCTTGGTCTTGTCGGTGTTAAGGAGCAGATTATTGTTGGTGCACCACGTGGCCAGATGCTGTATCTCCTCCCTGTAGGCAGTCTCATCATTGTTGCTGATTAGACCAATCACTGTGGTGTCATCTGCAAATTTGATGATGATGTTGGATCTGTTCACAGGCCTACAGTCGATGGTGAAAAGGGAGTAGAGGAAAGGGCTCAGCACACAGCCCTGTGGTACACCAGTGTTGAGTGTGACGGTGGTGGAGCAAATGTGGTCTGATCTAACATTCTGAGGTCTGTTAGTCAGAAAGTCCATAACCCAGTTACAGAGAGACGTGTCTATATCCAGGTCTCTAAGTTTGATCATTAACTTAGAGGGTATGACAGTGTTGAATGCTGAGCTGAAGTCAACAAACAGCATTCGTGCATAAGTGTTTTTATTGTCCAGGTGTGTGAGTACAGAGTGCAGTGCTATGGAGACTGCATCTTCTGTGCTCCTGTTGCCACGGTAGGCAAACTGATGTGGGTCCAGTGTGGATGGCAGAGAGTCTTTCAGATGTGCCAGGACCAACCGCTCGAAGCACTTCATGATGATGGGTGTGAGTGCTACCGGGCGGTAGTCATTCAGGCATGTTGGGCTGGAGTGTTTCGGCACTGGCACAATAGAGGTGGTTTTAAAGCATGTTGGCACAGCTGCTAGGTTAAGGGACAGGTTGAAAATGTCTGTGAATACCCCAGCGAGCTGTTCTGCACATACTTTGAGGACACGCCCAGGAATACCGTCTGGTCCAGCAGCCTTACGCACATTGATCCGACTCAGTGCGGTGTAGACTTCTGAGGAGGTGAGTGTAATGGGTGAGTGGTCGGTTGAGGAAGTGATCCTGATGTAGGGTTCATTATTGTCTCTTTCAAAGCGGGCATAAAAGTCATTAAGCTCGTTCAGGAAGGAGACATTTGTGGCTGTGGGTGTGGAATGGCTGGGTTTGTAGTTGCTGATGGCCTGTATGCCCTGCCACATGCGCCGAGGATCAGAGTTGGAAAAGTGCTCCTCTAGCTTTAGCTTGTAGCAGTGCTTGGCCTTTTTGATGCCCCTCTTCAGATTAGCCCTGGAAGTGCTGTAGGCCTGTGCATCCCCTGATCTGAAGGCAGTGTTGCGTGCCTTCAGCAGGAGGCGCACCTCCTTGTTCATCCATGGCTTTTGATTTGGGTATGTGGTGATCTGTTTCTGGGTTGTAACACTGTCAATGGTGGTGTTGATGTATTCCAGAACAGAGGAAGTGTAGCTGTTAATGTCTGTGTGAGAGCCACATGTGGCCTGGGAAGCAAACATACTCCAGTCTGTGTGTTGAAACCTGTCCTGGAGTGTGGAGTCTACCCCCGCTGGCCACACTTTGATGGTCCTCACTGATGGCTTCACACGGTTGATGAGGGGTGAGTATCGGGGGGTGAGGAACAAAGAAAGGTGATCTGATTGACCCAGGTGGGGGAGGGGGGTAACAGCATAGGCTTCAGCCATGTTTGTGTATACCTGGTCCAAAGTCTTGTTTCCCCGTGTGTGACAGAAAATGTTTTGATGGAATTTGGGGAGCACTGTCTTTAAGTTTGAGTGATTAAAATCCCCCGCAACAATAAAAGCAGCCTCCGGGTGAGCAGTCTGTTGTTTGCTGATGGCTGCATGAAGTTCATTCATAGCAAGCTTTGCATCAGCATCGGGTGGGATATAAGCAGCGATTATAAAGGTGGAGGTGAACTCCCGTGGCAGATAAAACGGTCTGCATTTGACCATCAGAAATTCCAGGTTAACAGAGCAATGTCTCCCAACGATGACAGAGTTTGTGCACCACGCTTTGTTAATATAAATGCATAATCCTCCGCCTCGGGTCTTACCGGAGTCATCCGCCGCTCTGTCTGCTCGGAATGTCTGATGCTCAGTTAAAGATACAGCGTTGTCTGGTATCCCGCTGTTTAGCCATGTTTCTGTGAAAATCATGACATTACAGTTCCATAATCTTTTGCTGTGGTTGATGCGCAGTCTAATCTCATCCATTTTGTTCACCAGGGACCGTACATTGGCGAGGAAGATGCTGGGTAAAGAGAGCCGGTGTGGTGTTAGCTTTAGCTTAGCTCTTAGCCCGCCGCGCTTCCCCCGCCTTTGTTTACGTTCGCGTCGCCGTCTTCGAGCACTTCTGCCCGGCCGGACGGAGCGCTCAGCCTCGGGTGTCCTGGCGATCTCTGGGATGAGTCGTAGATTGCTGATAAAACTGTCCGAAATGCACAAACCAATATCCAAGATCTCCTGTCGGGTGTACGATGTAAAGGCATTACTGTTCTGCACGAACAGACCCGAAATGAGCAGGAAAAATACTGCAAAATTGCAGAAACTGGAGAGACGCCGAGCCTCGCGATGTGTACGCGCCGCCATCTTGGTCTAAGTTAGAAATATAGTGAGAAAATGTAAGGCCACAGGAACAGTTCTTACCAAAGCACAGTTTCAGATCTAGCAAGTAATTCATGCCTACAATTGAACATCATAAAAAATCTGTGGATTGATTTGAAAAGGGCCATTCATGCTCGGCACACATCAAACCTGACAGAACTAAAGAAATTTAGCAAGAAAGAATGGTCCAAAATACCTTCAGCAAGAATTCATGGACTTATCCCTGACTATAAGAAGCCTCTACAGACTGTTACTTCAGCAAAAGGTGGCTGTACAAAAGATTGATGTCATTATTCTGTTGGCGTGCCCAAATTTTTGCACCCGTCTGTTTTGTTTTTGTTAAGACTTAAATTGCATTGCACCTGTTGATTAAATAAATGTTATGTCAGAACTGAAATGTTGTTTTTTCCACAGGGTATAAAATATATCCAAATGAAATTGCTGATTTGAAAGGCCAGCAGGTTACAGTATGGCTTGCAATTATGGAAATTATCAGAGGTGGACAATTTTTTGCATAAAACTCTACAATATATAAAATATATTTGGAAATCCTTTATATGGAAATAGATCGGGCATGTGATTGTGTATTAATGCTAACTCTTAATTTAGAAGAATTCACATTTCTAGACATTAGAATGAGGGAATAACCTAATTTAAATGCATCAGTATTTAGCGTGAGAACCTTTTCTCTCCACATAAGAACATTTGTGTGCAATTACTAATGAAAGCAACCCAATACATGGATGCTGGGTGATTGTTTGGGCGTTGACTGAACAAGCCCTAGTACTAATAAAGCCAAGAGCATTAAAGAAGCCAGCATGCTTTATAATTTAAACTCCAGCACTCATGAACATTCTAATAAGCTGCATTTCCAGATCTGGTGTGGAAAGAGCTGTGGGTTTCCTGCACATTTAGACTGAATTGTGTGTGTGCATGTGTGTGTGTGTGTTTGTAAGGAATGCCAGCTGGCTTATTCTAATCTCCTCCAAGAGGACTATACTACACTATGACCATCTCTCACGTTTTTATGCCAGCGGGTATCTCAAAGCTCTTCCTCAACAGGTGCAGGTCTGGCAGCCACAGTGTCGATGAGGACATGTGCCTCTTTTATTGTCTTGCTTTCTCCCCCAGTGCTCCCCAGCTTCTCATCGGACAGGTGTCTGGACAGGTCTACTGCACTAAACCCGAAGTGCTCCATGAATCCAGACTCTGGTTCACTGCCAGGCTGCATTTCAGCTTGAAACTAAACAACACAAGAAACCTGAGCAGATCAGCACCTGTGGATCACTGCAACAGTTCAATCACATACACAAACACGCCACCCTAACCACACAGACCCTCTCGAAATACACACACACACACACATTCGAGCCAAACCACATACACAAACACCCACACAAACCACACACACACACACTCTTTCTAAATGCCACAGTCTGTAAATATGTTTAAACCCCACACACAAACATCAACCATATGCACATGGTTCCTCCCAAAAACACCAAACCTACTTTAAATGCTCTCATTTATTGGCATTTACATTTATAAAAATACCAATCTGTAAGACACACTCAGATTTACTGTCAGTTTGTGCTGGCACAATCCCTCTTTGTGTCAGGGTTTACTAAAGACATGCTGTGAAAAAGAAGCAAAGAAAAAGCTTTACTTTTGTGGCTAATCTTACATGCATTTATAGTTTGTCTTTCAGGTTCAAATTTATGAAAGGATAGTGTTTATATACTATATATATATGCAACTTGATTTATCAATACCATTTCATGCTAACCCTTTTATGTTTTTTTTATTAACAGAACAATACAAAAAAGGGTCAGGGGTGTACAAAACAAAATAGAAATAAGACAAATATGTGTGTAAGTATGCATACTAAGAAAGGGTAAGGGCCTTGTGGGATTACAGGATTTTGAAGGTTTCAAGTAAAAAAAAACTTTTTTTATTAGTGCTTTGCTTTATGTTGTTTGTATAATGTTTTAATTCTTTTAGTATAGCAGGATAAAATGGTTTTTGGTTATTAAATTCTTAAAATCTGTGAATATGGTACTTCCTTCTCCCCTTTTTTGTTGCAGTTCAAAAATCCCAAAATAACATTTTGGTATTCTAAACGAAAAGTTCGCAATAATTTGTCATTTATGAATTTGGAGATCTCTTACCATATTTCCTTTAAGAATTGAGAATTCCAAAAAAATATGTGGAACAGTTTCAGGCTATGACAAACTAAATGAAAAGTTCTGATCTATATCCTGTCTAAACTTTGAAAGAAAATGTTATGTAGAAAGGGTAAAATTTATGTAGAATTTTAAATACCCTTTTATGTGTTGGTGGCATTGTTGGAAAAATTACATTTTGGAGTCTTAATTTGTAATAATGGGTTTGCTATTTTGAATTTTGAATGGGCTGTCTAAAAGAACTATTTGTCTCCTAACTATCCCCATATCACACAATTGGCTTCATCACTCTTCAGTCTCTTCTCCACCAATCAGCTGGTGTGTGGTGTACAGTCTGGCGCAATATGGCTGCCATCACGTCATCCAGGTGGATGCTGCACAATGGTGGTGGATGAGGAGATTCCCCTAAAAATATGTAAAGCCCTTTGAGTGTCCAGAAAAGTTCTATATAAATGTAAGGAACTATTGTTATTATTATTACTAAAATTAGAACATACGCCTATCAAATTGGTGCAGAGAGCTGGGACTTCCCAGATCTTCTGGTACATTTCTGAAATGTACTTCGACACAGCTGGTGTAAACACAACCAATGACTAGAGTGGCTGCGATCAGCTGTGGTGGTCAAAAACCCATAAATCTGTGTTATGCGTGTTAGGAGTGCCTTTATAATGTGTTGTAACAAGTGAGATCAGCACGCTGACAATGTTGATTGCCCTCCATATTTGTTTTTCAAGTCATGTTTCTTCACGCAAGTTTCCATGAGATCTTATGTTTGTGGAATTGCAACAGCAAAATCAAAATATTGTGTGCATGTGGTTGAAACAGTCCAATCATATAATGTGTCCCTGCCCTTACTTTTTTGCTGAATTGTTAGATTTTCATAGAAATTAATCAAACAAATTCATAGTAATTTTGCACTAGATCTTCAAAACATAAAATGTACTATTAAGATTATTACTAAAGATTTACTAAGATTTTCAACAGTCAGATTACTTGTATTTGTGCCATTATTTACTGTACCACTCCATCAAAAGGCATATCTTCACCCATTTTATTAGTAGATTACCTGAATTGGATTATAATGTCCACTGCCTGTTCAAGACCTAATTTGAGCTGTTGTGTTCTTCCAATCATAATGTGCATTATAGAAATGAATGGCTTCAATATTTAATTTGCACATTGTCATTTGATACCTTGCAAAACTTTCCATTTCCATGGACGCTTTTATGAGAATTTGCTCCCACGTTAATTTTTTTCTGTTTAGTAAATCTGGCCCTCAGGACTCTGACGTAAAGCATAAGCACCCACAACCGCAGCTGAGACAGACAGCGTAAGACTATCCCTGACAGAAACCCTCCCGAAGGACTGACTGGATGCTTTCAGCACCACATTACACACGTGTGTAAGATGTACACAGCACATTTGATGTATGCATGCGAAATCCAGCATTCTCTTACACTTGTTATTAAATGTTCAGCAGACGGTGACATAAATCTGTGAATACATGTGTGCCGTAATGTAAATTATGTGAAGGAAAGCATTGGGTTTGTGCCCAGATGTGCTCTGTGGCCCAGACTATTTTTTCAGTGTGTTTAGCTGAGACAACTGAGCACTGTTCAGGGTATAATTGTCTTCCTGCTCAACTGCGGACCACCAAATGGGCTGGAGATGAATGTTTGAGGTGAAAGCACTTTAGCTTTAGGACAGCTTTACGTAAGCTTTAGGACAAACACTGTACAATAGTAACACTTTCAAAACACTTTGCTATAGTGCCATGCAAAATATACTGTTAAACTTTTTAAAATAAATAAACACAAATTACTTAGTCAATATATCCATATGATGGCAAACATTGACTATTTGGTTTGTCAGGCTTAAGGAAATAGTTGCATAAGTTATTTCATTAGTTACATCACCCACATACTGCTCCACATCTGTATAACTTTCTTTGTGTTGACACACAAAAGAAGATGTTTTATGGTGCAACGACATGAACAAACCAATGTCAAATGTTAAATCAAAAACAAAAGAATGTGGACAGCAACTATGTTTTCAATTACAATCAATTAGTACCGTGTTTTGGCATGCACTTAAAAAAATGTCCTGCTAAAATCATTTGGTTAATTTAACCCATTTAACAGTGCACATTCAACTTCACCACTCTTTTGTTACAGTATGTTAGGGATGAAAACATCCACTGAATAAAACTGCTGTAAAATTGGATCAGATAAAAAAATTAACAATTTGTTTTGCAGAATTTTTTTTTTTGGTCAAAACTACTAAATTGCTTAGAAAATTACAGGATTTTAACTCTTTAATCGCCAAATTTATAACTGATGTTACTGATTTGGTAAAACAAAAAACACACAAAATGACAGATTTTCAATATAAAATGTAATTGTGGTGGAATGGATTTTATTTTACCTTTTATCACAGTCTTGGATATGTGAAACAACATTGCTTTTAATGCATTGTTTAACAAAAAAAAAATTAAATAAACAACAAACGGGTAGTAAAGGGGTAAAAACAAAGGGGTAGTAAATTTGCTTAAAGTTTATTGTTGATTTATTTTTATTTTTTAATTCAAAGCGTTTTCTCAAAATATGCGTCAAAATAAGATCTGTCACCAAAAATGATTCTGCTAGCTGAAACACAGAAGTTATTGCAAAATTAAGACACAAAATTACACCAGAGTGGATGAAAACATCCCTAACAGGACAAAGGTTAATTGAGTGAAAAATGGTGTTTCAAGGCTGTTTAAAAATATTTGACTAAATGTGCATTTATGTATTTCACTACCTTGGGAAATGTTCAAAATTGGACCGGCTCAAAATATTTCAGACCTGGTTTACACTTGTATTTATCATTATCCACTCATGACTGGACACCAAGTTGGTCAAGAGGTTTGTTTGTACCTTTAAAAATTGCCCTGACAGCATCACGAGGAAAGCCATGCAACAAACCCCATGGATCATGGAAACAAACACATACGACCCTTCATGAACGGCTAAATACTACGTCATTTTATTTGATCCTGCCCCAAATAATGATTTTAAACCCGGAAGATGACATTAGCTGACAAAAGCTCAATATTATCCAGTTTTCCCCACAATTAAAGCTGACAGGTGCTAATGTTATCTCCACTGATGCTTGACACACACAAATCTGTTAAAATCTCTGAAAAACGACTCAAGGGTTTCTGCTTGACTCATTCACAACACAGAGAAATGTTTAAGAAGTCAACAAGGAAATAAAAACATTACTTAAAACGCATCTGAAACCATTTGCCCTTTGCCTAAACAGAAAATGAAAGTTGTGCAGCAATATTAACACCATTTATGAAACAAAGAAAGAAACAAACTCTATGAGGAACCCAGCCCGTGTGAGAAATGAGTTAATATGTTAGAGTGAAACTACTTTAATATTTCCTTTAATATGAAATGAGGTTTGCAGACGAGCGGTTAACTGAACAAACTGTGTGGTCTGCATTCAAATATCTCAATAAAAACCACAACAAAAGAACAGTGGGATCTTTTACAGCCTCCACACATTACCACAGCAGGCCAGTAAGAGAAGAAGTTTATTGAGAACAAAGCCAGATCCATTTAAGTATTGTGATCCCAGCTGATTTTCATCCACAGAAACTCTTCTGGTAGACAGGTTAGTTCAGCAGGGACTTCTGTCTACATGCACCGTCTCTGATGAAGAGGAACTTGACTGGAACCGATGAAGAAAAAAAAAAGTGCCAGTCAGCATTCAATATGGCCACGAAGCCACATATTTTCCTTTTTTTTTAAATAAAGAATATTCCCTAATGTTTATTTGCCTGAAGATTATTCTGCGAGCCGGGAGCAGGAATATAATGAGCTGTTTATATTGAATTTTACGACACTGGGCTGAGATTCAGAGTAAATCCTGGTAATATGAATTGTAATTATGGTTTTTGGAGCGTAGAGGTTGGACGCATGTGATGCTGCTCTGCTCACTTGCTCTAATACTGTATGTCTGCTGCAGCCCAGCAATAGAATAACTTGGAATGTGCTGAAACTACATATTTTTTAAATAATATGTTTTACCATGGGGACAAATGGTTTGACATACACATAAGACCATATATACACATATATACATTAATCATCTGATACTCATCAAGGCTACATTTATATAATAATTAAAGTTAAAATGGTAATTTTGTAAATAATATTGTAAATAAAGGTTTTGAGTTTAAATGTATTTTTAAAAATGCATTGCTGTGAAGTAAAATCTGAAATTTTAGCAGTCTTCAGAGTCACAAGTTCCCTCCAAAATCATTCTAACCAGTATTGCCAGATATAGCTGTCTTTTTCCAGCCCAAAAGCTGTCCAAAACCCACCCAAATGCACAGAAAACCCAAATATATTCCTAAAAATATTAAAGTAATACTTTAATTACTTTAAACTTATTCAAATTGAAGTCATCCCAGTTAAATTAACTGTCATGATTTTTTAACCATACAGCAACCAACACCAGCAGTCACCCACAATCAACCACAATATAATCGGATCACATCGAAACATGGCCCCCCTCTCACCCACACACCGCATGCCATTTTTTACCCGCACAATCAAATTCAAAACCTCCCAATCTGACAACACTGATTCTAATGTTCATTTGCTTTTCAAGCTACATTTCAACTATCAATGTTAACAGCAGTTGTGCTATACTCAATATTTTCTTTTCTTGTTTCAATTGTCTTTTGACTGAACAATTAGGTGATAAAAGTAGAATGTTAAATTAATATCAAAATGCAGCACTAACAAAATAAAAAAAGTGTTTATTATGTTTACAAAAACGGGGGAGTAGGTTATATACAAATGAATGTAATTTATTGACAGTTTTGAATGTTATCTTGACCTAAATGACAATAATCTCAGAGACTGCCTTGTGCTCTTGTGATGATGTTTTACTGGAACACAAGTAAAGAACAAACCCACCTGTAGCCCACATATAAAATCATTTGTATGCCGAATAACATATAAATTATGTTTCTGTAAAAACAATAATAATAAAATATAGTGCTGTGTAATGCTTTAGTCAACATAACCTTACTTTATTTTGCATACAGTATAGTGTGGGATTTGAAGAACTGATTTATATCCATTTAGCCGAGACATATTTGTGTGGCCAAAAGTACTGTAAATGGAAGCATTTTAACAAATCAGATACCATAATATATAATACACAACATAACCGGATCACATCGAAACACTGCCTCTCTCTACACTACCTGTTAGAGTATGCATTGGTTACTACTAAATGAATAGAGTAGGAGTACACAGTTATGTTTTGTTAAATAACTTGCATATAAAATTTACGTTTCAAAACCGCCCAAATTTTGTCTACCCGCCAATGGCATTTTTTACCCGCACCATCAAATTCGAACCGCCCAATCTGGCAACACTGATTCTAACGTTCATCTGCTGATCAAGCTACATTTTAACTATGTACTACTTAATGTGCTACTTAATATTTGTTTTCTTTCAAGATTCATTGATGAATAGAAAGTTTAATAGACAATTTTTACAATGAAGAAAAAAGTTACTTTTGATCATTTTTTTTCATTTTTGATGAATAAAAGTATTATTTAAAAAAAAAATTATAAATAAAGACTTAAGAAACACAAACCTATATTTTATTTTTTTTATAATTTACAGTCCCCTAAATTGGAATGGCTAAGGAAGCAATTTGTAAATGTGGAGCCATATGAAACCTTCCTAAATTCTATATGTCTGAATTTTCCAGCTATTGATACTGAAGCCCACAACTGCATCAGATCAGAGAGAAGATGAGAGTGAGAGAGGGACGTCAGAAAAGCAGAGAGAGAAAGTTATAAACATAAGCTCCAATTCCAGTCTCAACAAAATAGCTGGCGTAACCTCGCACGCTGGCAGACATGTTGTAATTAAAAAAAAAAAAATGCCAGAAGATTTTACTCTCTCTCTCTCTCCTACCTAATCAAAACTGAGCAGCTACACAGATCTGCACTGCCGTGATCTCCAGATGTTGCTTATCTTTGAGTAAACAACTTTCATTTTGACATCTATTTCTCTCTACTTCACTCATGCTATTCTCTTTCTGTCTCATTCTGTACCACTCTGCCCATCCTCCTCTTTTATTAATATCAGCGCTCCGTCCATCTCACTTTTCCATTTCCTTCTGCCACTTCTTTGACCACTTTGTCTATTCTTCTCCTTCCGCTCTTATCCTCTTGTTATTCCCAGAATTTGGCGGGATCTGCTGCGGTTCCTCCCTCGAGCTCGGCGAGACGCTGCACAGCTCTCTTTTCTAATGAACCCGCTGACCCACATCAAGATGCTTTTTTTCTCCTCAAAATCTATACAAACAAAATTCTGCTTCTTATAGAAATCTTCAGATGGATATGCATTTCCATTTCTTTTACACCAGAAGTTCCTATTTTATATTTTATTACTGATGCCTTAAGTAGGAACCTATGATTTGCATGAAGCGGAAAACACTGACACAATTGCACAATTCAGTCATAAAAAGGGAATTATCTCTATTATGTGGAATGTCAGAGAGCTTGGGATGAATGAATTGAAAGTAGTGCTGCATGCCTAATTAAAATGCAATATGGACTGTCTAGGAATATGAAACTGCAAAAGATGGTAACTTTGAAAATTAAATCGGCAGGTTCTGGATGTTTACATTAAAATTAACTAATCAAATTACAACACATATATTGAAGCAAGTGGTGTTATCAACCTCTACTGTTACTAATTGAATACATAAAACATGAGCTGATCTGAGAATCTCCTCACCAGCATTTCAATGTTTTACAGTATGTGAGAAAATGTTTAGTGCACTTAGGGGCATATACTGTATATACTTAGGGGCACTTATCTGGTCACTTTATGCATTTTATTTTTCAAATCGGTCAGCTATCTGTGCTATCAGCTTTACGCATTCAAGATGGATATACAGTAAATCCAATTCACGCAAACCTTTTTAGGAGGTGGTCAGAGACACATTTTAAATGGAAATAACCAGGTCTAAATGCATCTAGATGTTGAAACCACAAGTTTTACTCCTTCCAAAATGTAAATAAATAAACATGAGATTTGACAGACATAACAGGGCTAACACAAAAGGATGCAATGGAAACACCACAGATGAAATTTTGGGTTTTATTTTCTCGTTTTGATTTATTCTTGACTGAACAATTAGGTGATAAAAGTAAAATGTTGATTTTATATCAAAATGCAGCACTAACAAAATAAAAAAAAAGTTTACTATGTTTACAAAGGCACAATGTTTTGTTTTTTGGGAGAGTAGGTTATACACAAATTAATGTACACCCTTGACAGTTTTGAATGATACAGTATCTTGTGCTTAATTCCCATAATCGCAGAGACCGCTTTGTGCTCTTGTGATGATGTTTTACTGGAACACAAGTAAAGTACAAAGCCACCTGTAGCCTACATAAAAAATCATGTATATGCCGAATAACATACAGATTATATATTTTTTAAAAAATTAAAAAATATAGTGCGGTGTAACACTTTAGTCAATGTAGCCTAGTTTAAATTGCATATAAAGTAGAAAACGTTAATAGTGAATCCAAAATGTTTTTTCAAAATTGTGCTAAGACAAAAATGAGTGTTGATCAATAGTTTTAAGACAACTTTGATGAAAAATGATGATCCATTTCGAATGATGATTACTGTAGTGTGGAATTTGAAGAACTGATTTATATCTATTTACGTGGCCAAATGTACTGTGAATGGCCAAATCTGAGAAAATGAGACCACATGTAAACAGGCTCATAGATACATAGAGGTTTAGATTGTTTCAGACAATCCATCAAAATAAAAATTTAGTTTAATCTTTGTTTACGGTAAAAAAAAAAAGCATTTTATTAGCCTAAAAATTGTTCGTTAAATTTTTATAAAGTTTTATTAAACTGAACATGTTTCATTATTATAATTAATAAAATATGCTTTTTGATTACTAAAATTATTGAAATAGACTATTAAAATAAAGCCCATTCATTAATTTAGCTTAGTCTCTATTTGGGACTTGTGGAGCTACGCATCGATGGATTTGCTCTTCAGTGTTTGGACTTTCAGCTGTGAAAATTAAACCAGACTGAACTGAATTGGACTAAACTTAAACTCTGAAAACTGGACTGACACAGTTTCAGTTTACTAGAACTTCTATGTTAAGCTGCTTTGACACAATCTACATTGTAAAAGCATTACTGTTACAGCGGAATAAACTGCCAGCTACTTCGGCATATGTTTTGTGCAGTGAATGCCCTACCAGCATCAACCCAGTAGTGTGAAACACCCATACATACTCATTCACATGAACAATCATACACTGCGGACAATTTAGTTTATTCAATTTAATTATACCGCATGCCTTTGGATTGTGAGGGAAACCGGAGCACCCGGACACCTATGCAACACGGGGAGAACATGCAAACGCCACACAGAAATGCCAACTGGTCCGGCCGGTACTCGAACCAGTGACCTTCTTGCTGTGAGGGGAATGTGCTAACCACTGAGCCACTGTGCCACCAAAACTGAGTCGAGAAATTTCAAATGGAAAAAAATGAAATCCAAAACAAGTAAATAGAGAAAAAAATTTAACTTTTTTTTTTTTTTTATGCTGCTCAGCATGCTATGATGAATTGCTGCTCATGCTCCCATTACATTTTGTGGCAAAATTTTGATACCTAAGAAGTTTTACTATGCTTTTGACTTTACAGACACCATAGACCTTTCCACTCAGTTTTCATTTCTTGTCAGCAGGACAGTTCCACAGAGAGGGTGGCACCTCACTGTACGGGTGTAAGCTGAATGTGATTGGCACTTCAAAGTCCTGGCAGAGCTGAGAGAAGCAGGGGCAGCAGCAAAGATGAACTCTAGCCTTCAGTGACTGACAGCACTTACAGGGCCAGGTGTGTATTAACAGCCCTGCTGTATTATGGGTGAGTTTCTATAGCTGTAGGCTAGCAGTTACATCATGCTATGGTGGAGTCAATATGTTTTGATTACATCTACTCTAAGAAAAGTCTGGGAAAAAAGCCTAGGGTACTCCGTTAATATAAAGACTTTTCTGCATTCCTAATGCACCCAGATTTTGACCATTTATAACATTTTTAAAGTGTACAGTGCACAGTAAGTATATGTCAGGCTTTAACTGGACGGTTTAACTGAAAACAGGGGCAAGTCTGTGCTCGATGGTTACATGAATAAGAGTGAAGGAGGTGACTTTTTTATTTGCATTCATCATACAGTACTTATGCACATAAACCATCTGCATACAGTTTTATTCATATACGTTAGTCTTATTCAGTAAAAGCATATACAGTCATTAGCTTAAAAAGTAAAACTAAATGTAATATAATGTGTGAATGAGCCACAAATAAACACTAAATAACTTCTATTAGTTTCATCAAATTATTACTACTAATAAATTAATAAATAAATAATAATAATTGTCATGCATTTTTTATAATTAAATGTTCTCAGTTGCCAAGTATGAAACAATACTATAAGTATATTTATATATTAATATTATTTTTATGAATACTTTAATATATTTCTCAGAGCACCCAATCTGGGAAACTGACAGGCAAAATATGTGTATTTTTATCTTCTAAATTATACTTAATCCACAAATCAAGAAATATGACAATTGTATATAGCCTATGTGTGCCTTGATATTTACAGTATACTGCAAAACAATCCAAAATATGAGTAAAAAATATAGATTTTTTATATGCTTTTACATAAACTATACTAAGTCATTTTATTCACTTTCATTTTTAATCTTATTTTCTACTAAAATGTCATTAGATTAACTGATTAATACTCTACACTGACTGTGCCAATTCCAGCTTATGGTTATAATAGAGTATTTATAAAATACCCATGTCACAAGTGCTCGACTCACTTGAAGATCACCTAAACTGCCAACAAAAGATTAATGAGTTTACTTTAGACCTTGATAAGTCAACAGAAAAAATCCTAAGCGCACAAACACATGCCTTCATCATAACCTCCAATATTAAACACCTCAAATCACTTCAGTCAAACAATAGGATCAGAGTAAATACAGTGTGTCACACAGCTCAGAAACAATGCTCAGCATTGATCCAGTCTCGGAAAATAAAGCGTCAACAGAAAAATGCTGTGTAAAATCTCTCCTGAAGTGCCCAGGGGCCAATCGCACTTCTTTCCATGACCAGTAGCTTTCTTTTTCCAAGACAAAATCATAAATCTAAAGCTCCTTCTCACTATAACATCAATACAAGGCCTCTAAAATTCAATGCAGTCTTGATTTTGATGTCTATAAACTGAAAATTATGAAAGCTCAGAGATGTTTTCTCAGTTAAACTGTTACCCACTTCACACCTGTAAAATCATGCCACATAATGATATTCATTCTTGCACACTCTAAAAAATGTTCTTCAGCACTTATTCAGGGTGGTTGATATACTATATAGCACTTTTACTGTATAAAGAATCCTCTAAGCACCATAAAGGCTCTTCAGTGGTTCTTCGGGGTGGTGCCAACACTCTTGTTTTTCCTGGGAGTCTACCGTATTTCAGACCCATCTCCTGTAGTGTGTTGTCTCCCGGAATAAATTTAATAACTGAAATTAATTTCAATAAGCTATTCTCTTCTAATCGTGTTAAGTGTTAAATTATGGCATATTTGAGTATGAACCCAGCTGGTAGTGAAATAGCAGGTTTTATAGTTTATTTTGATAAATATAAAACAATCTAAAGGTTTGCAGGATAGCTGACTCTAGGGCTGTGCAATTAGTCAAAATCGAATTGCAATCGCGATTTGAAAAGTTGCAATTAGCTAATCGCAAGAGGCAGAGGTATATGTATTATTTATTTTTCCCTGCCCAGAGCAAATGGGTGACTGCTGTCTGTGTGTTATAGTCTTATGAGCCAATTGAGTGAGCATACTGTCATTCTGTCCAATCAGAACTGTTCAGTATGTCTCTTATCAGCCATGTTAGTTTGCTAACATGTTAGTTTGAGTGTTCTATATTTTTATAATAATTATCTTTTTGTTTGTATAATAATATTTGTTATCTCCCTAATTTGAGTTGAACTTGTTTACAGAAAGGTAAGGTCATTTTATGTGCTTACTGTTTGCACAAAATGTAATGGGAGCATGAGCAGCACTGCTTACTGGGAAATTGTTTGCTGGGAAACACCCACACACTCTCCCATTTGCACACATCGGCCAATTTAGTTCATCCAATTAATCTATACTACATGTCTTTGAACTGTAGGGGATACCAGAGTACCTGGAGGAAACCCCCAGCCTGATCTCACGAGAAAAAGTAAGTATTTTATGTTTTGTCAGTTTAGTGGCTAATTCGTACGAATTTGTGCGAGTTCAGTTGTATGAAAATGTATGATTTTAAAAAGGAGGCGTGGCACCTAACCCCACACCTAAACCCAACCGTCATTGGGTGATAAGCAAATCGAAGTAAATTTCACGGATTTGATTGTGCAAATTCATATGAATTAGCCACTAAATCAAAAAGTTCCGAATTGAGATTGTGTTGGAAACCCACATAGACAAAAGTAGAACATGTCAACTCCACACAGAAAGGTCTCCTGGTACAGCAGGGAGTTGAACCAGCAACCTTCTCTCAGTGAGGCCACCCCTACAATAATTTTGAAACTACGCTAATGTCTGACATCATAATGGGCCCTACTAGCTAGCATGATTTGATGTGCTATAAAGAAATTTTTTTTAAAAAGAAGCCATATACTGTAGCACTAAAAAGGGTTCCCCTATACAAGCCAAAGAACCACAGTTGTGTACTGTTTATCACCTTTTCTAGTTCTAGGTGGCACAATTTGACACAGGTTCTGTAAAGCACCTTTCAAGGCATATGTTTGCTAGGTTATTACATTAATGTTTTCCTGTTTTTGTTTATGAAAAAAACAAATATTGAACAGTACAAATTTTCTTACTCAATACTTAATATTGTATAACTTTGCATTTTTTTAAGAAACTAGATGAACAATAGTAAAGCTCAAAGTGTATTCTTTCCAATAATTCCTTAATAATGTTTGTAGCTCACTGGAGTCAAGAACTGTTACTATTTAAAATGAGGTAGGTGTAAATGTCCAGAAGTGAGCGCTGGCTAACAGGTTAAATAATAAGCACCTTAAAAGATAACCAACATGTTTTGGCTAATTGGGGACAAGCATATGCTCTAGAAAAGTGCTAAATTTAACTAAAAATGGCACTAAAACTTTTGCTCATAATCATAGGAGAACCTTTTTGTGCTATATATAGGTTCATCTATGATTACAAGCAAAATTAGCAATTTGAGTGCTGTTTATCACCTTTTTTTAGAGTATGCTTGTCCACAATTCACTGAAACATGGAGGTTTGAAAGTGTTTATATAAGTATTTCACTGACCTGTTTTTAGTGGTGATGACACTAAACCACACATTCACTTCAGTAAAGCCACACTGATGACTCACAGCTGCCTGTCACACTCACAGCAACAAATCATCCAGTCTGCGCTTCAATAAACCTTTCACTCTTACTGGAGGGAAATGTGGCCTAATAACTGTCATATTTGGACAGTTGCAAATATCCTACTTGAAGACTAAAATAATAGTGAAACTACACATGATGTTAAATGTTTTTGCGTGTAACAGTTATGCATAAATAGCTGTTTGCTTCCATGTGCTACAATGGCAAACATTAAATAAAATAAAGCATGATTAGGGGAACGTGAATGCTTTAATGCTATGTATTTAATGTAATCGTCAATTAGTCAGTATCTTAATCTGTATAATTGGTTGTTAAATATTTGGTATAATTCCTTAAACAATGTTACAATGTCTTTACTAATCACCATTTTTTGCATCTTATATAATTGGTTTGATATAGCTAATTAAAAATGTTAATGAATGAGAAATGTTAAAATTAAATTAATTTAAATTAAATAAAGATCTGACTGACAGCTAATTATTGAAATGTCACAAAGTATTTGCTCAGTTGAAGCTTAAAACAACGTCTTGACAAGATACAACACTCACACACACACACACACACACACCGAACACACACACACACACAATAACATGAATTCTGATATCCTGACAACCCTACCTTTTATTGTCTTTTTGACATTTGTAGCCAAAACATTACACTAAAAATATAATTAAATACCAAATACATGTACACTGATAATATTAATAGAAATCTGAATTTTGAAAATGCAGGCAATGCCTCTCAAATCCTGAGCAAAATGTTTGTCTGCAGCTGAGAGGAAAGAGAGTTAAAAAGCCTGCCCTCTCCTCAATGCACACAATAAACCCTGTGGAAACCTGCAGAAGCTTTCGAGGACAGGTCTGCTAGCAATTACAAAGCAAAAACGTCCAAACTCTGACTGAAAACGCACGTCAGTCCCAGCACATAAACTGCTTTCATTAATATTTTAAGTAGAATTCATCAATATCCCGCCCTGCTGCCAGATTACAGCTTTTCCTGGAACCAACATGTGGGAAAAAGCCAGAGAATTGCCCCCGTCTCAAGATTTTAGACTCGGCATGTGCAGTCAGTTCGATTTTTGGAAGAAAACTACGCTCAACATCCAAAAATGATTGTGAACTTTCCAGTCATTTAAAGCCATGGCAGTCAAAATAACCCCAAAGGACCTCACTCAAAAAACACTAAAGAGTCTGCAGGGGTTTTAGTCAGTCACGGTAAAGGATTCACATAAAACTTGTGTTTGGAGGGCAAACAGATATTAAAGGGGGAAACTAGGCTGACATCAGGAGTTCAGGAGTCACAGTCTGGTGAGAGCCTCAGTGTAAGTCATGTCAAAAGATTTCAGTGAGTCAGACCTAAGAAACAGAAGGTATTTCTGTAAAACAGACCAAGGTTGAGAGTAGCAGGGGGGCATGAAATGGGCAGAGTCCACTAACATCTGCAGGTCTGATGTCTGGCATTAATATCTAGCTATGAAGTTCATTCCAGAATAATAAAATGACACAAGTTTACGTGAACTAAGGGCCTGAGGAATCTAAAAAGCCCTAAAATTCATCTGCTGTGCTGTGTACTGTATAATACACTAATTAAAACATATATCAATAAATAAACAGTAGGATTATTGATTTATCAGTAGTCTTTAATTATATGTACACGTTTCGGGAGGGTAAATATTTGTTTATCAAATTTCAGATTTACCAATAAACACTTTTATTTAATGAGTCCTTCAAAATACCACCCAACAACACCATTAAACTGAAAACAAAGTAAAACAATGCTTCTTTTTGAGCGTGTCAAAGAGCAGAAATGGAACAATAAATAAACACTATGCACTTTATATAAATAATTATTACACGTTTCTCTAGAATACTTGATTCTGATTGGGCAATTGATCCATTAAGTGTTTGTTATTCACAATAATTACATCCTGGTAACTTAAAGGGGTGGTCCACTAGGATATCCTATTATAAAGTTTAGTTGATGTGTAATGTAGCTGTGTGAACATAAACAATATCTCTGAATGTAATATGCTAGAAGATTAATACAAATGGAGACACAAGCTTTTACAAAGTTAGCTTAGCAAAGCCTACAGTGACGAAGAAATGAAAAAAAAAACATCTGGGCTAGTGAGATCACAAATGCTTCAGGTTACGCGCATTCACCACGCGCACACACCCTGCGCAGCAAAGAGGCGTGGCCAGAGGAGATCTAATATTATAGCAGAGAAAGCTAAAATGCCGTCAAAAAACACTGCTATTTCCACAGAGCTTGTTCTGTTTCTGTATTTGAGCTTCCAAAGGACACGACACAAAGACATAAGTGCTTACAGTTTCATTTTAATTATGTTTCAGAGAATTATAAAAAAATATATAGCTAGCATTTGACAAAGGACAGCTTCCAGAATCTCTCATAGTTCAGTGCTGGATTTGGCTAAAAACCTCTCAAAGAAGGAGCAGTTGCAACCTTAATAGACGAAGTTGTAGATTGTGAGCCACAACCTGTAAGTATTTTTATTTGTTAAAATTGATCAATTACATGCATAGTTTCTTGCGTTAACAAGGATGTAAACAGCGAGAAATGCTGTTTGGCACCATTAACAATTTAGCTACAAATTCATATTTATCCGTCAAACCTCTTTAAACAGCCACAATCTCTCTATGCAGCCACTTTGCCTGCGTTCTTCATCTTAAAAATCAAACTCACAAAAAATATAAGAAGGTTTTCTATTACTTACACATGCTTATTCAGAATATATGTGAAAGACACTTGTCAGATTTTATTTTAGAAAGCAGGCGTGAGGTTCAGCTGTCTGCTCTTTATTTTTCTGTCTGACTCAGGCAGCTAATGCTGCTAACAGCTGCTCTTACACAGCATAAAAGCGTGACATGGAGCCAATCCGCTAATTACAGCACATTATGTTAGCTGACCAATCAGAGCCTCTTGAGGGCGGGCCTTTCGGCGGAACATGTTAGCTGAGTAGCTGTATATAATCATACTTCATATATCAGTAAGATATATTTTAAAAAATAACAACGTGATTTTCTACAAATGAAGCATGAGCACACATTGCTTTGCATCTTATAAACACAACCAAGCCTTAAAAATACATTGTGGACCACTGCTTTAAGTCAGTGATATATGTTTGCTAAAAAATATTTTATTTCAAATACGTTGCGTGTTTGGATTGCTTTTGTATACAATCTACTGACACAACTACTTAAATTTGCATTCAGTGTAAACCCAGCAAAAGTAATGCCTTTTAAAACATATATTGGCTTATGTTTCATGTCAGCCTTAGGACTGAATGCCATGGGTGTTACTCTATCAAAAAAAAATCATTCACAACAAAATTAAAACATTTACAGCTATAAAAATGAGCTGTTTATAATGATTTTTAAAACATTCCATTCAGATAAACTTTATAATATAACATAAATAATATAAAACATATGATTATTAAATATCTAAGATTAGATAAATCCAGCTTAAGTTTTTTTACACTGAATATCAATTACAACATTCATTTTATAATTATCCTTCCATGTTGTTGTTAACACTACCCCAAATAAACAATTCCCTCCCTGAACAGCCTATAACTCCCCATTGAAAAAAACTAAATATATGTTATATATATTTTAATAAATACATAATAAATAAACAACAATAATAAAGATAAATAATAATAAAAATTTAAAATTAAAATGATTAATAAATATGCATTCATATTATTGCTCAGCTTAAGAATCAAAAAGAGTTACCCAGCAGATCTAAAAAGGGGCACCAAAATGTTTTAAAGGTCTGGTTATGGTTAAAGAACCAGTAAGTGATAATTTTTTTTCCAATTTAATGCAAGTAAACACATCTTTTATCTATGCATCAAAACAGGGTGGAAAGACACGTTTCCACTTTAACAGGATGAGGCGTCTTGCCATTGACATATTGTGCCCATAAATACGTATGTGGTGAATAGCTGTGTAATAAGTGGTATTACTGTACCAAATGCATTTAAATGATTGCCGAGTTATAATTACTGCTTGTTAGCAACTCCTTTTATTGCAAATCAATAGTGCATATTTATCAACTTCATTTATCATTTATCAACTTAAATAGGGGCAGCACAGTGACGCAGTGGGTAGCACTTTCGCTTCACTGCAAGAAGGTCGCTAGTTCGAGCCTCGGCAGTGTGAGTTGGCATTTCTGTGTGGAGTTTGCATGTTCTTCCCATGTTCGCGTGAGTTTCCTCTGGGTGGTCCGGTTTCCCCCACAAGTCCAAGGATATGTGCTAAAGGTGAATTGGGTGAGCTAAATTGTCCATAATGTATGTGTGTAAATGAGTGCGTGTGATGTTTCCCAGTGATGGGTTGCAGCTGGAAGGGCATCTGCTGCGTAAAACATGCGCTAGATAAGTTGGTGGTTCATTCCGCTGTGGCGACCCCGGATTATTTTAAGGGACTAAGCCGAAAATAAATAAAAGAATGATCTTAAATAGGAAGCCACTGTGAAATAGATGTTATAACATACACCCGTTTAGTTGTTATTGCAAATTATTGCAAATTATTACACAGCTCTCTGAAATATTTCATTATTATTGGTCAATCACAACATTCTAATCTATGTCTTTTATTTTTATTTTTTTTCATGGTTTTCACCTTTAATTGATACAACAGTACAATGTAAGAAAGAAGTTAACTTAAAATTAGAGCAAAAAACTTTAGGACATTTTTGAGTTTATTCTACTTAAATCAAGTCAAGTGAAGTAAGTGGGTTGAAAGTTGAGTTAGCTCAAAACCATCCTGAAGTTTGTGCCTTACTATTTTAAGTTGAGTCCGCTTTGTTTTGTTTTTTTACAGTGTAGAGAGTATAGAAAGGAAAGCATGGGGAGCAGAGAGAAAAGAAGGGTCGGCATAGGGCCTCGAGGCGGGATTTGAACTCAGGTCGCTGTGAACACCGGAGTGCCAAGTGTCGATGCACTAACCACTATGCCATTGGTGCCGACACTCATCATTATTCTCAGACAAAAAAAAATAACACAGGATGAAGCAACACTGGATTTATATAATAAGATTCTTACTTGCTATATTTTACACACAAAACTCTAATCAACCTAAAAAATTGTGTTTGGACATTTTGCATGTCAATAAGATTAGAATATCTATCAAAGCAGCCGTTTTCATGCTTCTCAACAATCTGGAACTTCTGCTATGCCCTTGTATCAATAAACAGCCAATTAGGAACATTCTGACTATTTAAAATGTATTTGTTGAATTAAATTCTAAAAACACAATGCCTGACTAAATAAAAATATCTTATAAATGACAGCCGTCATACTCACTGTGGTTGATATGGAATGGGTCCATTAACTGACGGCTTCATGGACAGAGTTAAATGTCCAACATTGGTGCCGGGCAGTGGTAATGGTACTTGACCTTGGCCCTGTGGGAAGATCTGCTGAGGAATGGGGCGCTGGGGAATTATATTATGACCGTTGGAGTATCCGTTCGTATGACCTCCGTTTGGGACTCCGCCATTGGTGTGTCCATTTAGTGGTCCAGTTGGATGAGAGGATGGAGGGAGAGTGGTCTGTTCACAGGACTTGCCTTTAGAGCCTGGCTTACACACACACATGTGGGGCCCCAAGCACATGCCTCCATTTTTGCATGGGGGTGTACAGTTAGCTGTAACAAAAGGAGAAAAAGCTTGTAAATAAACAAATAGACTTCATTATATGTCCTCAGGCTAAATTGCAGAGTTCAAAATGAAGTCAGTCAACAAAACAATAATCAAATACAAAAAAACAACAATCTTTAATTAAAAAAAATCAAATTTTAATTTAAATATGCCTAAAAAGTAAATGTTTTACAATTTTTTGTGCATAATTTATATTTCAGAGTCTTCAAGTTCATCATTGTGTGCACTATTTTATTACGAGGAACAAAAGGCATAAATGTTAAGCCCAGGATTGCTTTCCGCATGGATCATATGAGCAAAATAGAGACAGAGAGGCAGAGAGAGAGCGCAAGAGTGGGAAATGAGTGGATAACAGGGTGTTGACTTGTGGTCTGTAATTACATCATTGAGGAGCAGGAACAAAGCTGTCATTCACTACAAAGAGCCCTGTGGTGTCTGTGGCTCACAGATGCACATACTCTTGTACACACACACATACACACAATCAGGGCAACTTACGTCTCATCAGCAAATGTACAGTTAGTCACATTAAGCGATTGAGAGTGTGGAAATGACTTAATAGGAAAAAGATCATAGGGCTCAAGGCAGATGTTAGAAAGGATGATCTCATTGACAGTTTCTATGAGATCACAGTGAACAGCAGCTGCTCTACACACTGCCATCTTTTCATTTACAAATATACCTGCTGCAGATCTTGTGCTCCAGACTTCCGATTGCATTGCATATTTACATTATTATACTTCAAAAATCATATACATTCTATATGTAAACATTATATATTGATTAAACATTTAATGATAAATTAATTGAAATTTAAATGAATAAAGTTTATTATCATTATCATCATAATAAAAAAGCATATCTATGTAATTACAAATTATATTAAAATTAAAATTATGGAAACATGGATCCTCCTGGGCACCATTAAAACATTGATAGTTGTTTTGACACTTAAATCTGTCAGTTATCAAAACAACCAATAGTTAGAGGCTGTGGTGTGGCTACTGTAACAGGCAGACAGAGCTCGAGTGTATTAATGTGGAGCAGTGGATAAAATTCGGATTAGCCTATAAAAATGCATACCAAAAATTGATACTTGTCAAAAAGTACAAAGACAGACAAATAATGGTGGTGCTTATACAAGATGGAAGAATTTTATGCAATGTATAGTTTTCAAACAAAACTCTAAACTTCTTGACATTTATACTAAACTACTAAAAGTTTTCACCGCATGTTAGCTCTTTACAATTAATTGGCATTCAAAAAAAGTCAATCATTGCAAGGATAACATACAGTAGAAATACATTAATGTATCAGCTGCCAATATTTATCGGCTGACATTGGATTAATTTATGGCTATGAGCATATCGGCAATAATAAAAAAAGGCCAATATCAATGATTACATACCATACAGTAATTTACATATTCTTAAAAAAAACAATATGTACTGTTATAAGTTGTAATTTTTTATCTTAACTTGTGCTTAGACAGTTAAAAGTTAAATGGATTTATTCCGAAAATTTCAATTTAATGGAGAAAAAAGCAACTAGTACTTTATGCAATTTACCAATATCAGTATCGTAATCAGCAGAACTTTTTTTTGTTTAAATTGGTGGCCAAATAAATATGAAATTGGTGCATCTCTAGAGAATAATATCTTAGGAAAAAAATTTGACAAAAGATTAACACTAAACAACACTGATGTTATGAATTAATTCACATTAAAATCAATATTGATTTAAATATAATTTATATTTACTGAGGTTCTAAACTTTTTAAAGTAGATAGCATTTTTTTTTTTAAGATTTATCTAAATATAGGCTGTTTTTACATGACGTCATTGATGACGTGCAACATTTAGATGGAGAGCAGGAAGTGATTCTTCTACTTAGGAATCGCTATCAGAACATCAAAATGTTTCTGTTTTAAGTTGTTTATAATTGTTTAATTCTGCCAAAATAAGAAATGCCAAACAGCTTTTATTGACTTCCAAAGTTAGCTTATAAAGGGGGAAGTTAAAAAAACTGGCTGAAAAATAGAAGAAAAGGTGGCTTGTAATAAACATTTATTCAATACATCCATGCATACAAACTCTATAAATAACAATATCTATAAATAACGTACCCTGTCATGTAATCGCTGCAATGAAATATCCGTCTTGTTTTGCAATAATTCATGTCTTTAATGGCGTTTCAGCAGAATAAACAACCATAATGTTAACATCAGCAGCGGTGAATGTTTGTTGATGGTAAGTTCATCGACCGAACAAAAAGAAATGCAACCCTTGCAACAAAACTAGACAGTTATTATTGTGGATCACTTTTCGCCCTTACAAAAATAAATAAATAATAATGTAGTCTACACTTTTGTATGCTTTCATCTGTTATTTTGTGGTGCTTGGAAGATATCTGCATGGGGAAAAAACTAAAGCAATTTTTTAATAAACATGTTTTTGAACCATATAGTAAAGTGTATAATGTGTACAACTGTATATACTGTAGCATTGTATACTGATAGATTGTAATAAATACTGTAACTGTGGTGCATTGTGATTATAATGTAGAAAACTGAAGCCTATTGATTAATTTGTTTATTACTACAGTAGTGTTGTACCACAGCAACAATATAATTACTACAACAGTTGAATTCAAGTAATTATCTATAGTATGCTTCCAAACACAATAGTATTAACTAATTTTTTTTCATGTAACGTAATTGCTTATACAGTGTATACCGCCTCGATGAAAGGCAAATATATTTTAGTTCAGTAGAAAACCTGGCCCTCTTCATGATACAAGGATCTTGCCCAACATATGTGGTTGTTTTCTATTTATATCTCCTTTGAAATATGGTATAAATCGCAAAAATACGGACTTTCCTCTGTCTCCCATTCAGTTTTTTATTTCTTGCCCTCCATCTGAATTGTGCACGTCACCAGAACCATGTGACTGTAAACAACCTATTGGCACCTCTAAATCTTTCCCAAGAAAGGTTTAATTTAATTTGCCTAACTTGTTGGAGCCAATTGCTTTATGTTTAGAACATCGACACATAACATAGCACAGTGCTAACGGTGACCTGAGTTCAATTCCAGTCTCAAGGACCTTTTTTAATCCATCCCTTCTCTTTCTGCTCCACATGCCCCTAGCACACACAAACCCCCACACGTACAAACTTGTCAAAAATATTTTGTCCATGTGGGCTGAATAAAAATGAACATTTAATGACCACAAATTTTTGTATACACACACATTCTCCAAGAGGTGAGACGGATTACATCAAACATGACATCATGAAAACCACTCCCCCTCTTTTGTGGCGTTTTCGTTTCAGTTGACATGACTCACAGTGGGGGATTTCTGTTTTCCTTTCCACCCACCCTAGGTTTCCCTCTTTTTCCCCTGTACCTCATTGGCCCTCTGGGGCTCTGGCCTACAAAGTGAGTCGGCCCTTAAAAACAGAGAACACACAAGAACACTATTCATGCCCTGTACACCCCTATACCCACATGTTCACAAAACCAACACACGTTCGCACAAATGTCAGAAAATGATACTTTTCATTTTACCGTACATACACATTTACACAGAGGTTAAGTGTGGCCTTAAAAGGACAGACAAGTGAAATGCTGTTCTAATATACACACCCTAAATACTCATACAGTATGAGATTCATTATTCAGTGGAACACAAAAGATGTTTGTAATGCTCAAACCAATCTGTTCCACAGAACTATCTAGCAGCTAGTGGCTGGCCTTTAATAGACAGGATTAATTAGGCCATTAATAAGATGTGCCTCATCTTGCTAAATTTCATACTATAAGACATTCAAGTCTATATTAAATAATAATAATAATACATTTTATTTATATAGCACCTTTCTAGAGGTCTAGGCCACTTTACAAAGAATGTAACAAAAAGAGATAGTACAAGCAGATATAAGGAAAGACAACGTGAGGTACACAAACATACAGGAAGTCAAATATAAATGATCTAACCCCCATTGAAGAGAGGCGGTACCGAGGGACAGCAAGACGGCCAGAGTTAGAGGAACGTAATGGGCGAGTAGGGGTGTAGGGGACAAGTATGTTGCAAAGATAAGTGGGAGCTAGGCCATTTAAGGATCTAAATGCAAGGAGGAGAATTTTGAATTTAATACGGTATGCAACTGGGAGCCAATGGAGGTCTTACAAGATTGGAGTTATATGAGCAGAACGTTTGGTATGAGTGAGTATTCTAGCCGCAGAGTTTTGAATATATTGTAATCTGGAGATGAGACTGGCAGGCAGACCAATGAAAAGGGCATTACAGTAGTCAATGCATGAAGAGACAAATGCATGGACGACAGTCTCAGCATCCTTGCTACTAATGAAGGGACGCAGTTAGGCAATGCGACGTAAATGAAAGAATGCAGATTTAATGTGAGACTGAAAGGAGAGTGTGAAGTCGAAAATTACACCTGCATTTTTGACAGAAGTAGATGTTTGAATGTGAGAGCCAGCAATCTCACAGGTGAAACTGGTCGAAATATTGCTAGTAAGCGCTGGGGTGCCAATAAAAATGATCTCAGTTTTGTCCATGTTGAGCTCTATGAAATCTATGCCACATATATTCTATGATCGACCTATTATTGGTTGATAAAGTATTAATGTCTCAATGTTTACAAATAAGTTCATATATTAAAATATAAAAGCAGTTATTTTGAATGAATACACTACAAATTATGTTTTATTAATTATAATGGCCAAAGAAGCACAATATATCTTTTATGTTAAATCAATAAATCGATCAGTCTATCGATCTGTATATCTATCTATACTCAAAAAAAATTTTTTTGCTCGTTCAAACTACTAAAATAAGCTGAATCAACACAATTCTTAAGATTTCATTGCGACAACTTTTTTTTAATGCTCAATCCACATAAATTTGTTAAAAGTGTTAAGTTAACCTAATCGATTTGTGTAGGGACAATTTGAATCCATTGTGTGGAACCCTGCATGTTTTACAGTCTGTCTGTCTATCTATCTATCTATCTATCTATCACCTATCCATCCATCTATCAGTATAAAAAAATCAATCAATCAATCAATTAATCATTGAACAATTATTAACAAGTCCAAACTTTTGAATGGCTGCGAAGTACATTTGCATTATTCTGACCACCCAGGCCCTTTAGTTACAAGCATCAGCCTTTGGGAGTGAAATATTGGTTGATGACAAACTAACTTAACCTTTGGCTCCAAGATTACATACGGTTACCACACAACAGTAACCATTCCTTCTGTATTATTATTAAAAATGTGTAGTTCATGACAAGTTTGGTACCTAAGAGTGCCTTAACAACCCTCATGACTGATATTGTGGGTTACTGTCTAGTGTGGAGGTTAAATGCTCTGCTCAACACCTCTTCAAACAAACTGCTGACTCACTAAACTTCACAGCACAAAAAAAGAGAAAGCTGGAGATAAAACTAGGCCTCTGAAAAACAGACAGCAGGAAGCAAATAACTACAGTACTAATACAGAGAGTGTGAGAGTAAAATATAAGGGCGATGTTGCTGACTCAGATTACCGGGCTATAGGGAGCAGTGCTGGGTAATTCCAACATGTCCAGCTTTTTATTAGTTTTATTCTTCAAGTCAATATTGAAATCCATGTTAAATGTGTTGCATTGTACCTTCAACGTGCTCAGTGGTGTAAGAGCTTACGCACAGCTGAATGCGCCAGACAGAATAGTCGATAAGCCCATTTCAGTCTGCTAGTATTTCACAGCAGACACGGAGCCAATTAAAGGCGGCTGTGGTCAGGCCATTTCTCCGCTGAGCTTTATATGTGTAACACATCTAAAAGCTCATTCGAGAGGATCTGTGTGCTGCAGAGCACCCCCGCTGCTCTAACATCTTCAAACCTGTTGAATCTGAAAGGTACAAGCAAGGTTTGCTTGGACAAGAAAGTAACATGTGGGTTAGCATGCTAAGCTACTGTCTGAGGACTGGAAGCCTGCAGTGTGACAGACAGGAGAGGCATTTCACAAGCTGCTGTGGAGAGACTGAGACAGTGAGTCTGCTAACAAGCCATGCTTTGGCAAAACTAGGAAAAAAGTTTATTAACCTTAAAGGGATAGTTCACAAAACAGTAATATCAATTATATAATTTTCCATGCTTACTGTATGAGTCGGGTGTGATGCGGCATTCCACAGTAACACATTACTGTATTCTAATTACATTTTTGGAGAACACAGTAATGTAACGAATTACATTTTAAATGTGCATAATTTGATTAAAGTAACTAAAGTCAATGTAATTGCGTTACTTGCATTACAAATATAGTTTTTGGAAGAAAAAAAAAACTTCTTTTAAATCATGTTTTCCACTGCAACTTCAGTTATTGAGCATGCGCTTTTAAATAGCTGGAGAACGCGAGCTGAAATAGCTGCT
Organism: Danio tinwini; assembly: GCA_903798205.1. Taxonomy (NCBI): domain Eukaryota; kingdom Metazoa; phylum Chordata; class Actinopteri; order Cypriniformes; family Danionidae; genus Danio; species Danio tinwini. The sequence continues at coordinate 433,505 of CAIGQZ010034910.1, forward strand.
TCTTCAAGTGGAAATACAGACATTACTTTGATTTCATTGAACATAAAACAAAAATATTGCTGTGAAATGCAGTCTACGTCCAGTCTCTAAAAAACTTTCGACTGCTTTTAACTCGACCAGCAACTTGTTTAAGCACTTGAACGGAAAGGATTCTATGACATTACTCATCAACAAGGACACCGGTGCTTAAAAACACAGCGGTCCTCAGCCTAAACAGGCTAAATTGAAATTTTTTGTGCAAGATCTGGAGTGAAGGTATCTTCTGAATGTAAAGAGAAGCGTGGCCGTTCACATATCGCGTCTTTTGCGCACGTGCATATTGGGAGCAAATATTGCATGCGTTCACATTTTCCTGGCACACCCTTTGAAAACCGCAAGTCACGTGACAGGAACTGACCGATCAGCTTCATACTTTGGAAAAGTACACACTTACGTAGGTAGACTAATTACCTCAGACAAACACATAACACCCAAACACTGCAGTGCTATTTTTTCATATCATGGATGTCAGTGGTTACAGGTATCCAGTATTCTTCATGTCTTCTTTTGTATAAAAAAGACAAACAGGTTTGGAACAAGTGAATAATGAGAGAATTTTTGGTTTCAACTTTTGGTTGAAAGTTTTGGGTGAACACTTTTGGATATATCAAGCTGCTGTGATCAACCCAGTTGTAATGTTTTCAGTGAATATTAAAATACTGAAAGAGCTGCAGTTTATTTTGTATATATATATATATTTTATATGTTTTAAAAGTAACTTCAAAGTAAAGTAATTAGTAATTTGATTACTTTTTACATTAGGTAATTAGTAATGTAATGAAATGACAATTTTCCAGTCGTAATTAGTTATTTGTAATCTATTACTTTTTTAAAGTAACTTACCCAACACTGACTGTATGTCATTCCCAACCTGCATTGTAAAAAATGCAGGGTTCCACACAATGTATTTATGTTGTCCCAACACAAATTAAGTTAACTTAACACTTTTAACAAATTTATGTGGATTGAACAAAAATTAAGTTGTCCCAATCAAATCTCAAGCTGTGTTGTGTCAGCTTATTTTAAACAAGTAGTTTAAATGAGCAAAAAAAAGATTTATTTGAGTATGTATGACTTGAGGCCCGAACGATAACTATTAATGGTATTGTTTTAAAAAGATGTTACATAAAGAAAATTGCAGTCTGTAAAATAATCAAAGTACATATTTTAGGTAATGACTACATTTTTTTAGATTACTTTTGACCATTTAGTACTTTTTTAATTAACTTTTATAATTTGGTTATTTTAAACCATACTGATCTAATTAAACTGTAAAATTATTGACATATTAACCTTTCGTAAAATATAGACTAGAAACAGGAATTAAGACCGACAGAATCCCTGTATTACATCAACAAGAATGAAAATAAATTACATAAACAAAGTCTTCCAAGATTTTGAGATTGCGATGATTTTACAACTATAAATCATAATATGTAATTATGTAATCGATAACATCTGCAACTATTATCAGAGTGTGCCATTTAATTATCGTTAAACAGCTTTAAATGCAATTCAGTTACATTAAGTTTATAATAAACAGAAAAATGGTGTGCCTTGGCTTGGAAACTAAAATAATTATTATTACAGTTTGCATTGTTGATGTGAATAGACCTTTCATTTCTTCTATTAAACACAATGACAGAAATGTTTGAACAATTCTACTGGGGGATCTAGGGGTCGCCTAGATCTTGACTAGTCTGTAGTTGAGTAAATTAACATCAAATGTTCTTTTTTCTTCGGTAAACTATCCATTTAAGTGGCATTATTGACTCTGGCCTGCTGAGCTATTGAAAATCAATGCATTTGCACCAATTATTCTTTAAATATCACAGTGTTAACATTGCAAAACCATTAAACATGACCCTAAACAAACCCTAATCATTAAACCTTGCCTAACTCTGTCAATCTGAAGTTCTATAAATGGATATGCAATAAGGTTACCCAGGGAAAAAAGCTCCGTCCATGCCTTTTGTTTGCTAATTTTAGTTGTCGTTAAATGCAGAAAGCAAAGCACTGGGTTGCATTCAACTGCATTGGGAGTGGTTAATAAATGACATTCATCAAACCAACAGAATGGGGCTCTTCTGCTTACTTCAGGTCGATCACAGCAGGTCCCTCAACCTAGTCACCTGTTCCTGCAGATCTAGGACACTTTTTCAGCACGGACGGCCAGGAAAAACGTATCTGTCTCTCTGTCATGCTGCGGAGCCCAGGTGAAATATTTTCATGTTGTGTTTTATCTGGCGAGGGACGTGAACGTTTTGGGCCATGTTCAGTTGAGGGACCAAATAGACTGAGCAGTCTTTCAGCGGCGAGCTGTGCACACATGCCTGAGCTCAGGAAAAACACTCAAACACTTCAGATGAGCAATATGAGAAATCCAGGCTCAGAGGAGACACACAATCATTCGTTGCATTTTAAATGTGGTAAACTTGTAAAACAAACAGTAAATTAGACGTTCAATTATAGCAGCATTAAATCGAAGCTGCCATTGATGCACACAGCTTACTCTGGTCCTAAATTTTAGCTATGGTTTTCCTCATTTGCAAGCTCTACACAGACCTCCATTCTGCAGACAAATTAAATCAACCATCAACTCCCTCAAATCCACGTCTGTCTGAGAAAAACAAAAAAATCCTCTGAATGTTTCCTGATGAGCTCAGTCCAATAAAAGAACTCAAGGAAAGTCTGAGAAGCTTCTGAATGCATATCACATGGCGAATACAAGCACAAAACCTCCTCAGGGAGTAAAGAACAACAAGGCAGCAGTCATTCTGAACTCACTTCTTGACCTTAAATCATGCCTGCTGGTTTTTCACAGTCACACTTACTGTAGTTCTGTTTCGGTTTTTAATATTTTAAGACCTATTCGAATATTACTTCATAACTAGGGTGGCCAAATTTCTCAAAGTTGAATTCAGCAGTAAATTATATAAATTAAACCCAAATGGAAACACTTTACTTGAATGGCTGTTCATAAAACTGTGGTGAACCCTTTATAATCATGACATGACACTTGACAGAAATATGAATTAGATTTTTTGCTTGCTTAAAAAGTGTCATTGGTTTTAACTACTAAGTACTTACACCACAAAATAAGGACAACTATTGTTTTCAGATTTTATTGCTCAACACTTAAGATGCTCTTTAAGTGGAATACAGGTAAGGTTAGCGACAGGTTTGGTTGTATGGTAAGGTGTAAGGGTGGGCTAAGGTTTAAGGGGTGGGTTAACAGTGTAATTATACATGTAATTACAGAAATTAATTACAGATGTAATTACACGGATCATTTTAATATTATATATAACAAAAGTAAATACAATGTAAAAATATGCATGTACAAAATAAGTATACCACCAAAGGATTAATGTAAATGCAAGTTTATAGTAAGGCCACTTAATATAAAGTGGGGCACTATCATTTGCTCAGTTATGACATTTTAAATGCAAAGATGACATTGTTTGAGATGTCTTTGTTATGAAAACTTGACAAATACATCATAACGTGTCTTTCTCATGACTACTTGACATTATCAAGACAACAACACTTGTCATAAATCTGTCATAAACATGATTGTCATGAGAATATTTAATTATGTCATGGATTTTACAACAATGTATTTCATATTTTTCTTGATCTTGAATATTAACACTTTGACAAGGAAATTTTAATGGCAAAGAATTTTTTACACTGAAAAAGGTGATCAGATAAATATTCTGATCAACATACATATATTATTGTCTTGGTAATGTCAAATATTCATAACAAAGACACTGACAGGTGTTGTTGTCTTGTTAATGTCAAGTTGTTATGAAAAAGGCAAAGAGAGATTGTAATGTACTTGTTTATGTCAAGTCATAAAGACATCTCAAACAGTATCATTCATTCATTCATTCATTCATTCATTCATTCTTTTTCTTTTCGGCTAATTCCTTTTTATTAATCAGGAATCGCCACAGTGAAATGACCCACCAAATTATCCAGCACATGTTTTACGCAGTGGATGCCCTTCCACCCGCAACCCAACACTGGGAAACACCCGCACACTCTTGCACACATTTACATACACTACGGCCAATTTAGCTTATTCAATACACCTGTACTGCATGTCTTTGGACTCTGGGGGAAACCGCAAACCCACGTGAAGACGGGGATAACATGCAAACTGCACACAGAATTGACATCTGACCCAGCCGGGGCTCAAACCAGTGACCTTTTTGCTGTGAGGTGATTGTGCTACCCACTGCACAATTGTGTTTCTCAACCAATATCATCTTTACATTAAAATGACAAAAGAGTGCACATAAAACACGAACATTCATATTCACGGCATGTGTCACAGCATGATTATAATAGAGGTGTCAACATTTCACAGTTTTACAATTTCTACTGTATTTTTGATCAAATAAATGCAGCCTTTGTAAGCAGGATAAGCTTGTTTTAAAACATTTAAAAATCTTACTGACCCCAAACTTTTGACTGGCAGTGTGTGTGTGTGTTGTGTATATATATAAATAATATATATATTTGTATATATATATAAACAACAACAATAATAATAATAATAATAATAATAATAATAATAATCAAAATAATAATAATAATAAACGTTAATTAATGCTAATATAACAATTCCGATTTTTTTTTCTTGCTGTTGAAACCCTGGCATGCAGAAACAACAGGCACTTCACAAAAGTTCACTGGTTACACTGCAGCTTGATGATGGAGAGCTGCTAAGAACTAATTTATTCACTTAAGTCCCCTCTCTAAAAATATAAATGAGTGTAAATGTCAACATCATTTATCTGTCAGTTAAAACACGAGCGCACTGATGCAATCCAGCAATCCAATTGGTCTGCCAGTTTATTTCAACTATTTTCTCAGGTTGAAAGCTTCTGTAAATATTTAGTTTAAGCAAAGAGTTTCAACTAGGTTTAATGGTGCAACACTCAAATATTTACTAGTACTAAGTAAGTTGTAATTTAGAGACAGCTGGTGCAACTGGTCCTTGATCCACATTGTCATTTGCTCACAGAACATGATGGGCTAAAAATGAACCAGGATTAACACTCTTCCTGTTTAGTCAGATATAAGAAACTAGAGTGCAATATCCTAGTGGTAAAAAAGGAAGGTCAATATCCCCGTGGTTCCTCTGTACCAAACAATAATAGCAAGACCCAATGTCAGTGACCAAAGCTACCTGGATGACTGACAGCTCCAGATAAAACACTTTGAAAGGTTTGTGTGACCTAGAGGAACCAGCCAGGAGAAACAAAAGCTGCTTCTATTCAGATGATTTTCTTTGTTAGCCCTTTCTGAGAGAGGTGAGTGGTGAAACCCGAAAAATCAAATCCCATTCAACATTTAGCTGAGAAATTTACGATCAAGTCTATCTTGCGAGACAGGAGAGGTGGAGAACGGAGACATAGTGATCCTAAAACACAAATGGAAAGGAAGATATATAGAGACAGGGGACGTACCGACTACAACCAGGACTTTCTCATTTTTCCCCCTATATATCGAAAAATATATGAGCAATGAAAGCGATGAAAAACGGTTGACCCGTCATTAATCCTTGCCACTATGTCCCAGTCACCATATATTACATCATCTAATGGCGCTGTCAGATGAATGTAAAAGGTCATATTTCATTCTTAATTTACTTGAAAGCATGTGTACACAGTGGTGACCCCATCATAACACACGTTTATGGTTGACGCCAACTGTCTGGCAGAAATACGAGTGTAACCTTTTTACGAAAGCACAAGAAGGTTGGCAAAACATAAAAATAAATGGCTTAACGACACAATAGTGGTATAGCAAGAAAAAACAGCATAAACCAAAAATTCCTGAGTCAGCAGAAAAGCAATCCTACAGACTTTTACCGAGGTGCTAAAAAGGGTTTCCCTTTTCCACACTCAATTTTCCTGCTAGGCCTTCCATTATAAACGTTCTGTTACATTTCAGCTCAAATTTAAGAGCTCTCAAGCCACTGACTGTGTGGCTGACATCAAACTATAGACGCCTCCATTGAAAATAAAAAGGATGGCTTGAGCAGGAATGTGCTTTGGGTTTGCTCCAGATGGCCTACAAAGCGATTCCTCTGCCCGTGTAAACAGGGAAACAGGGACTCTTTCTGTAAACATAGCTTTCTATTTGTCTCTCTCTTTCACTTTTCATAATATAAATATCTCAAAAAATAATAATAACATTACTAATTTATATTATTATATTAATTATGAAGTTATGATGAGTTTAATTTAGGGACACTACGGTGGGGATTAGTGCTGATGATGTTTTTTTGTTCTGGTGCAGTTTATATATCGTTTTGCCAGTAGGTGGCAACAATCCAAATTCTAACACAACCTCACAGCATTTTGCAAAAAATTAGCTTTTATAATAAGCATTAGGGCAGCACGATATTGAAAAAATCTGATATTTTATATTTCTGTGATAAATGTGATTTCAGAAATTAGTTTGAATAGCACTATTTGATGTTTTTTTGGGGAGTCTAACAGTATTCAGGTAAAGAAATTAATTGAATAATCACAATGCTATAAAATGATTCTTACTTTGTCTTGTTTCTAGTCCAAATATCTAAAATTAAATCTTAGATCAAGTAAAAAATATTGTTTAGATTTCACCATCAGAAGAAATAGATGAAAATTAAGGGTTTTTTTTTGTGCTTTTTTAAGGAACTTATCTGCCAATCTTGTTTTCACTAGAAACAAGACAAATATTCTTAGTAAAATTTCTTTTGCATAAATTATATAAGTTTCATATAAATTCAGTGATTAAATACAATTCTGTGACTCCTGGTCAACTATAATTCAGACTGGACATTGCATATCTTTGCGATGTGACTATTGAGAATGCGTACATTGCGAGATTGATTCTGAAGCAATATACTAATACCTAATAAGCATTTGGTGAAAAAAAGCTGCTGTTCTCTGTATCACTTTCTGTCTTCATATGCTTGATTTTTAACTTACACATGCTTATTTGCCAGAAAAAAAAACAATGTATACAAACTAAAAGTGTGACGATATATGAAGAGTTCAGATGCAACCTCTAAGTGCCGTCTGAAATTTCCATTGAAAATTTACTTTTTTCTCAGCCTCATTTGTTTATGTTGTGTTATTGCACTATATAACCATGAAAATGACTTATCCTTCGCCATAAAATTTTAATTACTGAACCTACACACAGGAGCCTGATAAAAATGTTAATTTAAAAAAAAAATCAGATGAAAACTCAGGTTTTTTGCATCTAAACACTTCATATTTCCTCCAGCAAGTTGACATGAAATTAAACTGTTGTAAATAGAAGTTTGTAAAGCTTACCCCACCTCTGTTTTTCTGATTAGTCCACTTCTTTGGAAATGACATTGATGAGCAGTGATTTTTAAGCATGGGGCCTACAAATCACTTTTTCAACTATCACGTTTTCAAGGTATGTTAAGAACAGTCAAGGTGTTAAAACCGCCAAAATGTTCTGCTATACCGTTCCTATGGTATATGTTAGATTTTTTATTTAGATTTTTTGTTTGTTTTTTAGGACAACAGTACTGTATCTCTAGCAGAAAGATATCAAAAGATGCTGTTTTAAATTGTAAAGAAATCAGTGTTTTTGAAAGTAATAAAAACAGCAAAAGTCAATGATTCATTTTAATTATTTAGCCTGACATGTTTACCGTTCCAAATTATTTTAAATGTCTCTTAAAATAAAATGTTCAGTGTTCAAAGTGTTCAAAAGTTTGTTTTTTACCCAGACATTTAAAAAATATATATTTTGGAGCAGTAATCCATGAAACCGTGATATTTTTATCCAAGGTTATCATACCATCAGAATCTTATACCAGCCCATGCCATGTGCTTTGTCTTGACATAGTGTCTAAAAATATAGCACTCACATGCAACAGACCACAAGGCCGAACGTAATGTAATGTTTTGCATGGTAAATAAACACATTTACAAAAAAAAAAAAAAAAGAAAAAAAAAGGAATTTCGACACTGTCCTATCTCATAAGCACAAAAGCCAATCTGTGGTCCTTCTACACACTCATAAGAGCAGTGCTTGAACACGAGTTGTCCACTGCACCCCCTAATGCATTAACAACAGATAGATGGACCACCTGTGCTTGCATTTTCATTGAAACTAGATTTCAGTATTGAAGTTTTTTGAATCTTAAATCTACTGCACAATTAATGTTTTCTGTTGTTTTTGGAGAAATTTGGGCTTGACCATTGAAAATTTTATACTAATTGTAAAGTTTCCTTTTTCATTATTCTATTTATTTAATAATTTTGTATTATAAGAAACTTTTTGGTTTTGTAGCTGATTGTGTTAAAATATTTCTGTCTGTAAAAAAAACTGGAAAAAAAACAAGCAGTGGGGAATTATTCCTTAAATCTGCCATACCACACCAATATCGATGATACCAAAACTGAGGTAAGAAGCGAACCGTATCTTCTGTGTACCATCACACCCCTAATATGAAACCCATTTACCATCCCTTCAAATGAATCAGGAAATTAGTCAAAAGTGAACAGAAGACGTGAATTAAAACCACAAGTATAATCAGGAATATATTTTCCTAATCTACTAAAAAAAATCATCAATTCGACTGATTTGTATAAACAAGCTCAATCAACAAGTTATTGAGTGTCAAGTTATCCAATGAGTGAGTCACTGAATAACTCACTTAGTCATGTACTTTCCTTAATCAATCTACTTATTTGCTTAGAGACGTGACAATTAATTGATTTGCAGTTTTGATCTTAATCTTTTTGTATTTTCAAAACATGTATTTTGTTGACCTAGCAATAATACTGTACGTAGCTGACTGGCAATATTTTATTCTAAATCAGTCCTTTTGTAGTCCTTTAAGACATTGCTCTGTTTTTTAAGCAGTCTGACAAATAGTCCTACTTCAATATCCACGTTATTAGTTAAAACAGTTTTGCTGTCAGGCTCAAGCAAATAGAGCTATATTTTTATCCTGTCCAAATGTTTACACTTTTTTTAAATAAATCAGCCTGTTTGAATGGCTGCTGTCTACATATTGAGCTGTGAAAATATGAAGTATTTGCCTGACAAATTACAAACATCACTTTTAAGTCCAGCTTCATTTGTTAAGAACAAAATAGAAAATGTTGCAAACATCTAATTCAATCATTGCCATACAAAAGCCATATTCATTCTGCCTTAGTCATTTGCAGACAAACCCTCGAGAAACAAACCTTTATCCATCAAATACAGACATCTAGAACCAAAACAGACTTTAATGTATGAGAAAGATTGCTTGGATGAAATTGCATGCATAATAACTGTACACCAGAAAAACGTACACCTGATGTTCGACGCTCCAAGACAAAACACTTTGTCAAAATGCAGCAGACATTCAAGACACAATCTTGGAGGCGCCATAGACCCTACACACAAAAAAAGTCAATTTATCATTCCTGAAAAACTAGGGGAAGGAAGAAGGAATGTCATTGGAGACAGGGGATGTAGACACAATATTGATTGTCTGGGATGTGTGCAAAAGGTGGGTAAGAGGAATGTGCGCTGGAGGTAAAACTCAGACTGAGGGTGCTACTCCTGCTTTTCCCCCGGTGGCCTCCACGTACCTCCACACATTCAGTGGCCGCTTCTTATATAACCTGCTGGCAGAAACACACAGACTGAAGAGAAACTGATACAGCTCTTCCACTAGGTTATCATAGTCTCAATAGCCTCAAAATTCCTCACCTTTTGCCCCAGTTGCATCTGTCTCTGTTCGCTTCAATAATTATATTTCAAGTTTTGCTCCTGTGTGTGTGTGTGTGTGTGTGTGTGTGTGTGTGTGTGTGTGTGTGTATGTGTATGTTGTACTAACTGACATTTGATTTATTTACAAGGTCTCATTTTATATTAACAGGAATTAAAAAAATAATGTACATCAAAAAATAACTACTATGTGTGTATTGTGTTTCAGTTATTGTATTGCACAAAACGTATGGTGCTATTTAGGTGGGATTTGGGTAAGGTTAAGCACAGGTTTGGTGGTATGGATAGATGAGAAGGGAAACTGAGAGTTAACATTGTAATTATAAATGTAATTACATAAATTAATTATGCATGTAATCACACAAAGATAAATTTTTTAAATAGAAGTACAATGTAAAAATGTGCTTGCAGAGTTGCACACAATAAGTGTATTGTACAAAATTATTAATTTAAATAAGTGCGTAGTAGGGTTGCACGATTAATCGAAAAAAGATTTCAATCTCGATTCGACTCTACACACGATCTTAATTCAGCTTTTCTACAATTCAGCCAATTATATTTTCAAGGTCAGGAAAGAAGTGTTGCGGTTTCACAAGTATTCACGTTGTTTTATATATGTTGCTCAGCAACATGGACATCTCCAAATGGCGTTAAAAGTGTCACATACTGTATTTTTAAGGTATAATTCACCCAAAATAGCATTTCTGTCTAAATGTAATGACGTATTTGCGGACGTGAAATCACACATGAGCTGAAGCACTGTTTGTTTACTACTGAGACTATGCACATGCTTGTGAATGTAGTCTACTTTAGTGAACAGAACCTGCATAGGCTGTTAATAACAGGTAATAAAGTTGTAAATAACGTTCAGCTTGTTCAGTTTAATGTTTAGGGAAGTATGATTTTACTTTCAATGAAGTATGAATGAAGTATTTTCAATGAACTTTTAATGAAGTTTTTTCCTCAAAGTGACGGCAGCCATGACATAAGCGCACTCAGCAGTGAAAGCGCAACCGAACGTGCGCACAACATTAAAATGATCATATTGCATTTTAGAGTTATGTTTACGACAAGCTATGTTTACTAATGTTAACCAGCCTATATAATGTTGAATATAATGCAAGAGGGAATCTGATAATGACACATGTCTGATTTTACCTGTTAGTATAGTAATGTTATTGCATATGGCTCAAACATGATTATTTAACTTCAGAATACCACTATTCATAATTCTGGTGTCATCACTTTAATGTGAATTAACAACCAGGACCAATTTAAAGTGTTCAAGTCCATCATACCAAGTCTATATAAAATTTAGCATTTTAAGCAACAGTAGACCTTCACATAGACCTAATATTCCTATTGTAATTTTACCATATGTTTGAGAATAACAATATAAATAGCCTGCTCATATTAAGCTTTATTTTACAACTACAGAATCAAAAAAAAGAGCAAATCGTGATCTTCATTATAAGCAAAAAATATAAATTGTGAATCTCATTTTAGCCAGAATACAGTCTACTTAATTTAAAGTGCAGTAGAATAAAAAAAACATATAGACTTTTTTTAAAATGCTTTCTCTAAAGCCTTTTTTTACAAACCCAATGATGGTGCTCTGGGTTTGTGTGCAATAACTTGCAGATTAATGATGAGATTTGCTTGTAACTTGAGCATGTTGTCATATACTGAGTGTGTGCTAATGTGCACTATCACATTCCATCTGCCACCACCCTCTCGAAATCTACACCTATGATAACACACACCCTCTTTTTCCAACAGCCCACATCCCTCCACTTCAGATCAGACTGAGAGCGTTTTGACTCCACTCAGGTGGGCACTGCAGCTGTCTGTCTAATTGTTGGTAAAAGACACTATAAAATGTCTTTGTGTATGGCACTTTTAACCACAGAAACTATTCATCTTTTCAAGGACACTTTAGCCAATGAACAAACCCAAAGATTGCATAAACAAAAACTTGAAAGTTGATCATACAAATGTGGAATAAGACATGAATCTGATAAGTTTAAAAGAGATTATTAATTACCATTTCAAAAGGGCACCCTGAAGCAAAATTATCATTCTATGAAAGACACTTGAGCTCCCTGTCATATAATGACCAGGTTTCCCAATTCCAATGCGTTACACTGAGTAAAAAACGGAATATGTCCATTATTTTTCACTTAAACTGTACGTATTTTACCTCTTTATCAAGATTTAATGTTTTTCCAGAATGTGTTTATAAAGTTTCAGCTCAAAACACCCATCAGATTATTAATATTTATACTTTTCGGAATATTGGGATTTTCTGCTCTGAACATGTTAGTTCTCCTTGCCCCCTGTTCCCACATGTATGTCAGAGTGTGTCCTCGTCTTCGGCTGTGTCAGATAACAGCACAGTGACAGACATGAAGGAAGCAGATCTCATGTAACAATTGTGAGAAAAACTACAGTAAGAACTTTCCCAATGATTATTTGATGTATTTGTTGTGGAGTCGATGAGATTGATGAGTCACACACAATGTCATTACAAAGTTCAAGCACACAAACACACACAGCGGACACGCACACAGTATGCGCTTTTAACTTTGCACTGTTTTTGCACGGCAAATGTGACAGGATGCACATTAATATCCACTGCTGTATGGATATCCGTGATGTTAATGTACAAAATAAACCTGATTTAACACTGTTTATGCACTGATTTAAAAACATTTTAAACTTGTAAAACTCATTCTTGATCACATTTGATGATGACTGATGATCTCAACGAGCCGAACACGAACAGATATTTTAATCCTAGTTGCTTTGCACACATCCTGTCTTGTTGATATGATTATATGCACTACTACGAAGAAATGTTAATACATGGCTGTCAATCAATTCGGTGGGCGGGGAAACCGTACTACTACGTCACGTTGCAGTGGGCCTCAAAATAGAAGGGATTTGGATCCTTTTTAACGTCAGGAAATTTAGAAAAAGTTACTTATTGTCTTTATTTCACCCCAATATGAGTGTGGACACTATAGACCATTCTGTGGGATGTAAACAATAACAACGGTCCTGACGTATTTTCTGTTTTACATTTTAAATTCTCATAGCTTCAGAGGGTCTAAAAAGTTCCACAAATTGATAAATAATGTTATGATAGCGGTTATAACATCAAGTTATGATGGAATCACCCTTTTGTTACAGTTATGAAATAGTTTGACAACAAGCAGGAAATGTTCATGGGACAATGACATTACCACATTGAAAAGGTCTACACTTGCACACAGCTCTGTCCAAACAGCTTACAAAAGATGATTTTTATCATAGGTGCCCTTTAAGAGCAGCCATTGTAACTCAACGGAGTCAAGACTTCTGGCTTCATTCACTTCAATTCATTTTTAGCAAAACAAAAGAAAACAACTTATGTTTATATAACAGCTTTTGTTTGATTGCCAGTTGACAAGTGGAAATTAAATACAATGGCATTGACAAAAAGGACAAACCATAACAAATTTTCAAACGAGAAACAATGGGATAAGCAAAAATAAAATGATCAAAATCCACGATGTTCCATGACTTGGAAAAAAGTAAAAAAAAAACATAAAATTCTCTGACTTTCAATGCCTGAATAACCCTTTTACAATTCTGGGATATTTCATAAATACTATGACCCTAGGTAGCCCATAAAGACGTATGTCCAGACACAAAGTCACAAGAAAGCTAAAGCTGTTTGTTTACAATGGAAAGAAAAAATGCTAGTGTTGTATTGATCATCAAAATTTGACATACAGTACTTGTGGTTACCCTTTACTCTTTCTTTCTTATATTTAGCACACATTTATATCCAGAGGGATATTTTTGAACAACACATTGCAGTTAGGACTATGAAGCAAGACATAATTGAATGTCTTGCTCAAAAGCACATAACACGGGTTCTAAGCCAAAGGGACATAAGTGTAAGTCCAAACCCTCAGTCAGTGATCAGTAAATGATGAGTCCCAGAGTTGGAAACTTTATGATTATTCCTAAATACGATGAATGGAAGCAGCAATGTTTGTGTTAGAAGACTAACCAAACTTAATCCACTCTTCAGCAGCAGAATTTAACTAATTTTGTTGACATTCTTAGAATAATTGATTTTAATTGAGACCCACAGTCCTTTGGAAACAGTATTAAACTAAAGAAGTGGTTTTGAACTTGACTTTGAGGGTGATAAAGGGCTTTCTCTTGTCCAAGCAAAATTTTAAAGTAGAGTTTAGTGCAGAAATAAGGCCTGAGAAAACTCAAGCACATGCATGATACAAAATCGTCATAACTCACGTTTAGTGCAGCGCTGAGATCCTGGGGTCTTGCTCCAACCAACACAGCACTGCCCCCCACAGACGTTCACTCTGCAATGACATCAAGAGTCACACTCACACACAAACTGAATGGACCTACTAACCTTACTGTAACCCCCCGGTCAATCTCCTCGGCCACCCAGAACGGTTTCTGACGTAAGTCTGCTGTCACTAAACTGACATGAGGGCCCGGGGCCAAAGCTGGTGGAGGCTTAAATATAATCAGTTCTCTTATTCCCACTGTACTACTTCATACTGTACTTTATAGCAAAGTGAGAGAAATAATGATGAATACCGGCTGGGATACACTCGATACTCTTTTTGATTGTAGGGAATGTAAAAAAAAAACTTTGTGAATGGCCTGCCGAAACTTTTTAAGGGGCATTGGGTTCATTAGGGGAGCCGGTAGCCTACATTTAAACTGGCTCGCATGGCTTACTGAAACAACAGATGTTACTGTGCTTTTTAAAAGGTTACGACTCGCTGTAGACTGGATGACTTATCAAATTTATTGCTACTTAATGTCATGTGGCTGCTAACACATAATTGGCAATAAGGATCCAAACCTCTAATGGATACAGTACAACAATCTTTTCTTGACTCTTTCTAAAAGTATTACAAAGCATGCATGACTTTTACTTTTAAGAATATTACTAAACTCACTATGAACTTTCTTATAATGTTGTGTTGTTGAGGTTAATTTTTGCATTTACTTCATTCAACCCTAAACTACCATCAGCCCGATAATTGGTTTGACCGATAATCAGTTTTCAACCAGTGCAAGTCTCTAAAAAACACTTATTCATAGTTTAAAGGTTTGTATAATTTGTTAAGTAACTGCAAATCATCTTTGCAAAGCATTTATAATATAACTTTCTGCTCATTCATTCTGTATTTGCGTGTGTTTTCAACAGTTATTCTTGCCTTTTGGCCATTTATTTTGTCAAATAATTAAGATCGTTCATTAAAATATATAATAAAGCTAAAACATCCTAAATAAAGTGTTAAATACTTTATATTGGGCTCTAATCTTACCCTGACACTTTCATGTGATGGCTGGATGTGTGTCGGCCAGACTGCGCGTCCTGGCGGATCGGAATGCTCGGGTTCGGGTTCTGCTGGTGACCCATTCTGCGAGTCCGGACCTGGCCACCAAAGCTGGCTTTGAGCTCCACATTGTAGGCGTGCGGCTGTCCTGACGCTCCCGAGAGCGATGAAATTGAGCTCACGTGAACCCCGTCCGTACCGCTCGGTCCCGGTTGCACAACGTAAAGTTTCCTGAAGCCGCTCTGATCCGCCGAAAGAAAAGCCGGAGAAATCAATAACGTAACAGAAACAATAATGTCCCACACGAGCACAGCCATATCCCTTACAAGTCAAAGTGTTGAGGAAGTTTGAAAGAAAGCCTCTGTACTATAAATACACACTATAGATAGAAAGATACCAAAATAAAACTATAGAAGCGCAGCTCCACTGTGTCGCGTGTAAAGCAGTTGTAAACCGTCGCGCGCTGTCATCTATTCGCCATAAGAAACCACTGAGAGGCAAACATAACTTTGAAGAGGGGAAAAATGCTTGGAGTGAAAGAAAGTTTTAAAGCACGAAACGGAAATCGGGGGAAACGGGAGTTTCAAGGCGGCGAGAGAGCTCGCGTGCGCGCGGTTTGAGCTCGAGCAGAAGTTTGAAAACTCTTGGAAAACTTTGAGCGCGTGTGAGTGTGCAAGGGCAGGAGTTTGTGCTCGAGCTCCATATAGCCAATCTCTTGCAGACATGACGTCAGGGATGGAGCTCTTATTGGAACACACATGTGGGGCTGAACCCTTAAACCAAAGGCAAAAAACTGAAGAACTGTGCAGACTTATGAATTTGAAGGTGGGGGTCATACTGTAGTCAAATACTGTAAATGCAGCCATCATAAGTCAAGCCTGTCACAAAGAGTGCAGGTATCAGCTGCACACATCTCTTTTTGATAAAAA
>CAIGQZ010034910.1:449721-468863 GCA_903798205.1 Danio tinwini
TATAAATGCAGCCTATAATGTGATAACGGCAATAAGATGCGATTAAGATGGAGCTCATGTAAACAGAAAACCACAATTGCACATAATTAGTAAAAGCAAGATCACAGAATGCTTTAATCACATATATCCTACTCAAACCAAAATGATCAAGATGTGAAAGAGAAAAGACTACACTTTGGGCTCAGGAGTTATTAAAGCTTACAATAATTGAAATCTAATGTATGGTAAAGTATTACATTTTTTGTTTTGGTTGAGAGCCCAAGAAATCCCAGAACATAAGGACAAATGGTCAGATGGAATATTTTATTCAATATGTAGGCTAAAAAGAATTTGAATAGATTTTGCATGTAATGTAACTATTCTGTTGGCGTGGCCTGCCGTGGTGGTTGGATTTAGAAAGGTTTTTCCAACTTTTAAACTATTTAAAAAAAATTTTTAAAAAAAAAGACCGCCAGCTTGGCCAGGTTAAAAGATCAGAAAACCATTTTGATCTTATTAATATGGATTGTTTTATGACGAGGCCTATTTATACCAGAGCACAATTATGTGTGTATTTCCTAGTAGAAAAGGATTTACCAGATAGTTACAGGGATAGTTCATCTTGCAAAACCTTTCATTTTGGGGTAAACTACTCCTTTAAAAGAAATGTTCTTCATTGGAATTTACAGTATGGTTCCACAAAGAACTTTTACCATACCAACATTTTACTACCATAGAACAATTTCATTTCACCCTAAATTATTTACATTTTAAAAATGTTCATTATTCCTAGAAAAAAAGTTATTTTAAGAAATGTTTGCTGAAGCGATCTTTAGGAAACTCAAAATGGTTCTGTCATCACTGCGAAACCCTTTTTAGAACTTTTATTATTAATAGTGTTGAGTGTGTTGTGACATCTTAAACCAGCTAAGTCTATCTTTAAGAGGCTGTCTTTTTTTTCACCACTCCCCAGCTGTTTCAACACTGTTAAAACAGAACCCTCAATGTATTCTGCTGATTTACTCATTAAAGTGATCCTTGTTGTTTAGCGCAGTTATGTAATCTGAATGACTTTCTCCCTACAGCATGCCTGACTGCTTACCAGCTCTAAATCTGACTTTGAGAGTCTTCTGCCCATCAACGGGGACCCTATGGCCTCCCTACATGTCGAAAACCGGATCCTATTAATACATCGAACATCCACACGCAGCCTCCACACACAAATAGATGAACATGCCTCCATTCTTTCACATGCTCACAATTGCCTAAACTTAGCCGAAAGTCGCTGTCCTCCTACAGACGCTTGTTATCTGGATTAGCAGGACGTCTTTACAGCATTACTGAAAGGTGACTCAGAAACTTAGATCAAGACCATTTTAGGCCTAGACTAAGCTCGGCCCATTCTAGGACATGCGTGGGTGAGACAGACAAGGAATACCATTCCTCATCAGCTTCAGAGTATTTGGAAAAGGATCTCAAACTGATTTATTGATTGCATGAAATCATCCTTCAGGAGAACCCAGTGTCTTGGTGGAAATTGTTAACGGGTGTTAAACAGAATGTTCTTGTAATGTACATGCACAAACACTCTTTTCTGTGAAGAATACCACTAAATTAGAGTTATGTTTTCATCAATTGATGATCTCTAATTAAATAAAAAGACAAATCCTGCCTCAGCTGCCAGGCTGGAGCTGAAAAGGGGATTCAGTTAAGGAACAGAGAGACAGTGCTGTCATAAAGCTATTCTTAGGTCACCGCTATTTATAGTTTAAAAATAATGACCATCATAACTAAAAGAGAAGAGCAGGACTGAGAGAGTGAGAGAGTACAATGTGTAATGGCAATACTTTGGCATGCTTCAATTAAGTACTTTAGACCACTCTCTTTTTTTTGGTCTATAAATTCATAACGCATAACAAAATGAGAAGACCGTATTCAAGATATAAGAAGAGCATGATAATTGTAACTATTACAGCACCTTGTTGCCATGTCAGTTGCAACAAACAATATTGCATAAAATCATTTTCCACCAACAGTCAAACTATGTGTACACCTTTTTGACTGTGTACTTGTCTATCTGTGCGTAATGTTTGTTTTTCTTAACGTATTCATTGTCTTTCACATATTTATTCTTTTACATATTACTGTCAACATTGCTAATAGTATGCTGTCTGGAGCCTGTACCAAAGTGTTTCACTCATCATAGTACACGTGCTGCTGATGATGCGACAATAAAAGTGATTCGATATGATATGAAAATAAAATCCACCTCTGCTTCAAATGGTAAACAGTTTCCGTTCAAACAGAAAACAGTTATACAATCTAAATAAAGATTTACAAAAACTCTTAAAAACAACCACAACTAAATGACAATGTTATTTACAGCTTTAATTTAAATGTATTTAATTAGATAGTTTAAAATTATCATTGATCCTCAACAAAAATGACTATAGAAGTTAATGAGTGCCAGCAACAAGCATTCACAGTATCAAAATATCTACTTTTGTGTTCCACAGAAGAATGAAACTGAACAAGTGAATGGTGAGTAAAGAAACTTCATGTTCATTCATTCATTTTCTTTTAGGCTTAGTCCCTTTATTAATCAGGGGTTGCCACAGCAGAATGAACCGGCAACTTATTCAATTTACCTATAGCGCATGTCTTTGGACTGTGGGGGAAACCGGAGCACCTTGGAGGAAACACACGCAAACACAGGGAGAACATGCAAACTCCACACAGAAATGCCAACTGACCCAGCCGAGGCTCGAACCAGCGACTTCTTGCCGTGAGGCAATTGTGCTACCCACTGCGCCACTGTGACGCCCAACTTCAATTTCAAATAAGGCTCTCTTTAGAGGTTACATATTCATGGCCTGATTTAGGCCTGCACTAGTAAATAAATAAATATAAAATGCTAAATTGTTTATGAAAAACTGAATCTACACACTGAAACTGATTTTAATAATATAAAAAACAACTAACTGCTGTTTTAATCATCATTGGTTTATTTCATAAGTTTCACTTGTAAGACAAAAATCCTAAATTTAACCTAATTTTAATCACCAGAATTGTGGATTACTGTATTGGACTCCTCACCGGCCTCCCCAAAAAGATAAGACAGTTGCAGAAATGATCAGATGTGCTCCAACATTACATACATTCAAATTGAGACTGAAAACACATCTGTTTAGCTGAGCCTTTACTGAATGAGCACTGCGCTACATCTGACAGATCACACTATTGACCTTATTCAATGGGGAAGTGCGCTTTTTGCAATTGTTTTAGAACTTCCGATTCAGCTGCCTATGGGAAAAATGGCTAGGAATAATAAACGGCAGGAAACGGTCAAACCACTCGCTCTAAAAACAAGTGTTTGCATGATTATACAGACAAAGCAGAATAATACAATAAGAAAACATCAGTTTGCAACATCAAGATGCAGAACGAGCTGTTTTTAACATCTAAAAATAAATGGAAGTGAATAAGACCTGAAGTATTGAGCCAAAAAGATTCAAATGGCTGCGTCCG
This sequence comes from Danio tinwini, assembly GCA_903798205.1. NCBI lineage: Eukaryota > Metazoa > Chordata > Actinopteri > Cypriniformes > Danionidae > Danio > Danio tinwini. Next base: position 453,229 of record CAIGQZ010034910.1, read on the forward strand.
CTTGTTGAAGAACAAGGTGCATTGTGTCTTTCTTTTCTTTTTTTATTCTTTTATAACCTGTTTTAACACATTTTAATCAGTTTTATTTTTTGTTTTTATTTTCCTACACTTGTCTCTTTTATTCCTGTTTACGTAAAGCACTTTGAATTGCCACTGTGTATGAAATGTGCTATATAAAATGTGCCTTGCCTAACCTCTTGTCTGTGTCACATTTGAAGTACAGCATCATTATTTTGTTTTAACAGACAGCGCTGGATGGAAACTTCAACAAGTAGATAACCAAAATAGAAAAGAAGATACTTTGAAAATCAGCAAGATCTAAACAACATCAGGGCCTTTTTTTTTTTACATTAATTGTGTAAACGGAACACTTAACATATTTAAAAAAAAAAACAGGTTTGGAAAGGCATGACTGAGTAAATGTTGACAAAACTCACATTTTTGAGTAAACAATCCCTTTAAGGCCGTTTTAAAATCCTTAATTTATAAACTCACATTTTGGGAGTCTCTTCTGCCTATAGTACAGTAGTGCCTGAACAGCAAAAGATCAGTTTTGTCAAACACAATCAACTTTAACGGTTATATAAACCAACAGAGAACATAACGCAAGGCCCATTGGGTTCTTAGGTTGTTCATTTGTGCGTGAGACGACAGAGACACAATTAAATGACACTGCACCACACATGCAGCCCACTGAGGGAGGACAGGAACTTCACACTGTATCAATGATATCAGCACAACCCTGCGGGAGGAAGGAGAGCTGTGCTGGGGAATTAACAGTTTATGTAGCTAAAAATGTGCTTTGTGATTGTTGTCGCAGTCAGCAGGGCAGCCCCAGTGGGAGGAACGCAGATGCCTTCTGTCAGCAACTCTGCACTGTAATATGGGGTTCTCAAACACAATGATTCGGTTTAAGACGCCACCTGAGCTAAAACATTTGATATTTAGACAAATGCATTGGGACAATTTAGGAGAGCTTGACATCTATTTTAACCACCTCTTGCTAGCTTCCAAAAGTGTAGAGCAGCAAAGCTTAAATTCTGCCTCTGGAGGATCACTGCCCAAAGGATTTTTGCTCCATGCAGCTTTAATACACTTGTCTGGAAGATTCTTCTAAAGAGCTTGATTAGTTGGTTCAGGGGTGTTTAATTAGGAGTAGATCTGATCTCTGAGTGGTTCTCCAGTGAAAATTCTGGACACCCCTGGTATTTTCACCTCTGGTGAAAATCTGTTAATAAAAATTACAAAATCATGCTTCAACGATATTGTTTATTGTTTAATAATTAAAGGGGCTTTAGTTGCTATTAATGCTTTGATAACTGGACTATGTCTCCGTTGATTAAATATATGGTAGCAATATACAGAAATCCTACCCATATCTATTGTCACTGTTTCTAGAATGACTTAGCACAAAAGGAACCTTTTCAGCCGAAAAACAAATGCTGTCATTTTTTATTTGATTTTTTAAATCAACATTTAGAAATATTGCGAAAGTTTAGCAAAAACCTTCTGTATACCTTCTGTCTTCTGTAGGTCAAGTACCCAAACATTTTAATTCATGTGGTTTTAAACCTTTTAAATTGTGTTTGAATCTTTCTTTTTCCTTTTAAATTCAAACAAAGATATTTTGAAGAACACTGGTACCCATCTACGTACCTCCATAATAGTAAAATAAAACCCCATGGAAATCAAAAGCTGTTTCCATCCACCTATTTTTATGCACATTTTGGATATTAGAATAAAAAACGGTTGATGGAAACGTAAAGATGTGCATAAGTTTTATGAATGCGCATAAAAAAACATATGCGCATAACTGAGTAGGATAAACTTTTATTCAATAAGAAAAGATGCGCATAAACTGTGATGGAAACACTTTTACCGAACAAATTCCAGTACGCACATTAAAAAAAGTCATGTGATTTTGTTATGAGATCATGTGATGATAAAAATGTGTGTGAACAAACAAACCAGCAGGCTGAGTGTATTGTAAAACATCTGAAATGTTGTTTTGGTCATTCTAAAATGCCTTAACCATTTCAGAGTTAGTGTCATTATCAATTACCTCCAGAATAGTCAAGAGCCTCTGTGCTCTGCGTCTCACACTTTTAAATGCCACCATGCGCTCATTGCATGTTGGCATTTGTCTTCTGAGGCGCAAGTAATTTATTAAATTAAGAAAAGATTCATGCAGCTTCTCCTACCACAGCAAATTCTGTTTTTACTTTTGATATTTGGTGCCAGTCAATCAAGCAGTGATTTTTGTTCTCTTTGACTCATTGGATGGAAATGCTGCTTTATTTGCACGTCTTTTATGCGATATTCCAGTTTTGCGCATAAATTTAATTCACATCTTTGGATGGAAACATAGCTATTGAGTACCAGCTACCACATTTTTCAACATATGTTCTTTTGTTTTCAGCAGAAGAAAGAATCTAAAATAGGTTTTGAACAAATGAAGGGTGAGTACAATCATTTTTGGGTGAATTATCCTATTAAGGTTTTGCATTCAAGTCTCAAGAGATCAATCAAGAGTGATCAAAACTTAAATCTTTGATTTTAGGAGGTATAAAGTCTGTACAAGTCAGAGGTCAAGTCCAAGTATAAGACATTTTACACATTCCTGTCAAAGTCTTGCCTCACAGCAACAAGTCTCAAGTCCAAATAAAGTTCATTTAAGTTCCTGTGACTTGAGTTCCAAAATTGTGATCCTGTGATACAACAAAAAAAAATTCTTAAAGCTTTCGCTTGTCTTGAAAATGTTGTTTGCTAGCAAGTGACTAAAACAGACTACAAAAGCTGTTGGTGACAATAAAACCTTGTTGTGTTTATAATGGCTCTAGCAAACTTCAAATGTTTGGTTACACTTTTTCATTGCATTTTCATTCATCAGCATACCTCCACCACCCCAACTCCACACTTTTAAACCTGATACCTACATAAATCAGGGAGAATGGGTGGGGGGGGGGGGTGTAAGCTTTTGGAGCCAGGCTAGACACTGTGCTCAGACTCCTATCACTCTATCTTGATAAAGGAAATAACATCAGTTGAGGTGTCTCAAAGCCCTCTCCCTGGACAACACACCAAATATGCAAATTGTATTCAGTTTAATATCTGTGAACTCATGAAACATTGTTAACCATACATAACTCTACAACTACGTAAACTAACACTCTGAACATTAAACTTAATTAAACACATTATTTTGATTGTCCTCCAACAGCCATTCCAGTGGATAGAAGTAACTGCGCAATTACATGTCAACTTATTCTACTAACACTAAACTAATAGTCTTCTAATGAGAGTTAGTTGACATTAACTGCAAAGCTGGAATTGCCTAAATGGGATCCAAATAATAAAGTGTATCCAAATGTTTTAATTACGGAAAGAGTTATCGGAAGCTTAACTGTGAAGTCATGCCACCATGGTTTTGTTTGTTTATAGCCAGCACTTCTATAGGCTTCATTAAAAGTTGTGAAGACTATCATTATGAACAACACATGCAAGGCTTATAAACCTTCGTTGTTAATAAAGTTTATTTTCTGTAATAATCTGTAAACCAAAGAGAAGTTCCATTGTCAATTATTAAACTTAGTATGGAAACCAGATCTGGGTTTGTCTACAAATATATTATCACTGCAAGTGTCAACTATTTAGAACACTCTTAAAAAAATAAACGAACAGCACTTTGTAAATGATGAAGCAGCACATGCTAATGTTTATATTGTATTGTGATCAAACAGCAGCTCAAGTGCTTTTACATTGTGTAATCTCTGTTAGAGGTTCACATGGTTGTTCCCAAAAAAGACACAGGATGTTTGCTTTATGACAGCTTCAAGTTTTTTAAGCCTTGAGTTTTCCTGTAGGTTCTCTGGGGCAACTTACTAGGCAGTGATCTTGCATCATTCGCGCAAACTTTTGTGAAAATGATGAATAACCAAACACTGCCAATTTCCTAGTTTCTCTTCATGGTCAAACAAACAAAGAAATGTTCTCACAACGAATGCTAATTAGTTACAGATAGTCTGTAATGCTGAAATACCATGCAGAGAATTAGAGGCATGATGTCATTTCTCTGAGGACAGACAGAGAGGAAGACGTGCAGGCAAGATGCAAGTCAGACAGGAAGAGAGTCTAGATTTGTGAGAAATCAGAGGTTAAATGTAAATCTCACTAAAAGATCAATGGAAAGGAGGACAGCAGATTGCTGTCACATATCAAAAATATTCAGATTAACATGGGGAAAGCTATGTAGTTTTAGATTTTGTTTTCCTGCAAGAATAAAAATCTTCATTTCATAACTGCATGATGTGTTTTTGACTAATATTTAAATTTGTTTTGATGATCTGAAACACTAAAGTGTAAGTAATAAATATAAGTATATTACTAAGTAATCAGTGATGAGTGATGCAATCAGTGATGGGCAAACACTTTTTGACACCACTATGTATACACTTATCACGCACTTTAATAGGTACAACTGCTGTTCAACTGCTCGTTCTGTTGCAGTTCAAACCAAGCACTAGAATGGGAAAGAAAGGTGATCTACTGGGATTTTCACGCACAACCATCTCTAGTGTTTACAGAGAATGGTTCGAAAAACAGAAAATATCCAGCGAGCGGCAGTTCTGTGGGCGCAAATGCCTTGTTAAAGCCAGAGGTCAGAGGAGAATGGCCAGACTGGTTCTAGTTGATAGAAAGGCAACAGTACCTCAATTAACCACTTGTTACAACCGAGGTATGCAGAAGAGCATCTCTGAACGCACAACACATTGAACTTTGAGGCAGATGGGCTACAACATCAGAAGACCCCACCGGGTGCCACTCCTGTCAGCTAGGAACAGGAAACTGAGGCTACAGTTCACACAGGCTCATCAAAATGCACAATAGATGATTGGAAAAATGTTGCCTGGTCTGATGAGTCTCAATTTCTGCTGCGATGTTCGGATGGTAGGGGCAGAATTTGGCGTCAACAACAAAAGCATGGATCCATCCTGACTTGTATCTACAGTTCAGGCTTGTGGTGGTGGTGTAATGGTGTGGGGGATATTTTCTTGGCGCACTTTGGGTCCATTGGTACCAATTGAGCATCGTGTCAATGCCACAGCCAACCTGAGTATTGTTTCTAACCATGTCCATCCCTTTATGACCACAGTGTATGCCATCTTCTGATGGCTACTTACAGCAGGATAACACGCCACATCATATAGCTCGAATCATCTCAGACTGGTTTCTTGAACATGGCAATGAGTTCACTGTACTCAAATGGCCTCCACAGTCACCAGATCTCAATCCAATAGAGCATCTTTGGGATGTGGTGGAACAGAAGATTCACATCATGCATGTGCAGCCGACAAATCTGCAGCAACTGCATGATGCTATCATGTCAATATAGACCAAAATCTCTGAGGAATATTTCCAGTACCTTGTTGAATCTATGCTACAGAGGATTAAGGCAGTTCTGAAAGCACAAGGAGGTCCAACCTGGTACTAGTAAAGTGTACCTAATAGGGTTGGGTCAATGGGCTGAGCCTCTGCCCTCGTCGCAAACCTGCTCGTGAAAAATATTCAATTAGGCCCCGCATGTCTCTATCTAAAGTCTCCTCTGTCTTTTGAATCTATAAATTAATAGCGTTCTGACAACATGCAAATTACCACAATATGTAAAAACATTTAAAAAACTAGGCATACCTTAGTGGGAAGGTTCAAACTCCACCTTCGAGTCGCTGTCATCAGATACCTGTGTGTGTTGCCAGACGTTGAGGGATTCATTTTGGAGTACAAATTGGATGCCGTCATGGACCGCAACATAGTGCTGGCTGGCTTTGAAAGCAGTGCAACCTCCTGAATTTTTAACACACTCAGTCTGAGGTGTGCACAAGCCCATACAATGTATCTATAATGAGCCAATTTCGTGGCTTTGTTTTGATGAGATTAACTTTGGAAAAACATGTTCGCATGACGCATTTGAATGGGGAAAAACGATAACATAAAGGGCACACTCCCCTGTCCTTCTCACCTTCCTTTTCAGCACTACTTTTTAAAACTTTATTGCTTAAACGATAGACCTCAACCTGAAAATGACTGACTTAAACTCGGCCGACACAGCAAGAATGTTAACTCCTATGAGAGAGCCATTCTCCACGTTGATTGGCTGAGATGTAACGCAAGATACATAGAAAACCTGTCCAACTCCACCTTCTCACAGACAGTAGACAAAAGATGCAGCTATCAATATGTATAGAAGCCTTAACATTACAATGAAATTCATTTTAAAGTTTTGTGTAACTTTATTTATGATTTGGTTATGGGTAAAACAAAAACTATGTGGGTCAGGTAGTTGAAACTGTAGGCTACAAATAATTAATTCACCTCCACCTATGATGACGATGCCATCATCATCATGATGTCATCCATCGCGATGTTTCACATTAGACATCGTATGATGCACAATATGTCGACATCGCCCAACCCTAGTGACTAATAATGCGGCCAATGAGTGTACATACTCAACTTCTATTCAATTGGTAAATTAGGTTTCCACAAAATTATTATATTAGAATTTTAAATGTTTTATTAGAATGACTATTTCATGGATCATGTGATACTGAAGACTAGAATTACATTTGCTTAATAATTAGCTTTTATTCCCGGGAATAAACTTTTTATAAAATTCCAAAAATACAAATTCAAAATACAAAATAGCTGCTTTAATTTAAAAATAATATTTGTATTTTTTTTACTGTGTTCTTGAATAGATGGAGTCTGTGTGAGCATAAGGGACTTTTTAAAACACATTAAAAAATCTAGCTCAATTTTTGAACTGCAGTGTGCCTAATGCTCTCAATTAATCAAATATGGTTGAAACTGTTAACCAAGAGTAATAACTTCCATTTTTAATTAACAGATCTGAAACACTATTGAGCCTTTGGTTAAAAGCTGCCTTAAATACATCAACACAAGGTGAAGTTGTGTAGAAGTAAATGTTGTCGGTTTACATTTTGAGTAAACAGTTTTTTTGGTTTAGTCAGCCAACACAAGACATATATCAAAAAAAGAAAACAGCAAAAAAAAGCTAACAATCTCTCTACAGTCCCTCAGCAGAACACAAAGTTAATAAGTAATTAACAGCCTTTAAGGTGAATGGGGAGTTATATGAATAATACGACAGCTACAGGAAAGCTTTAAAATTAAAATGATGGTACACTATGTAGAGTAAGTCAACCAGTAAGAGCGTTTGGACTCTCAACCAACTCTTGGCTTAAACTCAAACTGAAATGAGCTTGTCTTGACTAAAACACATAACATGTATGTGATTTTGTATCATATCTGTGATTTATTTGGTATTAAATGACTATTGGTCCATTCACACCTAAAGTAAAGTTAAAATCAATCGACATGTACAGTACAATAATACCAGAATCCACAACATTACTGTAAGAATAATGAATGATTTGGAATCCCTTTCATATCTATATTTTCCTCTTCTAATGAACAGTAAAACACTTGACAGCCAAACAAAATCCAACCTGATTTAAAGAGTGGAATCAGATAATTCAGATGCAACAAAAAGAACCAGCACAAAGATGAAATATGTAAGAAAAAAATGTATACTGTTTATTTAACATGAAGTTCAATACCAGCCTCAGGGATCTTAAAAAACACACACTGTGATAACAGGAGCTCTGATTAAGGCAAAGATAACTGACCCTGGATCAGGTCAAGATGGAAAAAAGTCAAGTCCTTCTTCTAGGTCTTTTTTCCCCTGTTGATTTAAAAAAAAGTGACAGAAGTCCTGAACTCTCCAGGATCTCCAGCTGGGAGGTTTTGTTGGTCTAATACATGATGTTAAAAGTGCAGTATTTAAACTAATCAAAGGAAGGAATAGCAGATAGTGATCTGGCTTGTTATTGGCTGCGCAGATGTGCACTCAGATCCTGGATTTCTGTGATGAGCTGCTCCAGTTCGATGACATCATCTCTGAGGTCATCGTGGAGCTCACCTGTGGCCACGTCAGTGTACAATTGCTGCGAAATAACAAATGAGAAAAAGACACCACAATACTAAACAATTATAATGCATATTAAAAGCACATGAACTCAAAATTTATCATTTTGCATGTTAATTAAATGTCACCCTAGTCTAACTGTAATTCCTTTTTGCAAAGTTATTCTCTATAAAATATTTCATCAAAAAAATATTTCATTTAAAAAAAATATTTTATCAAAATGTCATTAAAATTACTAATTTTTCATATAATTTGACACTATTTCCAACACTTATTGAGGTCAAGTCATTTCCTCATGTACACTACCAAAAAGTTCAGGGCTTCGTTTGCGATGAAATTTTTTTAAACTATTTCAATGCGAAGTTTAGTTTGTCTGTTTCAAAAGTTTTCATCCATTATTATCAACAAGACATCATTTGGTTGACATATATATTGCTATAAAATTGTGAAATAATTTAAAGGTGTTGTATGTGATTGTCTGCAGAAACATGTTTTGTTGTGCTGGTTGAAAGTCTCTTCACATTCCAATAGTAATGATTAAAGTAAATGATCTAAATGTGTTTATATGCAGTTTTATATTCTGGGTGAGGCATGCAACTGAAAAAAATGTTTGTCCAATTAAAATTTGTCAGGCTGACAATTCCCATAATTCTGATAAGTAGCTCAAAATGTCTGTCAACAAATGTACTGTAGATTTGTACATCTGTGCAGCCCAGTTCATGCAGATCCAGCGTTTGTGCGAACATGCGTGACACGTTCACGACATGTGCACACGAAAGAGAGTGACAGCAGTAAAAACAAATGCTGAATCAAAACTTTTTAAAATCCTGAATCAATATTGGAGTTACTTTTGCACGCTGGAGGAAGGATGACACCATAGCTGAAGTCTTTCTTGTAGACAGGTAATGTTTTAGAAGTATTGTATTTATGCAAAGCTTATGTAGATTTTGTTGTTTTATGAATGGGTTATATGCACAGAAGTGATGTTTAGCCACTGAAATATTCCGGCGAAAGATTGATGTAATGATTTTCAGTTTTATAAGGGACCATTTACAGCATCGATAATGTAGATGTTTATTTTGTTTAAAAACAAAACATAATTAAACAGCACTATTCCGCCTAGCCTGCTTTACTGAGCTGAAGTTTTATATTCACATTGGTTCATTTTTAAACAATGATGAACTGTGACGCACTCCCTATATTGTTTACCATTCTACTCTGAATATCGGTCTGAAATAGCATGTAAATATGGCTTAGTATTACATTAAGTGTAATTCCTACACCCTGCCAGCCAAGCACTAAGTGTACAGTAGTCGCTTTAGGACAAAGCGCTTAAAAGAGTGAGACCAGCAATCCTTTAATGCATGAAATATTGCACATTATGACAAGTTTTGCTTGCTACACAACTGAAAACGTGCTAGATACAATACAGTTTTTCCTTCAAAATTGTAGTATAATAAAGTACTATCGAGTTTTCTAATTGGCTGAATGACATGATCTAGTGGGTTGTCTACTGTCATCTTTACGGTGCGCGTTCATGACTTCAGGAGGCGTGGCTTTGACTGCGTCCGAAACCGCATACTTCCATATTATATAGTACGTTAAAATCAGTATGCGAGCCGAGTAGTATGTCCGAATTCATAGAATTCGAAAATCTGTATGCGAGAAGTACCCGGATGACTTACTACTTCCGGGGAGATTCTGAAGTGCGCATCCCATGCACGCTGTGCTGTTTCATGATGCCCCGCGAGAGAATTCATGAATGGGAATTAATCGACACAACTGGCGCAGGTAGGTCACGTGACCATGACAAAATGGTGGATATAGTACGTCCGAATTTCATTCATACTTCTCTTATTCATACTGTATAGAACATACTTTTCTAATGGCTGAGTAGTACGTTTAAATTCAAATGCAGTACCTACTGAGTAGTAGGCGGTTTCGGATGCAGCCTTAGTGTTTCGAAGATATTATGCTAAACGGTTAGCATTTTGACAGATCACATGCTGCACCTTTAAAAATGAGTATAAATATTAACATTGAACTCAAATGTATACTGTACCTAATCTATTAAATCCAGAGAAAAGAATAAGTATTGATTTTTCCCATAGCTGTGTACTGTATCTTTTGATCAATTTAATTTGTGTTTTAGGTGACACTTTATTTAAAATGTACAATTCACACTACAACAAACCATTAACTAAGACCTTTGGCTGAATAAATTACAAATTAGCTGCTATTTAATAGTTAGTGAGGTAGTAGTTGGGTTTAGGTATTAAGTAGAATTAGAAATGTAAAATAATATCGTATTTTATAAGTGCTAATAAACTGTATTACCTTAATAATAGACCGATAATAAGCATGTAGTAAATGGTGTGAATTCTAAGTTAAACTGAAGTGGCACCATTTTTTTTTCTCCACACATTCACTTTCACACCTTCCAAAAAAAATCCAACCCCCTAATTTTCTGTTAAACATCCAGTTTCATTTTGAATTGTCACATTTTGAAAGCAAAACCATTCATTGTTTCACTTTGACTTAAACATGAGTATTAATGTAGCATTAAACAACTAGGAACTGCCAAAAATGAGCAACTTTCACAAAACAAATAAAAAGGTACATTAAGAAATCTTATTTAAAAAAAGCAACAGCCTATAATAGGAGAAAGAGAAAGTGTGTATATGTTTGACTCACTCTGGCTTTAGTGGTCAGACTCTTCAGACTGAGTCGAGCTGAAGACAGCAGCTGCAGAGCCTCTTGAGGACTGCGCTTTGACCTGCTGCAGCTGATGGACACTGAGAGATAGATATACACACACACACACACACACACACACACACACACACACACACACACACACACACACACACAGGAATAACTCAAAAACTTTCATCTCTCAGATAGTACAGCCAATGAGGGGAGAGGCTGAGCATGTCTAGCTGTCAAAGGTCACGTGATTGGGTCTGTGGATTAATAGTGTATTGCAATTCAGTGTGTGTACAATTGTTGACTTTACATGATGGATCACGACCTCTGAGCAGCTCATGTTTAATCAGTGAAGTCATTAGTGCAACATCCAACAGCATTAAAACAGTCATTTAACACATGCGCACACGCACACACATGCACGCACGCACGCACACACGCACACACACACACACACATACAGAGAGAGAGAGAGAGAGAGAGTCTGGATCACAACACCTGTCTCCTTTTGTTCACCATGAAACTAGTAATTATAACCATTTCTAGCACAATATGATCATCAAATAGAGTTAACAATTCTAAAAACAGCTAGTAAAAACAGTAAATTTTTTATTAGATTTTTTTTTTGCTTCCCCAAAATGAATCAGTGTGATTTTTAATTGCATTTATTTCGTTTTCTACATTTCAACATTCATTGTTTACATCTTAAGATCTTTGGTTCCTTCCTAACTTCTCTTTCCTCCTTTTTTTGTGTTTTTATTTTCTTTTTAAATGCTCAGCTCATTCTTCCTTATTTTCATTGTATTCCTCCATTCCCTGATTCCCAGTTCATTCTTTCCTCATTTATTCTTCATTGTTTATAAATTATCTTCTTTCATTAATCTTGAAATTTCTTGAGATTTTTTTCTAAATTTCTTACTAAATTCTAAATCTAAAATCTGAAATCTCCTTTTCAAAATTGCCTTCTTTCTTTCTTTCTTTCCATTTCTTTTTTATCTTTTTCGTTCTGTCCTTCCTACTTTTTATAAATTAGTTTTCTGCAAAAAAAAAGCTTTTTGGAAAAATAATCTGCCCATGGTGTGAGCAAAATAAGATAAGATTATTTTGCTTACCCGATTTGCAGATTATTTAGCTTGTTTTAAGGAAAAACCCACTCAATTTTTACATTTTATTTCTAAAAACAAGACAATATTTTTTTAGCTGTCAACAAAATGCTGCTTGATTTAAAAGTGTTTAGATATTTGGACTAGAAACAAGACAAAACTCTAAGTAAGACAAGCATTTGTTGCAGTGTTCTCAAAATTTTCTCTTTTTTGTTTCTAAATGGTCTAACATTTACATAATTTTTTTCTAACTACTTCATTCATTCATTCATTTTCTTTTCGGCTTAGTCCCTTTATTAATCTGTGGTCGCCACAGCGAAATGAACCACCAACTTTTCCAGCAAATGTTTTATGCAGCGAATGCCCTTCGAGCTGCAACCCATCACATCATTCGCACACATACACTACGGACAATTTAGCTTTTCCAATTCACCTGTACCACGTGTCTTTGGACTGTGGGGGAAACCAGAGCACCCAGAGGAAACCCACGCGAACACGGGGAGAACATGCAAACTCCACACAGAAAGCCCACTGACCCAGCCGAATCTTCTTGCTGTGAGGCGACAGCGCTACCCACTGCGCCACCGCGTCACCCATTACTTTATTCATTTCTCACTAAATGTTTCTCTCTAAAACCTTTTTGTTTGTCTCTAAACCATCCCTTTTAAAAAAGCCCATTGTTTGATAATTCTCTTTGTTCTAAATTATTTTGTGATTATCTCTCCTGAAATCCCCTCTTCTGTCTAGCCATTCTCTCTCTTTCTCTTCCCATGCTGCTGCCTAAAGCAGCGACAGCAGGAAAAGTGGTGTGATTAATCAGTGCGGAGCTCATTCACAACACACACAAACGCACATATAGCTTTACTGCACACCAACACATGAATACAAACAAGATCTACACAAATGCACAAGGCAACACACAAACCATTTTCAACACAGGAAACCATTTTCTTATGTATGCTCACACACACCCCTTTCCCTTATAGTGATCGATTCTCCAAATCTCTCTCACACACACACACACACACACACACACACACACACACACACACACACACACATACAGAATGCGGGCCAGAGTAAGTGGGAAGGGACGGAGGCGTGTGAAGGGTTCTGCTACATTTGCTGAGCCGCCCCCTTTATAAATCATTAAGATCAACAACAAACAGCCTGCAAACTCAAGGACAACACACTGAAGGAGAATGTGTGAGAGATGATCCTAATCGCTTAGACAAGCTTGTCCATGTTCAATGCCAACTCAGAATAAAATGATGTGACAGTTGGATTTTTAAGGCCAGACACCGCAGGATAAAATACAGTGTTATCATGCACTTGTCAGTTTGGAGATTTTAGCCATTTGGGCTTTTCATAATATTTTTTTGTTCAGTCTAAATAGAAATGCAAAACATATTTTATCTGTTTTTTTGTCACACTTTATCAAATTGTGTCTTTAGATTTTTAATACATACATGTTTTTAAAATGGGTGGTCCTCTACGATATCATTTTAAACTTTAGTCTGAACGTAATACGCTCAAAGTTTAATGCAAAGGGAGACATTGGCTTTTACAGAGACTACGGCAAACACAGTTTGGGGACTACAAAAAGATACATCCAGGCTAGTGAGATCACAAATGCTTCAGGTTACGCTCATACACCACACGCATACACCTGTGCAGCAAAGGGGTGCTGTAATTTTATAGTAGAGAAAGTTAAAATGCCATCCAAACACTGCTATTTCCACAGAGCTTCTTTTGTTTCTGTATTTGGGCTTCCAAAGGACATGACACAAAGAGAGAAGTGCTTACAATTTTATTTGCATTATGTTCCAGAAAATTATAAAAAAGATATAGCTCTAGCATTTGACAACGGAGAACTTTGTCAGTGCAGGATTTGGCTAAAAACTCCCCAAAGAAAGGAGCAGCTCCAACCATAATAGAAGAAGCTGTGGATTGTGAGCCACAACCTGTACGTATTTTTATTTATTAAAATCGACCTATTCCATGCACAGTTTCTAACGTCACGAAATGTTGTAGCAAAGACGTAAACAAGCATGTAAACAGCAGGAAATGCTGTTTGGCACTGTTAACAATTTAGCTACAAATTCATATTTATCCATCAAACTGATGTAACCAGCCACAATCTTTAACAGAGCTGCAGTGTCTCTCTATGCAGCCACTTTCTGTACGTTCTCCACCTCAAATAATGAACTCTCAAAAGATATGTGAACTTACACATGCTTATTCCAAATATATGTGAAAGTGTGAGGTTCAGCTGTGTCCTCTTCATTTTCCGTCTGATTCATGCTCAAACTGATACAGCTAACAGCTACTCTGACTGACAGTATTTGATCAACAGAGGCAAAGTGCGTGCTAGTAGAGGCATGGCACATTGTGTTAGCAGATGAATCAGAGCCTCTTGAGGAGGAACTAAGAAATATGATAGCCGTTTCATGTTAGCAGAGTAGCTGTATATATTTAAAGTAAGATATATGAAAAAATAACGTGATTTTCTACAAATGAAGCATGAGCACACATTGCTTTGCATCTTATAAACACAACTAAGCCTTAAAAATACATTCTGGACCACCTCTTTAAAGAGTTTGTTTTATTTCTTCTGTTTCACTTTAGGAACGCTTAGATTAAACTTCAGCTTCATATCTGTATTCTGAATGTTTTATGTTCATAAAATTGATTGACAATTCATTTATTTTATAGTTTAAAGTATTATTCAAAACCTTTAACTAATAAATCAAAAAAAGAATCCTGAGCCAGAAATTCATGCAAATAAGCTTATGTTTACTAAAACACCTCATTTGCATATGTAGACAACATTTAGGAAAACTACCAATTCCTAATGCAATAAATCAATACAGGAAGTATGGTTATTATTATGTTTTTTAATATTGTTTTTCCTCCTATTTCACTTTAGGAATGCTTTCATTAGACAAGATTTTTTACAAGATTTTTTAAGATGTTTACAGAGGAATATGTTCATAAACAATTAGAAAACGAATTTAATTATAATTATTATTATTATTATTTTTTGTTTATGTTATTTTATGTTCTAATTTTTTTTATAAAAACAAACATAAAACCTTTATTAGTATATCAAAAATGAATTCTGAACCTGACTTCCATTAGTGTTCATATTATTGTGCTAGAAATGTATGCAAATGAGTCCATATTTAATAAAACAATACCTAATGCAAATAATCATTTGCATATTTAAACATAACATTTCAGAAAGCTAGCAATACAAAAATGTTTGCCATTCTTAATATTATCGAATAAACTGAGGAGATATAATTACTATCACGTTTCTCATGCTATTGAGCAGCAGTGCGCCACAGAGAGTCATGCATTTAGAAACAAAGAAAGAATTGCTATTCAACCCAAAACCTGCGCTCTGTCCCAACTGATGTTTAATTCAACACACACTCACTGACCAAACCCTCAACACTCTTAATGAGACATACACACACACACAGATGGACGGACAAAGCAAACCCATCTGGTAATCACACACAAACACACACACACACACACACACACACACACACACACAAGTCTGTGCCTGCTGGAGGTCACAGGGGTAAAAGGCTTGTTTGTCGTTCTTGCTCCGGCTCCGTGTTCTCAATCCATCAGGCCTTTCAGAGGCGCGCTACGCTCATGCGCTGCCACATTAGCCATGATAGAGTGACTCTCTGAATGAGCGCACCACCACGATTCCCTGTGTCCCTCTCAAATGGCCTTGTTAAAAAGAAAGGGAAAGTGGTGTGTGTGTGTGTGTGTGTGTGTGTGTGTGTGTGTGTGTGTGTGTG
>CAIGQZ010034910.1:477542-489244 GCA_903798205.1 Danio tinwini
TTGTGTGTGTGAAGCACACTTGGCAATAAAACTGATTCTGATTCTGAATGCATGAGACCAATTGAGGCTCAAAACATGACCTCTCTGGACAGAAAATTTAAATATGGACCGATCTCTCACTTTTTTAAATGTCTAACCTCTTGTTTAATCCCACCCCTTTTTGCAGAGCCGTACGAGAGAATTCACACACAAAAACTCTTGTGTGACTGCGGCATTACCTGTACATTTCAAACATGCCTGAAGGACCTAATTAGTTCGATCAGGTGTGTTTAATTAGGGTTGAAACTAAACTGTGCAGAGCAGCCACTCTCCAGAAACAGAGTTTGACACCTGTAACCTAAAATAACTACAATAAAATTAAATGAAAAGGTACAACTAAATAAAATACAATACAGTGAAACTCTGACACAGTAAAATATATAGTAAAATTCAATAAATAAAAACTACAATAAATTGAAATGAAATAAAATACATTTTATTTCAATAAATAAATACAATTAAAATGTCAACAAAGCACAACAAAACAAAACTAAGAGATTTCAGACTCTCCATCTGTCTTCTCTCTGAATAAGAATTAGAGACTAAATGGAGAAGGCATTTCTGTATATCAGATTAAAACACTAACTCAGACCACCTGATACGGATGGTTTGTGAAGCCTTTAGTGAAAAGTGACTAGTCAGAAGTGTCTGATTCCCTGGAGAAAAGCTGTGTGTGTGAGAGTGTGTGTATCAGACACAGAGAAGGCTTTTTCCAAAATCTAAACTAAGCAAACCACACCCTTAAACTTCACTAAACTACCAGAATACTTGACCTGAATGCTGGGCTCCACATTCCTCAGTGTGTGTAAGCTATTAATCACAGCTTTCACACCGAGCTTCACATGTGTTTGTGTGCCTGTAACTAACAAGCTCCAAACTGCACTGTAATTACTAAAGCAGAACCAGAATGTGTGGTCATTAACTGTGTGTGTGTGTGTGTGTGTGTGTGTGTGTGTGTGTGTGTGTGTAGGGGAGGGTGATTTTGCTTATGCAAGGTTCTGTCTAGTTCTATCTAGTAATAAAACTTTTTCCTTTCACTAACAACAGGATATCAGTTATATATTTTTGTAAACCTTCTGTATCAATTTTCAAGAAAAATCAATAATATGCCCACAGAGGACAGAAATATAAAAATATATGATCACTGACAGCTTTCTTTACCCATATTAGTACCGATTACTAATACAGAATCAGTTTGAATGATTTTCCTCCTTTAAAAGTAATTTTTTTGAGCATTATTTACTACTATTATTGCATTGGACTTGGATTTTGCTTATTCATTCTTTATTTTTTTAATGTGACATTGAAAAAAAATGCTAATGCTTTAAAATGAATGTTGCTCCTCATCATTGACTTATCCAGGACAGTAATAATCAAAACAATCTGATTAGACTGAGTATGTAACATAATAATAAAAATAGATTGTGTTTTTCTAAAAAAAGAACATAAATAGAACATCTACAAAATTTGTAATTGTAAACATTTTTACTACATTTTGACAAATTGTAATTTAACTGGTTATAATCCATGAAAGCAAAAAGTTATTGGCAGTGATGATCACAGATGACGCTGCTAAACAAATTTGTCAGTGAAAGTATAAAAAAATATATATAATAATAAAATTAAAAGGCAAACTTACTGTTTTTGAGAAAACGTGGACACACTTTATATATCTTATTTCAAATTAAGATTTCAGCAATTTATTAAATGAAACAGTAAAAAATAACAAAAACTGACATTGCCGATCTACATATTCCCCTTATTTCCAAATATTTATTTAAACAAACCATTGTCATACTGATGCTCTGGTGCATGCCTTCTATAAATGATTTGTACTTTCAACAATTTCTTCCTATTGTTTTATCTAGATAAATCTGTTACTAATTTAAATAACCTGTGCTCCCTAAAACTATTATGATTAGAAATGTGTTGAAAAAAATCTCTCCGTTAAACAGAAATTGGGGGAAAAAATAAACAGGGGGGCTAATAATTCAGGGGGGGTAATAATTCTGAGTTCAACTGTAGCTTAAAAGGCTCTTTTTACCTGTTACAGTGTTCAGAGAGACGCCACGTTGTGTTGCCGACTGTAATTCAAACAAGTAGTAAAAGAATTGCTCGGAAACATGGGTCGCCAGTGTTGCATTTATAAATGTGCCACAACAAAGCACAGCTCGCGTGTAGACCCAAGCAGTTGGATTACAGTGGTCTGCTAACACTCGACAAAAATATGTTTGTAAGAAACATTTTTTTACCCAAGAGCTTTCCAAATCTGGAAATGGTGAAATCAGGATTTGCAGCTCGTCTTCTTTAAAAAAAAAAAAAAAAAAAAAAAAAAAAAAAAAAAGACGCAGTTCCAGTTGGTGTTGATTGTCCTGTCGCTACAGATTTGGTAAGTGTGTGATCAATGTTCTTTGTTTACGTTTATTCAGATGGCAAAGTCAACTGTCATTAACTGTCATTCACTCGGTTGTAATTTGAAAGCAAGGCTGACATTTTTAAAGATGTCTTTGTTATGAGAACTTATTGCTAAATACATCATAAACTGTAATTGTCTATGTCATGACAACTTGATACATCTTGTCATAAATCTCTCATAAACATGACTGTAATGACTATTATAATTGTCATACATTTTACAACAGCATCATTCATTTGTCATAAACATTTCATTAAATATTAAATCACACTATTATAAAAATATTTGACACTGTTAATGAGAAATTGTATTAACAAATTCAGTGACAATCATGTTTTATGAGAGTTTTATGACAAGTTATGTTGTCATGACAAAGACATGTTGTGATGTATTTATGTAAAGTTGTCAAAGACACATGCTTAAAATCTCCTTCATATTCATGGTGTTATGACATGATCATAAAGATGTCACAACAGTCATATGAATACCTCATTAAACGCGTTACTGCATATTTGAATCAATTAGAAAACCTGTATTAAAAATGTTTGTCATTTATAATGTAATGAATAAACTTGAGATAATTATTAGTTCATATTTTACGCTATTCACATGCAGTGTCTTGCCGTAAGGAGTCAGAGAAAAAGTGATAAAATAGGCAGTCGTGTGTGTGTGTGTGCGTGTGTGTGTGTGTGTGTGTGTGTGAGTGTGAGTGTGTGTGTGTGTGTGTGTGTGTGTGTGTGTGTGTGTGTGTGTATCTATGTTGCGTGTAATTACACTCATCCAAGACTAGCATTCACACATTAACTGCAAACAGAAAGACAAAGTGACACTTCATTCAAGCCAACACATCAGTGTGTGTTTGATGCGAAGCATATATTCTCATGACAGTGCGTCTGTGTGGTCACATTGTTCACGAAAGCATGAAAATATACAGTACACATTCCTGAAGTAAGAGTTCATCCTTCACCACCTCTCTCTTTCTCTCTCTTTGCTTCCAGCGATCATTTTTCATCTCTCCCAATTCCTTCATTGACCTCTGGAGCCTTCGAGCTGTTGGCAGATCTGCTGAGGTCTCTGTCACTCAAGTCAATGTTGTAATATCTGTAAAGTCTCCTGAGCCGTTTCCACCACAGGCCTTGCCCCACAAATCCCATTTTTCTTATCCAAGAGACTCTCATAAGCGAATTTATAACTCAAACTATTCAGTCATCAGGCATCGTCTGAACAGCACATGATGGAAAAACCCACTTATATAATGATGAATTTACTTTTTGCAGATGATTTTGCTGAAATTTTTTTCTTTTTTTTTTTTGTTATGGATAACATTTTTATATCAAATGTTAAAAATATCGTTCCTATGCCTGGGGTCAGCATTCAACTTCAACTTCTTCAAACATCAACAACAAACCTAGCTGTATAAAATTATGCATCGTATAAACATTGGAGGCCCTTGAAATTGGTCACCCAAAAATGACAATTTCCTCCATTTATTGATAAATGCATTTCTATAAACTCTAAACTTTTATGAATTTCTTACTTCTGTTGAACATAAAAAAGTTATATTGAAAAATGTAGGAATGTAGGTATTGCCATCCATAGTAGTAACAAAGAATGCTATTGAAGCCAATGGCTGTTTTTCCAAACAATCTTCAGTATATCAATCTCCTTTCAACAAAAGAAAGAAAATTAAACAGGTTTGGAACAAGTAGAGGACAGAAGATTCACTTTAATTAATTGATTTAGCTTCGGGAAAAAAGACATTTTCAAAAACACAAATAAATAAAATAAATAAATACATAAAATAAAATTAAAGAAACACTGTAGTCTAAACGTTTTACCGACTATAGCCTATACAAAAATCTTGATGCAGAACCAAAATATTTATTTATAAAGCAACGTTTTGTAAATGCTTTTCACATTTAAAACAATGGCTGCGTCCAAAATCGTATACTTTCATACTATATAGTACGCTAAAAACAGTATGTGAACCGAGTAGTATGTCCAAATTCATAAAATTTGAAAATCAGTACGTGGTAACACTGTACCCGGATGACCTACTACTTCCGATGAGATTCTGAAGTGTGCATCCGATGCGCGCTGCACAATTACATGACGCCCCTTGAGAGAATTCATGAATGGGAATGAAGTGACGCAACTCAAGCTGGTAGGTCATGTAATTATGACAAAATGGCTGATGTAGTACCATCAGAGTTCCATTCATACTACTGACATTCATACTGTATAGAACATACTTTTCTAATAGCCGAGTAGTACATCTAAATTCAAATGAGCAGTATTACTACTACTGTGTTGTAGGCGGCTACAGACGTAGCCCATGTCTTTACATGTCTTTTCTTTTGGGTGTAATTTCCCAGTCAAGTTTAATGTGTGATTAATTAGATTAATAGCTACATTATGTAATTAGCTAGATTAAAAATGTTAATCAGTTAACAGCCCTACTATACTGTATGTATGGTATGTACAGTATGTGTAAAGATATTATTGTAAGTTTGGAAAAGTTAGGTTGTTTTCATTTTTTAAATATACTTTCTTTGACATTCTACCTTTTTTGACAAGTTAGTATCTAGACAGTAAGTGAAGTTGGAGAGAGAGACAGGTGTATAGGATCAGGAAAGCTTCATGAGCCGGGATTCAAACTCGGCAATATACTGTATGTGCATGCACCAACCACATCAGTGCTGACAGATATTTTACATTTTTATAGTAAATAATAAAAAAAAGTATAAAGAACAGTCCTGTATTTTTACCACACATTATAACTTCTCTATTACACCTTTTAGACTTTGTATATACATTTTAGATGTTCTACATCGGTTTTATACTGCTTCAGCTTAAACGGTTTGTAAAAAATAAAAAAGTTAAATAGAGTCCATTTTGACCTATCCTAAAATGAATCTCTACACACTTACTGACATTTGACAACTGATACACTGCACAGTATACACTTACCATCCACTTTACTAGTACTGGGTTGGACCCCCTTTTGCTTTCAGAACTGCCTTATTTCTTTGCTACATAGATTCAAGGTAATGGAAATATTTCTCAGAGATTTTGGTCCATTTGACATGATAGCATCACGCAGTTGCTGCAGATTTGTCGGCTGCACATCCATGATGTGAATCTCCCATTCCACCACATCCCAAAGATGCTCTATTGGATTGAGACTGGTGACTGTGGAGGCCATTTAAGTACAGTGAACTCATTGTCATGTTCAAGAAACCAGTCTGAGATGATTCACGCTTCATGACATGGCGCGTTATCCTGCTGCAAGTAGCTATCAGAAAATGGGTACACTGTGGTCATAAAGGGATGGACATGGTCAGCAACAATACTCAGGTAAGCTGTGGCGTTAACACGATGCACAATTGGTACTAATGGGCCCAATGTGTGCCAAGAAAATATCTCCCACACTATTACACCCCCACCATCAGCCTGAACTGTTGATACAAGGCAGGATGGAACCAAGCTTTCATGTTGTTGACTAAATATTTTCTCTTTTTCGGACCATTCTCTGTAAATCCTAGAGATGCGTGAAAATCCCAGTAGGTCAGCAGTTTCTAAAATACTCAGACCAGCCCGTCTGGCACCAACCACCATGCCACATTCTTTTAAATCACCTTTCTTCCATATTTTGATGCTCGGTTTGAACTGCCTAAATGCATTGAGTTGTTGCCATGTGATAAAAATTTGCGTTAACGAGCAATTTGACATGTGTACCTAATAAAGTGGCCGGTGAGTATATAAAAAAAAATTTATATTAAAAAAAGTCAGTGTTTCTATATCTGTGACTGTCAGATAGACGTGTGAATTGGGCATAAAGAAAATGACTCTTCCCCCTTATGACGAAGGAAGTGATACGTTTCAGAGGAAATTGAATGGGTGTCTGAATGTAATTCCTGCACGATCCCCTTACAGCATGAAATTAAGGAGAGAGCTAATATTCTCCAGGGAAAAACGACGATATAAAGAATGGTGCCTGAGAGAGAGAAAGAGGGAGAGATAAGCAGATACTTGATCCATCTGATTTCTTTTTTTAGCTCAGGATGAGGGAGGACGGGGTCGCTCTTTTTTTCCGTCTCTGTGGAATGTGAATTAATGGGTGGATCAATGACAGAGAGACAAGTCTTACATGACCGTATACTGAGATGCACACACAAATGTGCTGCATTTTCCCTTATTAACAGATGTTCTCATCTAATATGCCACTTACATGCATCTGAAGCATTCCCGTATGGAGAGAGAGATGATGAAGGGAGTCAAATGAACAGCAGAAAGGAGTGAGTGATGATTTTGAGTCCAGCCGAGCGTCGAGATCCCAATTACCGTCTGAAACTCTCACAGGGGCTGGAGGCGAACAACCTTTTCAACTTCCGTGCTTTTCACATCACAACTTTTAATTGATGAGCTACTAGCCGCTCACCAGGCGTAAACAAATAATCCGAAGAATTGAAAACGAAAAGGAAAAACGGGAAATGGAGTTGGAAGTGACAATGTAAGGATGAGGAAACATATCCGCCTGCAGCCTACTAATGCAAGCTGTGTTTGGAAAGCAATCAGGATGGTTCAAAACACGGTTGTGCATGAAAGCAGCTGTGGGATGGCACCCTGAAACTGGATTATATCTGACCATAAATCCCAACACTTCCAACATCTGAACATTTGTATGCTGTGCAGAGTGTCTGCTGTTTAAGGGTGTCTGTTTCCAACTTGTAGTGAAAAAATAAAGCAGGTAAATGTGAAATATAGAGGAAATAAAGATCCATAATGTGAATCCCCCTTTCTCGCAGAATCCAAATGTTCTCTATTGGATTGAAATATGGTGACTGTGGAGGAAATTTAAGTATAGATAACGTGTGCCATACATTTGTTAGCAGGTGTCTTTTGATCTAAGATTACTGTCATTAGCCCATTTTCATTGGCATTGTAAAGTAAACATTAAAAATCTAAAGCTGGCGCCAAAAGCCTAGTGGTTGATGCATGGACAGCTCTGTGGTGCTTATGGCAACCCGAGTTCAATTTCTGGCTCCAGGTCCTTTGCGTGCTGTTGTGCCTCGCCTTTGTGCCTTTGCACGCTGTGCACCTGCACTTGAAAAAGTTAACTAAGTAGAAAAAATTAGCTATGTCAGTTGCGTCTTTTTCATTCTCCAATCAAATTAAAGCAGAAGCGGAATTTCCATTGACATGACAGCAGTGTTTGTATTGTTAAGACAACTACAGAGACTTTTAAAGATGAAGGAGAGACTTGTGGTTGCTGTTTCGAGTTTTCTGCAGCTGTATTACTTCACAAATCTTGAATATCACTATCATAAAATATTACAATATCAACATCAATGCTTGTGGACAATACACAGGTGAATCCGACGTTGCCTAGCATACGGCTGAGCATCATTGCAAAAAAGTATCATGATATCATGTTTCATATCATTCGATATCGACAATTATTAAATATATCTTTGCGATAAATTTATGAATATTAGGATTTTTTAACCACTTCATTTTAATTTACTAACATTACTAAGGCAAAAAATTTTAATAGTCAAAAACTAAAATATTTAAACAAAATATCTCATATCTTTATAATAAAATAAATATGTGTTACAGAGACGCTTAAACTGAATAATAATAAATGAAATGTTCTAATTAATAAATAAAATGTTATAAAGTGTGTGCGATGGTAAAGGTAGATCAACATCTGTGAGGTGAGATTAAAAATGATCCAGATACAGTGATAAACCTCAAACTCTGTAAACAAAACAATTTATGATAATCAAATCTGAGCTTTCAATTAAAGAAACCAGCCATCCTTATTCAAATACATGCTGAACATTACAAATTGTGAAATCGAAAGACTATATTACCCCCTTTGCTAAAATATCTTTTAGATTGGGAGCTAGTGGCTAGAATGCACAAGAAAAGAAACCAAAAAGCCACTCTGGTGACTTACTTTTTTTATTTACTCCACACGCGTGCTTTCCTTCACCATTTTCTTTGGCGTCTCTCGTAACTATGCAGCCGTTTTCTCAGAGGATGACAAACGGACAAATCATTGCTGCGGCACCAATGCAAGTTTATGGAGAAAAGTAAAAAACGCTGCAGTGTTTGGATGCGCTGTGTTTGTTTGAGGAAATTAGTCTGCCGTTATTACTGAAATGTGTATATTCTATACAAAGTGTGAAGCAGATTGGTTAGTTACACTTGCATGAATCGCTGTGTGTTCTGGGCATTCGGAAAAGTTCAGATGTTTTTCAACTAGGTCTACCTGGAAAATGCGCATGCATCATGTGCGCGCCGATTGTTCACCATATGCACGTTGCTCCCATGTGCGCATCGTGAGCGTTGTGCGCCTCCATTGGAAATGACAAACTTACACCCTAACCTTATTGGCACTGCTTCCAAGGTGCGCTCAGCAGCCACAATTTAATAAAACTATAGCCTTCACACCTAAACTTTTTACTGAACTTTCTGTTTATCATCGATATTGACAATGATGTTCAGTCAATAAATACGGATATCGATTATATCATCCAGCTCTATCCTAGCGACATAAAAACTTTTTTCTTGTCAACAAAAAAGGCAGTGTGGTGCGCCTCGCGTTCTGAGAATGGAAAAACGCATTCGGTGTGATAACTCACATGAGAACTATAACACAAGTCTCAAAAAGATTTCCTGCCAGATGAGATTGACTGACATCGTAAAAAAAAATTAAACAAGGCAGTAAAAAAAATCTATAAAAATTAATAAATTAAATTAAAAATTTAATTAAAATTTAATTAAAAATTAATTAATAAATAAATACATTTAAAATGTATACTTTTCCCCCTGCTATGTGCGTTCATAAAATGCATCAATTTTTCAGTGCTGTATGTGACAGTTTGCATTACAAATTATATTAACAGTGGCCTCTACGTTTAATAAACCAGAATTATAATAATTTTTTTAAATGTGTCCCTTTTGAAACCTTTTTTAAACAGTTTTGTAGATTTATAAAGGTGTTCTTGGAGCTTCATTTGACTATAGTTGAAGCACTGAAATCACATAGAATGTTTTGAGAGTTTTTTGGTTCCTTTTCTGCACTTTAAACGCCTTGGGTCTATCATTGTCTACGGAGGACAGGAGAGCTCTCAGATTTCATCTAAAATATTTTCAATTGTGTTCTGAAGATGAACACAGGTCTCAGGGGATTGGAACAGGTGAGTGATTAATGACAGATTTTTTTTTTAGAAAACTAACCATTTATCATTTTGTTTACGGAAGTAACCTAATAATGTGGCCACTGAGTGCAGACTGCTTATGTATCTGTTTTCATAGGGTGTCACATTTCAACATAATTGCTCCTAATTAAAACACTTCCATAAAAAAAAAAAGACTAATGTGCAGTTTCCTAGTTCATGTTTACACTAATTTGTCTCTTTTTTGGTACATCTTAGACAGCTAATTTGCTACTTGCTCATACACAGCTAGAGTTTCCATATATTTTGCAAGTAGGAGGAGGGGGTTTCAAAATTATAGATGCACAAAACAGCTTCTTCTTTTTTTTTTTAAGGGGCAGCCATAATTTCTGCAAAAATAAAAGATAATTTACTGCCACTGCAGTGACCCAGGAGCTGCCGTAAAGTGAAGGAGGTAAACAACTACCAGGCAATTTGACTACCAAATGATAAAACAAACGACGCATTTAATAGGATGTAGCAGCTGGTACATCAACCAGTCAGAGCAAAAACGTGTCTAATGGCATAGAGCTTTAAGACATGCGTGTTATGACAGCGACACTATTAGATCCACAGCTGACGGAGAAGAGGTGTGATTGGGTCAAAGATGCACACAGACATATGGAGGTGCGGGGTTTTAAAACAGAGCCGTCTTCCAGAAAATGAGCAGACAGAAGCCCATCTGGCCAATAAATTACATAAGGTGAAATCATCTCTCTTCTCTCACACAAACTTTCATCACATCTCACTCAGTCACTCATCAAATCTTACTTAAACACACACACACGGCCTCTCACATGAGCGGTTCATCTGTGCATGCAGTCGGACAGCTGTTAGTGTGGTCAGATCTGTGATGACAGCACCACAGGAGACACAAACGAGACCCCAGAAGCTTTACTACTGCTCGTTCAAGCCAAAACAGTTGATGTTAAACATTTAGGTTATGTTTACACTAGTGGCTTTCATTTTAACACTGTGTTTTAGAGTGAAAATGACCTTTGGCATTTGAGAAAACATCTCAATTCACAATACACGAACATCAAAAGATGAAAAGAGGAAAAAAAGCCTGGAATTTTATAGCCTAAATAAAATTACTAAACAAAACTAATTATAATGGCATACGTTATAAACAACTAGCACTAAATTGGGCTGAGAGGGAAAATATATAGTAGTTTTACTTGGCAGCAAAAATCCTTTAAATGTTATCTGTATTTAAAAAAAGAACAATGAAAAAAAAAAATCACAGCTAAAATTTTTAGATCATCCTGTGGGGTCTGCAGGTGACATTTCATCTTGGCTCTCCATCGAACAGAGTGTTACAAACTACTCTCTTTTCTCTCTGCTTTTTGCATCCATAAAAATGGTTAACACAAACTTCATACTTAGCAGCTCTCTCAAAATAGGGTGTCAAGTTCAGAAAAAAAAGCATTCAAGTTGTCCTCTGCCACATTTTCCACCCCTATTGCTCATAATCATGCCTTTAAGCCATCATTAATTGACTCCACATTTTCAGTTTGGTCCAGCAAAGGAATGATCACTGTAAGAGACTTGTACATGGACGGTAAATTTGTTACATTACCAGAAATTAGATCTTTTACAATCACATTTTTAGATATCTGCAGCTGAGAAACTACATCTATCTCCCACTTTGAACTATTAGCAGATGAACATATGAACATACAGATTTGGTCCATAGATATTTGGACATTGACACAATTCAAACATTTTTGGCTTAATACACCAACACAATGGATTTGAAATTAAACAAACAAGATGTACTTTAACAGTAAATTGTCGGCTTTAATTTGGGGGGATTTACATTCAAATCAGGTGAACACTGTAGGCATTACAACAGTTTACATATGTGCCTCATACTTGTTAAGGGACTAAAATTAATTGGCCAAAACAGTTAGAATTGTGTCGATGCCCAAATATTTATGGACCTAAATGTATATATAATTTATATATAATTGCTAGCTTATCTGAAGGACATCACTGGACCTTTGCTGGACCCCCTG
>CAIGQZ010034910.1:494244-521468 GCA_903798205.1 Danio tinwini
TGTGTGTGTGAAGCACACTTGGCAATAAAACTGATTCTGATTCTGATTTACTTTCTGCCTCTCTTGATGCCTCTAATTTGATTTCCCATTTTATAGATGTTTTTACTCATCAGTTTGACATATCTACCTTGTGTTTGAAAGATTCCTTGGAGAAAGATTTAGGCATTCAAATTACCAATGAGGACTGGGAAAAGTCTATCAAAGTCATGTTCTTTTAACTCAAGACACCAACTTATCCAATATAAAGTAGTATATCAGCTTCATTATTCTAGGGTTAAGCTTAACTAATTCTATCCCTCCATCTTCTCTAAATGTAACAAATGTCAATCTGCAGAAGGCTCTTTTGGACATCTTTTTTGCTCATGCCCAAAACATTTTAACTTTGAGTGAAATTTTTAGATGCTACTCTAAGGCTTATTCCTGTGGCCTCACCCCTAATTCAGCTATCGCTGTTTTTGGTTGGTCTTACTCACTTTGTGTATTCAGTCATCAAATTAAAAAAAAAGCTGTCCAATATAGAATGGTGATAGCTAAAACAATTCTTTGTTTGTCTATGAAAAAGACATCAAACAATTATTGTTTGTCGTCTTTTCTCATAATTATTTTTGTGCTGTCACTTTATGTACACTGGAAGCTTCTGTAGCCAAAACAAATTCCTTGTGTGTGTGTAAACTTGGCAATAAAACCGATTCTGATTCTGATTAAAACCACTTTAAGTCCTGGCTTTCAGAATTCTCTAGCACTTTACATTTAGAGAGACTTAGACACAGTCTTTCTAATAGCATTGCTGGCTTCAAAGCCACATGGAAACCCATTTTTAATTATCTGTCAAATGTCAAGGATAACAGTTTAAAGGTATGACCCTGTCATTGTTTGCAATATCACCATATTGCCTGTGCCCACTGGCCTAGAAATATATGTGTAACAATGTTACCCTAAGTAGAACACTGGAGGAACTGATGTAACAATGGTTTTAAAATCTTATTTTTTGGCCTCCCTTTTCTTTTCTGTCTTTGTAGTTGTTGTTGCTTTTTATATTGCTCTGTGTTGCTTTAAGGTCAAAATAAAAATATAATATAAAAAAAATCACTTTTATATTTACAGTATAAAATTGTACAGTTATTATAATATTCATTATAGACAACATACGACTAATACTAAATTTCATTGAGAGAGAACAAACTAAATCTATTAATCTTTACCAGTATTCAAAGAGAACGAGAAAAATATAAAACATACATAATAAATCAAATATAAATTTAAGATGACATTTGTAAGAATACCAGTCATAAACAGTTAAAGCTAAACAAATGTCTCTCATTCAGAACAAATACAATAGTTTTTATAGTATATGATATCTAGTATCTATCTACATAAGACAGAAGCTTGACGAATTAGATAAGGATCTGTAATGATATAAATGATCAAATCAGGAAATGTACACAGCCACAGCCTCAATTACAGTTCGGACAACCCAGAAGTTCCAACTAAAACTGGGTTTGCAGCATTTCCAAAGTCTCGTTTTCAAGGGAAGACTCCAGAGTATTGTATAATGCAGGCTCAACTATAGCCAAAGCTGTGCATTTTTTCAAAGAAATCACACTAGTGTATTTGTTGCGTAAATCGAAGGAAAACTTTCAGCAAACGTATACATGAAAATAAAGTTCAGGGTTTCCCTGAGAATAACTGTGATGCTGACTCACCTCCACGTCCTTGTATTTGTCCTTGAGCTCCATGAGCCGATGGTAGGCTCTGATAGCTTCACTGAACTCGCCCAGGTCTACACACACAGCAATGAAATTCTCCCAGATCTGCCATCGCTCATAATTACACTTGAGCGCTTCCTGAAGGGTGCGGAACGCCTTCTCCCTGCCACACACACACACATAAAACAAAAACATCAGTGTGTTTAGCAGAACTACCGTTAACGTGAGCCGCTCATGAATGCAGATTTAACGGTGTATAGAATTGGTACAGTTTCCAAATAGTGTTTTTCCACTAGAACGTGGCAGTGTATATAGTTCTCATCTGGAAAAACTGTCTGCAAAGAGAACGTTTAGATACAAAGGTAAATGTAGTGGCATAATTGCAGTGCATCACAGATGAGTCCTGAGTTTGACATTAGCATGCTAAGCTAATGGTGTGAGACATGTAGCATAATTACACTGAGCCAGAACAAACAATTTAATATTTTGATTCAAATATTTAGAACCAATACATACTAAAATAGTCACCTTAGAATTATAAGGTTCTATTGGACATTTTTGTGGCGACGTGGTGGCACAGTGGATAGTACGTTCGCCTCACAGCAAGAAAGTCGCTGGTTCGAGCCTCGGCTGGGTCAGTTGGCATTTTCTGTGTGGAGTTTGCATGTTCTTCCCGTGTTCGAGTGGGTTTCCTCCAGGTGCTCCGATTTCCCCCACAGTCCAAAGACATGCAGTACAGGTGAATTATATATGCTAAAATTGACCGTATTGTGAGTGAATGAGTGTGGATGTTTCCCAGTAATGGGTTGTGACTGGAAGGGCATCTGCTTCATAAAACACAAGCTGGATAAGTTGGCAGTTCATTCCGCTGTGGTGATCACATATTAATAGAGGGACTAAGCCGAAAAGAAAATGAATGAATGATTGATATTTTTGTCAAACTTGAGTTATTCACATATTCTTATTAAAACGAAAACTTGTTTACATTATGTGATGTTTTTTTATAAGTTGTTTACACTAAGACTTTTTATTTAAAAACAAAAAGTTTTTATCTACAAAGTCTAACTATAGCTTGGGTCTATAAGGTTCTTTCTGTGAGCCAATCAGCATTTTGAATGCATGCACAAGGACCAATAAGGATAAGTTTTCTTTGTCATTCTATGAGACTGCTCTGTTGATAGCAGGCCAGAAAAAAAAGACCAGAAAGAAACACAAAATCAGAGTAGACTAAAAAATGCTGCATCACACAAAATTAAGAAAAAACCTGAAACTGAAAAGATGTGTGTAAATGTGATGATTTAGAAGCATGTTTTGACATTGATTTTTTACATTGTTGAAAAAAAAAGTTGTAAAAAAAAATGTATATATTAAATGTGAAATATTTTTATTTGTGTGTATATATAGTCAGTGAAACATTTTTCTGTGTTTATTAAACTTATTTGCTCATTGTCTGCTTTCTTTTAAAGTCTTTAAATTTGATATTAAGCCTTAAAGAGCAAATACTTCAATTAATTCATGGGACATATAATTCAATAAATATAATTAAATTCAGTTCATAAAATGCATACAATTCAATAAATATTACCATATTAATTGAATAAAATTAACAACTGCACTGGGCAAAATATTTAGCACAACCTTGTATGTTAAATTTGAACAAGAAAAAGTATTCATCCTAAAGCATGAAATAAATGTTATAGGAAGCCAAAAATTAACTCTCAAGCATCAACATATTGTTACAACACCACTTCATATTTTTGTGATTGTATTTGTTGAAAAGTAATGCTTTAATGAATGATCTGCCAGAACCTTATAACTCCATGCGGAAAATGACTTTTTAGAATTAGAAGGTTCTATCTGCATTTTCCCTTTTTTTTAACCCCAATTTGCAAATTTAGGACAACTTTGATAATGTAATTAAGAGTACATTTAGGGTCTCTGTCATGCTAATGTATGAAATAAAACTGTTACCGATACTGTTAGCTATATGTAATTCAAAAACTTTGAAGCTCAATATATCAAAATCATATGGAACGCAGATAGAACCTTAAAACTCCAAGGTGAAGTAATGACATGAATGATTTAAAAGGGTTAAAAATCATCATGGATGGAGGATGAGATGTGAAGCACTACTATTAAGAAAAAAGTTTCTTCATACACCAGGCACAAATAGCTTTAAAAAAGTTATGAAAACAAATGCGAGAAAGCAGTAGATTAACATTGAGGAAAAAAAAGAAAGAATAAAGGACAGTGTGAAATGGCTAAAGATGGTGAAACAGCAAAAGATAGGATGAAAGAGAACAAAAAAGAGTGAAAAAGGACCAGCAAACTAGCAATTATTGTTCAAAAATAACAAAAAAAAGACAAGAATAAATTAAACATATAAAACAAATAAAAAATAAATAAAACAGCGCACAGAATACAACCAGCCTCTGGAGGAGCTGAGACACGATCACGTAAGCTCTACTGGTGCTCCTATTGGCTGACGCTCAAGAAAGTTGCGCATTTGCTTAAAGATGAAGGATTCTCAACTTTGTTGTGTCCCTCGACACACCCACATTGTTGCTATCGCTCGTGTAGACGAAGGTCGCCAGAAGTTGCTCGCTCTCCATTGAAATAACGGTTACTGGTCGCTTTGCCACTGTGAGTCACTTGTAGTGTGAACGCGGCTTAAAGGTTATTGAACACTGAATCCAAAATTTTCTTTCGTAATTTTCGCACATTAAAAAATTTATTTGACTTCTCGGTGTGTCAAAAATAACAGAAATAACAGAAAAAAAGACAAGAATAAATTAAGAAAGAAAGTGTGAAGGAAACATATACCAATAAAGTGAAACAAAAACAATTAATTAAAAGTCAGTAAACAAAATTGGAAAAAAAATAGTGAGAGGAAAAGAAAAAAGCATGGAAAGTGACTGAAATAGCAACAGACAGGTCTATAGAGTGCTGTCTTAGAAAAGAGCGTTATAAATAAAATGTATGCTTATTGTTATATATTACCAATTTTAACCAATATTTATGTATAACACTTACTATTTTACCCTTAATATTGCCCAGTATTAATGTATTCTGTTCCTTTTTAGAGTACTGGATTATTAGCTTAGCAACATGCTAACAAACTGCAGTGGAACAGGCTGTGTGCTGAGTCTCTTGATGTGAGCAGCGCTGTGTGTGGCACACAGAGCATTCCAGATCAATCACTTACAGTATGAGCTTTCAGAAACATGCATCGCTGGATTTCTGGAACGAAGCTGATGTTTTCGTAAGCGCTGTCAACAAAAGCTCATGACACAAGAGTCGACATGGGTCTCACTGTAACATCTAAAGCCAAGTTTCCTTTGAGGACAAGCAGGTGTGCGTGTACAATCTCTCCGTCACACACACACACTCCTTCTGTTCTAGATGGTCCCCAGGAGCGTTAATCAGGTTTTAATAGAAGATTCCAAAGACTCATCTCAGGGATGAGTGAACAGGGCTAATTGGATGAGGGGCAGAGGCGAGGAGAGAAATCATTCCCAGAATCCCTCAGGTACATGCCGTTACAGTGGCGTTCCAGGAAACACCTCTCTGTTCCTCGCAGGAAATGAGCAAAAACCTCCAATCACGTCAAGCGGCGAATGTACTAACTGGCACTGCGCTTCTAAATTTGGTTAATATTGGCTGTTTGGTGGCGGCAGAGAAGCGCTGGCTGCTGGGGTGGACACACAGCAAGAGCCCGGAGGAGATTTATCTTTGCAATTACAGCTGCCAAAGTCATTCCTGCAGTAATTGAAAAGCAAGGAGGACTCTCAGGGTCCCCAGCGGATTCAGGATGAAGGAAACACAGAAATGCAGCATAAATCAGGTCAAGCAGAACCTGAATAGAGGTCTTATCTATGGTTTGTACATGGTGGCGATTTCAGAGAGATAAGGGTGTGTGTGTGTGTGTGTGTGTGTGTGTGTGTGTGTGTGTGTGTGTGTGTGTGTGTGTGTGTGAGAGAGAGAGAGAGAGAGAGGTGCTCGCTGTTATTTAGCAGCTCACGCAAACGTCTATTAGTCCATGAGACTATTATGCAAGCAGAAAAAGACAAACATTGACAGAAGTGGGACCATTGTATATACAAGGGGTGTAACTGTACAAGAAAAAAACGACTGTCTGGTATGAACCTTAGTTTAGAAGTCACTGTTCAGAACATTTCAGGTACAGAAGCAGAAAAAAGTCATCTTTTTTTCATTGAACAGTAGTTTATTAAACTAATTGTGTGTGTTTTCAATTTAGTTTTCATTACAATTTTCATGAAGATATATGTTATATGTAATGGATAATCAATAGCTTGCAGGGCATTGAAGGATTTTAAATGCACAACAGGGAGGCAAAGAACCGCCCGACATGCAGCAGAAAGGAATTTAAAATCCTAACAACACTATTTGTTCAGAACACATGCTTACAATATAAGCAAGAATGCTATTGATTGTTTTTTCCGCATTAATAGGTTCGGTTACACCTTTGATATACAGTACACGACCATTCGAAAACATTTGGGCATTGAGAAGTCTCCTAATGCTTCATTCACACTAGCATTGACTGTAGCTGCCTGTCGCTCTGAGTGGCGACTGAAACCGTTAGTGGGCGTTCCCACCTTGAGGTTTGCTTAGGTAAAGTTTATGATGATATTCACAGAGAGCAATAAGTTTATGTGCCGCTGAAAGTAACTATTGTTCAGTGAAAACGCTAAATATGAATGAAATCAGTATATAAAATGCTTGATTACAAAGATGAAAAGTGTGTTCTCTGTCATTGCAGCTATTTATCTGCTGCAAACTAAGGTCTGTGTAGGTCAACAGCGCAGAGACTACAACCAGCTTCTGAAGGAGCTGAGACACAATCATGTAAGCTCTACTGGTGCTCCTACTGGCTGACGCTCAAGAAAGTTGCGAATTTGCTTAAAGATGAAGGATTCTCAACTTTGTTGTGTCCCTCGACACACCCACATTGTTGCTATCACTCGTGTAGACGAAGGTCGCCAGAAGTTGCTCGCTCTCCATTGAAATAACGGTTACTGGTCGCTTTGCCACTGTGAGTCACTTGTAGTGTGAACGCGGCTTAAAGGTTATTGAACACTGAATCCAAAATTTTCTTTCGTAATTTTCGCACATTAAAAAAATTTATTTGACTTCTCTGTGTGTCAATCGATCTGACACATGCCTCCGAAACTTTTGTCCGTCATATAACAAATTCAAACCAAGTTTGATTTTTTCAGTTTTTCGCATCCGAAAAAGCACTTTGAGAGGTGTTTTGAGAGTTCAGAGTCATCGTACAAGCGAAAGGCAAAACACAAAATGCTGTCACTTGAGCTGCAGATAACTTTATAACAAACACAGTGCATAATATAAGACAGAACGTGGCGGACAGTTGAAAACCCGTATGCTGGATTCTGTGACTGACGTACTTTTCACCTGCTGCTGTCTGTGTGCGTGTGTGTTTCTCTCTGTCCATACATTTGACGTACTGCCCATAGACATTATAATAGAAAAAGACAACTCACTGTCCGCTTCAGTCCATTGCTCCGATATGTCAATGTGGCCGCCTATTATAATGTCTATAGTATTGCCGAATGGATTAATTAATATCGGACTTAGTGTGCAAGGTTTGTGTACCTGTCCTGACAAATTTTTCGGATATGAATACGGAAAAAACGCATACGAAATCTTCGGACTTCAGTGTGCAATGACCTTACGGCTGCGTTTCTCTGATCAAATAGTAAAACCACAATATTGTAAATTTATTGTAAAAAACAATATCCCTAAACTTTTGATAAGTACCAAATATGAACCAAAAGTATAATTTCGACAAAACATAGCAATTACTGCATCCATGGCAGTTCTAATGATAGTTTTACCCTTGTCAAAAAACAATATATAAAACAATGACAATTCTACTCTTATTAGCTTCAAAAAACGAACTAAACTAAAGAAAATAAACAAGAGCTTTCTTTGATGTATCCTTCATTGGTCACACTCATACTCACTTCAGTCTCAGTTTGATGTAGGCCGTGGAAAGGTTGTTCCAAGCTTCTGAATTCTGAATAGAGGAGAGTAATGATCAGAGTCAGGTCTACCGGTGGAAGTCATTTGTCAAAATAAGCCATTACAAATAAATAAGAACGCAGACATCCACAGAATATTTCCTAACCGCTTGTTTACTCGTTTCCAGGATGGAGCATTAAGCCTGCCTCTTGACTACATTTGAATTTTAAGTACGCCATTAGAAGCATAAGAGGCTCCTGTACAACATCTAATAGGGTGGATGCAGAAAAGGCTGTAGGGAGGCATTGGTAAAAACAAGGAGGCATTCGCAGACACAATCCATCGATTTTCAAAGACATAAATCAGAGATGACAGCACAAGCACAGCATAACTAAGCACGAGCCCTTTCTTTATGGTCATATGACACTGATCTCCTTACAATGACCGTGTGACTTACATCTGGTTCCAGTCCGACGCATCTCTGAAAAGCTCTGGCGGCTCCTTCGTAGCTTTCCAATGCAAAATATGCACAGCCCAGGGAAAACCACACACCCAACTGCAGCAGAGAAAGAAAAAAAAGAAAAAGAAAGATGGAGTATTACCAAAGGGGCGAGAAGAAAATTGATGTGAGACTTCAAGTGATTCACTCGTCTTTTCAAAGTGTTATTCGGCCCTAAAAATTAATGATGTCTTTTGAACCAGCGTGAACCTCAAGGAATCTTATGCTTTAAATCAAGGGTTTGCTCTCTAGAGTGCTCATCTCTGTATCTCTCTGGTCCTTGTCTGTCTTGACTTCCTGTTCAAGGCCTGAAGGCAGTATTAGTTGCGAGAGGCCCTGCGGCAGAGCTCCGAGGCAGTGTTAAAGATCACGCTGGGGTCATCAATGAGTCCCTCAGGAAAATTACTCTGTCTTATTGCTGCCTGTGCTGCTGCATTATGGATGAAGGGAGGAATGAAGAATGAGCAAGAGGGGGAAAAAATAGGGAGCTCTGCACTTTTTTTTTCTTTTTTGGCTCTGTGCTGGATGAACCTGATACCGAGCATCCACATGCTGCTGTCTTGTTTTTTTCTATCCCCGTGTTTCTGTCAGCACTGTGATAGGTGGCTGCGATAATACCGTAATTGTTGTTTTAATGATGTACGAGGTGACATTATCGAGCATGCCACTCACTTTGCAAGAAGACAAATACAGACATGCCTTCAGAGTTTTCACTGTGTGATAAAGCCTTATTAGAATGCAGTGAGAATGTCAAAAAAGGAGGTTTCGGGTATAGGTTTCGCCTATTATTTGGAAGATGCAAAACTGAGGTGTTTCATTCCTGAACTAATCTGTTTTGGAATGAATCATGTGATCAATGTTTCGATTTTCCAATCATTAAGACAGTCAGACCCTTCTAAGGGTGCTTTCACACCTATAGATTGATTGCTTTGTTCTGAAACAGGGATTAAAATGGTTACAATA
The DNA here is from genome assembly GCA_903798205.1 of Danio tinwini. Lineage (NCBI taxonomy): Eukaryota > Metazoa > Chordata > Actinopteri > Cypriniformes > Danionidae > Danio > Danio tinwini. The sequence goes on from CAIGQZ010034910.1 coordinate 503,419, forward strand.
GCCCCTTTCACACAGTGATACCGGTAAACATCCAAACAATTACCGGAACGACTTTACTGGTAAATTAAAAAAAGTGCTGTTTGCAGGCAAGAAAGTTGCATAATTTTTTACGGAAAAGACCATTCATACATCCATTCCAAAACACTGGTAAATTCTGACATCATTAACCAGAAATGAGCTTAAAACGGCTGCGATTGTATTTGTGAACGTAATAGGGATCCGGCTGGATGGTTTCACTTTTATTTAAAGCTTTAGCATTCATACATCCAAAAGCAGAACCACTAACCACAGCTAAATGTTTACACATTTGACAACATTACAAATTCTGTGGATGGATAAGTATTGTGAACAACTTTGATGAAAACATGGAGGAACACTTTCGCATGTCGAGATGTACATAATATGTGTGTGTGCTGGCGCTCACCGGAGCACTCCTACACTTCATGTGCACACGTGCCAAGTAGAGCTTAAAGTTAAACAAACGAGGGTTTATCATATACATTTTATTGATAATTTTTTACACAGTTGGCATTAAGAAGGAACATAGAAACGTTATCTGACCAACAACTAGCAGCTAAATGTGTCTGGAAAAGTATCCAAAGGCTTTCATTTTCATAAACAGAGTGTATGTTAATGCGTCTGAATGTTCTGATTGGCTGGAGTAGACGTCTCACGTTAGCGAGTTCTAAGCGTGAACGCGCTCTTTCCAGCAATCTTCCTTCTGCGTTCACACAGAGCAGCATTCTGGCAAATTACTGGTATTGTTACAACTTCTCTTTCCAGAAAATTGCCAGAACGAATTTACCGATATTTTTAAAAAGGGCCTGTTTACACATACAGACTTTTCCGGAAAATTTATGGTAATTTTCCATAAAGGTCTGGATGTGTGAAAGGGGCTAATGTTGCACTTTGTTCTTGCGGTTCGCTTTTACATGGCAAAGTTTCTAAATGGGCCAAATTAGCTAAAACAAGTCATGTGCAAGTAAACTCTCCTCACATTGGTCTGAGTTCCACGGTTTATTTTTCAGAGTGCCGTTCAGCTGTCATGAGTCTTTATTTTAAATTATGATGAGCAATAAGACATTATAAGCAGAAAGCTGTGCTTTTATTTTGAATGGTAACAACCACAGACATCGTCACCAAATTTAAATCAGAGGAAAGACTTTCTCATACAGAGCCGTTGGCTAGAATTAGGCATTATAGGCATTATATTATAGAGAGAGATAACAGGTAAACCAAGACTGCAGCTCAGTCAATTTTGATAACGGATAAATAGCTTCTTGTATTTGAAATGAAATGCACATTTACTGGTAGGAATGATGATATCCCGCCTTACTCATCATTCTCTCTTCGTATAGCCATATATGCCAATCACATATCCATAATGCACTATGAAATAGCCTGGTTACGCCTAGTTCAGACTGCATGATTTTATCCCCGATTCTGACTCACCATCAGGTTGAGAAATCGCAGACAAATCAGTGCTCATTCACGTGAGTAACAATTATGCAGTGTGAACTATCAAAGACTCAATCTGAAAGAATCGCAGATGAGTCGCAGAGGCCCATCTGGAGCAGTCTGTGATTCAAATCATGCTGTGTGAACTATGTTCTGATTGAAAATAACACTGACGATTACCTACAGCCAATGAGAGAGCAGCATTTACAAGTGTTCATTTTCAGTTTATTTGGACTTAAAAAATGGAGGAAAAACTAGTGTAATATTGGCAGGAGAACTCATGTCTGTTTGGTGTGTCTTCTGAGCAATACCACAACCAGATAAAAAAAAATAGTTGAGAAGAAATTGATAATTCCTTTCCAGGTGAGCAAAATAAGTACATTTTCTACCACACTAAAGGCTTCAATCTCATTATGTAGTTAATAACAAAAGATATATGACGTGACCTCGCATTTATATACACTTCTCGCGTGTTTGGTTGTGAGATGTATTTTGCGAACCAAGACAAAGTTTTTGGTGATTCTTCCTATTCCAAAGTCATGCAGTGTGAAACCCCCTGTCTCAGATCCATCTTTCAGTGTAAACACAGCAGCGATGAAATGCTAGCCCAGATAGTCATGCAGTGTGAAAACATCTGTGACACGACTACTTTGATAATTGTGCAGTCTGAACTCGGCAATAGTTCGTTGGATTATATTGCTTTCTCACTACAATCAATCTGCTCCACAGTTTGTTTTAATCGAGCTGAGACCACCTCATTTAGGCGATCTCAGACTGATTGTTTTGGTGCAGATCCGAGAACAATTGCTAGATTCACATATGCCAAACAAAATCGCACTAATGGGGGCGGGGGGTGGTGTGGGGGGTCGGGAAACAAAAGTCTAGGTGTGAAAGCATCCTAAATTAACCAGCTGTGTTTTTTAAATGAATCATTGAAATCAACAATTTGACGCCTGTTGCTAGATGTTGTTTGTTTTTCCCACATTTTTCGAGTGCCTTGGATAGATTTTTGCTGTTTATTCAAAAAAAATATTATTTTAATTTCATGGGATCTTTAAGTTTATTTGCCATGTTTATCAGCAATTCCTTTATTGAGCTCTGAAGTCGACGAAAATAAACTAAAGTTTGTAGATTCTCCAGATGAATAGCGGTATGCGTGCTTAATCTCTACCAGTGCTTACAGGATGATAAAACTATGCACATCTGCATACCTGCATAGAGTTGATTTGCAGAGAGCGTTCAAAACACTCCACACACTGTTGAAACTCTCTGTGGCGCAGGTGATGCAAAGCTTTGGAGCGCTGGGCACGTGCGCTGCGGTGTTTGGAAAGCTCCCATGCTCGGTCATAATACTGCGGATCCTTCAGCACATCGCCCAGCAGACAGTACAGCGACGGCGTCTCCTTTTTCTCCAGCTCGCGCCTCAAAATCTCCTCCGCCTGAGAGAAAACACCACCAGATTAAAACTACTCAGACAAATTTAATCCGCAATATTGGAAAATATGTACACGGCCAAAAGTATGCAGAGAGGTCTTTCTAATTATTGGGTTTGACTAGGCCCCCTAAATCCAGTTAAGACGCCACGTCATATGAAGACATTCTTGAGAATTGTGTGCTGCAACAGTTTAGGGAGGGTGTTTTTTATTCCGGCATGACAAGCATGAAATGATGTGCTCAGTCTCATGTGAGGAACTGGAATGTCCTGCAAGAAATTAAGACATGAGCCCTACTTTTGGAATAAATTAAATCATTTAGGATAATTTTGTGCCAGGACATGAGCAAAACCTTGGAATTATGACTAAATCCTACTGGGAAATCTCTACAGAAGAATAACAGCTTTACAGATGAACAACTCCCTAAAAACATCAGTGGTTATGAAATTGTTCGTAGTTTAGGTGTACACATACTTTTGGCCATATTGTGTGTAAGATTCCTTTGATGACTTGAGTATAGTGCCACATTATTATTATTATTATTATTATTATAAAACACAATGCAAAAACAACTGAAGATAAAAAAATAAAATCACTATCCATGGACCATAACCTTCAATACAAAGTGTGAACAAAACCAACAAAAAATTGTATAATAATAACATAACAACAATAATAATATTAATAAAAAATAACTACTAATAATAAAATAACTAATAACAATAATACAATAAATAATAATAATGATAATAATAGTATTAATAACGAAATAATAAATAATAATAATAATAATAAAAAGAAAATAATAAATAATAATAATAAAATAAATAGTAATAATAATAATAATAAAATTATAATAATACAAAACAAATCAAAATTAAATATAACAATAATAAAATAATAATTATAATACAATAATAAAATAATAATAATAATAATAATAATAATAATAATAATAAATAACAATAAAATAATAAATAATAATAAAAATAGAAAACAAAAAATGAAAATAAATAACATAACAACAACAACAACAATAATAATAATAATGGATAAACATAAAAAAACTATTAAAATCGAAAGCATCTTAAAAAAATAAATTCTGAAGCAAAAAACTAAACAATGCCAAAAAATTATAAACATGACATAAAAAATGACATGAAACAGTAACAAAATATAATAGAAAAAAAGCAATACATGTTAAACAAAAACCTCAAAACCAAACAGCAGGAGAACAAACACACCAAACAATCAACAAAAAGTCAAAACCAAATCAAAACCAATAGAAGTTAGAAGGTTAGCAGTTAGCAACCTCAAAATACATTTTACCTTACTGAAAGGTTTGAAACCATTCGAGGGTGAGTCAAGTACATTTCTGTATGAACTACCCATTTAAAAGTTAGATGGACACAGGCCCAAAAATAAAATCTCAAACAAAAAAACATCAGTGTTTGGCACATCAGTATTGGAACTGACCATTACTGCATTAAAAACCACAAACACCTTTTCTAAATGTAAAAGCCATAAAGCCTTTTTCCACACTGTACTTAGTCGAGTAACACATGCCCTTTTACAGTCTCTGTGAAAGTGGCTCCACTAAACTCCTCAGGACTGTGCTGTGCTATATCACAGTACATCTCTCATCAGCCCCTGCCCTTCCACCCCAGCTGGTCCTCTTGGGGACGGATGGATAAAAGGCTTTTTGCAAACGCTTAGAATTGAAGCCGTTGTGGGAGAGAGGTGGTGGGCGGCAATAAAATTCACACTGCTTGGCCAGCATTTCTATTTGGGTGGTTATTTATTTATTTTTACTGGTACACAAAATTTGAAAAGTGAAAACAGTATCTCTTCACACTCGACACAATAAAAAATGAAACCTGATGTCTCAGACAGAAGATGAAGAAGCTATTTACTTACAAAAAGTATCATATTTCCGTTATACAAGAACAACAGGGATAAGTTGAGGTACAGTAAGAGAAAGAAATAGTTTTGACAGCACTTGAATGCTCTTTTGTTCCTTGTAGCTGTTGTAAACTGCACATTTTCGATTACCTACAAATAACAAGGTGCTGTTGGAGCCGACGAAGGTTTACAGTAGCTCAGCCAGGCACAGTGAGACTGCAGTTTCCTCTGATGGATATCATGACTGCCAACACAGATGGATGCTAATCTGGGGCCAGGTTATCAGTTTCACTGCTAAAAACAGGTTGGAAATTTCAGAAGGGAAACTGAAAGATTCCGGTGCTCAAATACATCTATATTTTGCTAAGAGTCTGGGAACCACTGCAACCCCTAAACACTTTTAAAAGCAAAAAAAATGTAATTATGATGGAAAGTGTTTTGTCACTACCTGATATTAACTTACAATGCATTTATTGCCGATTCTGTTGTTTTTTGTTGATATTTTAGGGTAATTTTAGTATCCGTTGGGGTTGGGTCGATAGAAGATGCTCAACCGGCATCGCGATCCTCCGCCCCCACCCCGTTGCAGCAGCAACCACACGCGAAAAATACACACAACCCCATTTACACTAATATGTCTTAGTTTTAAAATAGCATTTTAGAACGAAAACGATCCATGTCCACACTGGCGTTTTACCTAGCCTTTCTAAAAAGCCCTCCTTCCACACACCATGTGACCACACACACACTCTGTCACACGCTGCAGCATATGCGGGTGTTTAAACTTCAGCAGTCAGCAGGTGCTTTAAGCACAAAGCCTCAGAAGAGCAGTGCATGTCGGACAGTATCAAGGATGTACCACTGGATCGCGTTTCACTATAGTTGTTAAACAAGATATTCAACTAATCTTGTCTCAATCTAACGTCTCTTCGGTCTTTTGAACCTATCAGGTATTGTGTCACAGCGTCAGTACACTGCTTCAATCTTTCGCTTTCACGCTTGTACTTAGTAATTTTTGCGAAAACTTCAGATACTGTCGGATGGTTGTGCACCATTTTTTACTAACCAAGTTTGTTGACACTGTTATAACGACACCGATTACTCTGCCTATATATACTGATATAAGTATAAATAACTGATTCACCTCCGCCTACGACGACAATGCCATCGTCCATCACTATCTTTCACATTAGACATTGTACGATGCTAAACTGATCGACATCACCCAACCCTAGTATCCATTAAAACTATAATGGATTCTATTAATAACGATTTGAGTTAAAATAAAAATGTTTTCTGTTGTCATTTCGCTAAAAATTTTTTCCATGACTTATTTTATGGTTTTAGTATTCGTTAGATGAGCTGCTTTTTTTCTATTTTACTTTCTAAAAATGTTCCACCTAACACTAAAATGTGAGACACATTTAAAATTGTGCTGGTCAGAGTTTAAGAGCAATTAACCACATCCAAAATAAAAGTTTGTTTTGGCATAATACATGTATTTGTACAGTGTATATGTATTATGTATATTTAAATTCTCATGCATATATTTGCAAAAATGTTTATTTATATTTAGACATAAATATATATATATATATGCATATGAAATAAATTATAAACAAATTTAAATATCTATGCAAAAAAAGTTTTAAATAGTTTTGATTTATGTAAGATTGTATATGACATATACATAAATGCATATAATACACAGATATATCTTAAATCAAAACAAACTTTTATTTTGGATGTGATTAATTACAATTAGGTGGTTCATTCCGCTGTGGCAAACCCTGATTAATAAAATGAATAAGCCGGAAAAAAAAGAATAAATGATTGAATCACAATCAATCTCTGCCGAGCACTAATTATTTTAAATTTAATTATTTCTTTTAAATTATTATTCAATAAAAATTTCAGACAGTTTTAAGTGACTTCTGGTAGAAATATTAACCAATCAGTCCATCAATAAACAAAAAATATAAATAACATTAACTGACCAACTGACTGAACAAATGAAGCACTAAATACGACTTACTAAATTAAAAAAATGTATGGTTTTGGTCATAAAAAAGACCTTCTGAAACAATGATATTAATTTCTTATTAACCTAAAGTATGATAACTTTTCCCCACTGGGCTCAATTTGACCCTTGCCATTAACAAACTTCCAAAATATTATATTTAAAGGGTTTGTGTCAAGTAATTTATGTCTTTTGTTGACAGCTTAAATATCCCTTTAAATAAACCACATATTTACAGACATTAAACATTGAATGGCGTCAAAATGAGCACTTGGATAGTTGGAGGGTTAACCCAAATCAAATAAACACCATAACACATCCTAAAGCCCCCCTTAAAATGCTTACTCATTAAACAAATAGAGTATCTCATGAAATAACCCATCAGCAAAAGATTTCTCCCAACTCCAGCCTTGCTGATTTTTTTCTCCTCTCACTTTCCTTTTCTTCCTCATATTTAAACAATTTATTTCCTTTCATGCGATGGTGTCACTCCGCTTAATATATTTCAGGAATCCTCCTTTCACTTTCATTCCAATGCATACCTGCAGTTAATGGATTTAAAGAGTGCAGGGAAAGGTAGACTGAGTTAAAAGAAAAAAAAAAGAAAAAGAAAAAGAGGAACAACGGGTGCTACGGTGAAGCGAATGCCAGTACATTTTTATAATATTACAGTTCAGATTGGAGGTGATTGGCTAGCTTTATTGACCTCAGAGCTACCCTATAATCTAATTGGTACATAAATTGACAGTAACTTAATAAAGCTGTGAAACGGCTCACGGAAAACTGTAGAGACACACACACACACATACAGAAAGAGATAGTGTTGTTAGATAAGATTATGCTGACAGGATTGAGGTGGAGAGGGGGAAAAAAAGAGCAGGAGGTAAGACAGAGAGGACAAAGGGAAGAGATGGATGTGACTAAAGGAAAAAGAAGCAATCAATCCCTCATCAAGATCTTTAACAGAAGTCATTTTCTATTATCCCAGCTTAAAATTTAGAGCCATCTATAAGTAACCCATTTGTAGGTTGATTTCCCTGCAGAGTAAACACTTGGCAAGTTTTAAAACACTGATCTGTTAGTAAACATGAGCTAAAGACTCTGCAACATTGACTAATCTAGTGGTGCACATTTGAGTTGGGAACTGCTAGATAAGACACTGCAGGTAAAAACATGCTTTAATGCACCTGTCAATTTTAAGATTTTGGGCTTTTTGGCTTTACCTAAAGAGTGTTCTCAGTCTAATGGATGGATATCATTCAAAATACACTAACTGTAAGAGTTTCTTTTATCACACTTAATCTACATATTTCTGTTGATTTCAGTTACAAAGTGTTTTTAAAGGAATTGTTAAATCTAAACAATTAAAATGACCTCACATGGTTTTAAACCTTTATGAGTTTCTTTTATTTGCCAAACACAAAAGAATATACTTTGAAGAATGCTGGTTGCTGGGACACACCAACGAAAAAAATTTATGATGGAAGTCAAAGGGGTCCCAGCAACCAACATTTTTCAAAAGCTCTTCTTTCGTGTTCAACAGAAGGAAAAAAAAAACATTTTCTTGAGGTCAACCGTACCTTTAAGGGGGGTTTCTCTCAAAATTAGTTTTTCTCTTGCAATGAGCCATAAAACACAAATGTACACTACCTGACAAAAGGCTTGTCGCCTATCCAGGTTTTAGAAACAACAAATTACTTCTAGTTGATCATTTGAAAGGCAAAGGCCGCTAGATTACGCTTATTTTACCAAAACAAAATATGATCATGCCTTCATTTTTAACTATTTAATTAGGACAGTAAGGTTTGACTTTGCTTAGACAAAAGTCTTGTCCCTTAACAGAAATAATGTACAGTATAGAATATTAAGTCACGGTGCAGTGGAAAAAAGAATGAATATTGTGTATGACTCCAATGAGCTTGGAGGACTGCATCCATACACCCTTTACCCCAGACATGCTCAATAACTTCATGTCTGGTGATTGGGCTGGCCAATCATGGAGCACCTTGACCTTCTTTGCTGTCAGGAACTTTGATGTGGAGGCTGAAGTATAAGGAGCGCTATCCTGCTGAAGAATTTGCCCTCTCCTGTGGTAAGCGATGTAATGGGCAGCACAAATGTCTTGATACCTCAGGTTGTTGATGTTGCCATCCACTCTGCAGATCTCTCTCACGCCCCCATACTGAATGTAACACCAAATTCATGATTTTTCTATGGTTTTTCTTGGGTCCATGCAGGTTCCAAGAGGTTTTCTGCAGTATTTGTGATGACAGGGATGCAGCTTAACAGATGGCTCATCGGAAAAAATCTACCTCCTACCACTTTTCCAAATGATCAACTAGAGGTCAAGTTATTATTTGTTGCTCTTACTACTGAGATATTCGATAAGAATTTTGTCAGGTAGTGTACCCTTTTATTCATATCTGTATTCTGAAGGTTTTTACAAGAGGGATATGTTAACACATAATTTGTAAATTTCTAATGTAAAACAGGGCATCCGCTGCATAAAACATGTGCTGGATACAGTAAGTTGGCGCTTTGCTCCGCTGTGGCGACCCCAGATTAATAAAGGGACTAAGCCGAAAAGAAAATGAATGAATGAATAATATACAACATGCTATTTTACAAATTATATTATGCAACATGTTATTATACATGCTATTATACAATATCTTTTTCTAAATTAAAAAAAGATTCTAAAAAGCCTTTTACTCTAATATATACAATACATGGAAAATAAATTTGAAATTGACTTCAATCAATGTTCAGATTTTGTGCTAGAAATGTATGCAAATGAGCAAACATTTAATGTTTAAACATAACATTTTAGAAAACTTGTAAAATTTGCCATTCTTAAGCAAATAGTTCACCTAAAAATGAAGTCATCCCTTACTTACCAAAAACAAGTTTTTTCTTGACACACAAAGACATTGAAAAATGTTGGTAGCTGAGACCCATTGACTACCATAGAAAAAACATATTTTCCTATTGTGGAAGTTGATGTGTCCCAGCAACTAGTTCAAAATAATCTTCTTTTGTGTTTAACAGATGAAAGAAATTCATAAGGGTTTTAAACAACATGAGGTGGAGTAAATGATAAGGTAATTTTCATTTTTGAGTGAACTACCCCTTAAACAATCAATTGATTGTGGAAACGAGGTGTTAACTATTTGTTAATTTTGTTACCCTATTCACCTGCAGTGTAGATGCTATCTGTATGTGTATTAAATACCTTGCCATGCTGTCCCATCCTCTCCAGACACACAACTGCATCCTCCCAGAGTTCCAGTCGCTCATAGATCAGCAGTGCAGAACTCGTCAGGCCCAAATCAGTCAACAGACTCGCCAACTGCCTCTAAATATACACAGAGTGCCAAGATCAATCAACATATGGCCCACTTGTCTCGAAGTACACAAAGCATGTGGGAAGCACTCTGAAGTACAGTACATATTTAAATACATGTGAAAACTCTGCAAAAAATAAAATAAAAAACATTGAAATGATGTACCTTTATTTATTTGATTTTTGGTAGTGATGTTCACTTTGTGACCTCTTGTGAATATAAACATAAGGGCTATCAACCAATCAAAATTTTGAAACCAATTAATTACATGATACATAATTAATTGCATATACATATTGGCTTAAGCCAGGACTAGGCCTTCACTAACTGTTCACAAACTTCTGTTAAAGATTAAGTAGCTTGTATATAATAATCACATATTAGTGGTGTTTATTTTGAGACTATTCAATGGCACTGGGATATTTTAAAATACGCCACTGCAGTTATTTCCATGCAACTTCACCTTGTCTGTGAAACCATGTGGATCAATTGCAATTTAATCACAGATTAAACTTGCTAGACAAACTCGTTAAATAAAAAAATATCAAACAAACATTGCAAACGGTAGCAATAGAAATGATTTATAAATAGTGGAAGAAAACTGATTCATAAATATCTTGAATTTCACTGCAATATCACCTCATCTATTATAAGTAGATGCATTATATAGTGAGTTTGTATTGTGAATGGGATGCTGACAACAGAATGCAGATCCAAGCGCAGGTATATTAAACAGAATAATCAGACAGGCAACAGTCAACACGGAGGCAAACGGGCATATGCAGATAATCCAGAGTCGTAAACCAATCACAGGCGAGTGGTCAAAAGGCAGGAAGCAGACAAGAATAAACTCTAAAACAAACAAAATAAAACCGGCAAGGCAAGGAAAACACGTTGTAATGTTCACAATTCAGTAAAACTCAGAGATGCATCTACTGTATGTGTGCTGTTTAAACAGTCCTGTAATCAGTCCATGAGTAGCTTCAGCTGTGAGTGTTTGCAATCAGACAGAATCAGTAACCAGTGTGTGCTCGGTGCATGCTGTGAAATGTAGTCCATGTAATGGCGGATTTGTAGTTCATAAAGCGATCCGCATGTATACCAGCAATCTGCAAGGATAGATCGCTGGTGATTGTGACAGAATTGTTAGCAACCATTATGCTCATCAGTAACTTAAATGTATGAAATATCAGCCCAATTATACAAGGAAATGTAACTAGTTTATCTATTGTCAGAAAAGTGGCTAATTAAAACAAAGAAAATGTCATTTAAAAAGAAGGCATGCTCCCAATCCCCGCCCTAAACCATCATTGGGGGATGTGCAAATCATACTAAAATGTATAAATGAGTGTCTAAATTCAAACAAATTAGCTACTAAATCGAAAAGTTTGGAATTGCTCTGAGATTGTGTTGGGAATATATTGGGAAGGCTTTGTTAGATGAGTTAAAATAAAAAGTAAAAAAAAAATTACAAAATGCAAATCAATTAAGCATGTGAAAATGTTATCATCACAACATTGTTGCATAATTACATTAGATGATCTTGGAAATGAGGATTTAACACAAAGCATCTGCAGTACAATGGAGGGTACATCTCTATTTATACAAGTACCTGTAATCTTGATAGGCATACATTTAAATCTTAACCCAATTTCATTATTAAATTCCCAAAGTTCAGCTACAAAACTCTAAGAAAGTTTGTCCAAGTAATCCATTTAGTCAAACAATCAGTCCAAAACATCACTAATCTAAAGAAAAATAGGCTGATTACAAGGATGGCTAGAAAAACAATGACTTGTAGCCAGCCAATTTCTGTATTTATTAACTCCAATGTCTGTTCAGTTTTAAAACATAAGCTCTGTCATATCATCTAGTTGTTTGTAAAGAGCATCAACCATCATTCTTTAATGAACACACGACTGTTACACTGATGCGCAAACCCATACACACACACATTTCAGTGCATTCAAGATGTTTCCACAGGTTTTTAAAAAAAAATTGTTTGCATGGGCATGAAGGACCCCACCTGCACTCTTCTGCACTGTAACAAGACACACACAGTCTGTCCGCCTTCATTTTTAGTCTTTTTATCTCTCACCCTCTTTCTAAAAGGATACATTTGGCAGCCGGCCATCCATCCATCCATCCATCTCCACGATGTCATGCTTCACGGGCAGCGGCTATATATACATCTGTGCTATTAATGACCCTCGTCTGTCTCTGATGAATGCGGCTGGTTAAATGTGTGTTTATACTCTTTCAACTCCGTCTGTCATTCACAGACCATTTGAGAACGGATGGATGAAGTGACAAAAAGGATGAAGGATGGCAGACAGTGTCCACTGCAGTCCATGTATTTCTGTTCATAAACATACAGAGATGTTCTACTACTGATGTTTATGATGTTAAAGCTGCTGTTTGTTTTTTTTTATGTGGAGAGTAAACAACACCGAACTGACGTCACCCTCGACCTTCAATATCAGCAAGACATCACGAACACGTCGCTGTGAGCGTTTCAGAGGCAGGAAATGCTCAATTCCTGCACAATTTCTCCTTCACCTTTCTGTCCTCTGGCAAACCCACTTGCCTTCAGTGGCATATCACGTCCCACAGGCATTACGGGTGCCTATAAATCTAGATATATACACACAGGGCTGAGGCTGCTGGTGATCATGTGACCTATCAGCCAGGAGAGAAAACGTGATGTTACTAACTAATACAGGGAAAGAGAGAGATGGAGAACACACATGCTTATACACACACAAACAAGAGAGAGCTTTTGTAGAAAGAGCTAAGTGCTATCTCTTCCTTATCTTATATATATATCGTAAGCTGGTTTTAAAATTATTTTTTTTATTAAAAAATAAGTTTAATCTGTAGTAAAAAAAAAAAGTAAAAATAAAATAAAATTGACCTGTTATTGGACAACAGTGGTTTGGTTCTGAAGCCAACTGGGTTCTTAAAGTTCTTAATTGGCTAATAATATTTACTTAATTTTTTTAAATGATTTAGTTTTGCTTTTATTCCAGACTAAATAATAGTAGTATGACTTTCTCAAGCAAAAAAATATATATATATTATAGCAAATAAACTGTGAAATTCTACTTGTGAAACATAATTTGGGGGCAAATGTTGTGTTAAACTATGTACACAGACAGACAGACAGACAGACAGACAGACAGACAGACAGACAGACGGGAAAATAAGTATTCAACAAATCACCATTTTTTTCAAAAAAACATATTTCTAAAGGTGCTGTTGACTTAAAGGTTTCACCAGATGTTGGTAACAACCAAAAAATCCATATATGCAAAAAAAATCAAGTTTACAAATCAAGTTGTGTAATAAAATGAAATGACACAGGAAAAAAGTATTGAACACATGAAGAAAGGGAGGTGTAGAAAGGCAGTGAAAGCCAAGACTGCAGCTGAAATCTCTCAGTAGTTATTCAGCAACCCTCTGCCCATTACCAGGATGATTAAGATGAAACCACAGTGGATATTTCAGCAAGACAATCATCCACAACACAGCCAAAGAAACTATTAAATGCTTTCAGAAAAAGAAAATCAAGCTGTAGAATGGCCCAGCCAATCACCTGACTTAAATTCAATAAAAAATAAAGATCAAATTTGATAGACGAGACCCACAGAACCATCAAGATTTTTACACTCTGTTGAAGTATGTGAAAAACTCATACATGAGCAATTCATGTGACTCTGTTCTCCATATGAGAGGTGTCTGTGCCATCACCAAAAAAACCTTTATATAAAGTTTTAAATACATTTCAGTGGTACAGTACATTATCCTTGTGTCATTGCATTGTTATTACAAATAACTTTTTTTCAGATTTTTTTGTTTTTATATATTTTTATGTTTGTATCGTTTGGGTTTTTACAAAAATCTGGTTCAATTCCGAATACACATTCGTATTATATACACTACATACGTATACAATACACATTCGTATTATATACACTACATATGTATACACTAAATATATAAATACATACACTACACTAAAATTTCATTTAGTGTAACACTAGTTAATAGAAGAAAAACCACCATATGTTGACATATTAGACTCTCAACATAATGCAATATAAGGGCAATAATTATCATAATATACTATAAAATTAATTATAATTAGTTAGTTGTACTTTTAAATCTTTGTATGTTTTCATTATCCTTCAAACCACTTGGTTTTATCCAATCATCAAGCAGTCAAATGATAATAAAATTGTGTGATCACTTATTCTTTTATATATTGTAATGTTTTATTAAAGATCAAAAAATTGCTCGATAAACAAATCACTGTTCCTATGTGCAAGCAATTCATCATACAAATTTAACTTACTTTTTTTTTTTCTGAAATGTTTTGGCAGTACAAATATACATTTCACATCTTGCCAACAGAGGACATTACATTTGGAGAAAACAATAAAAACTCAAGCATAGAGTGTGCAAAAAATAACGTTTTGGAGGCTCTGTGAGGCACATTTCTGCAACGTCTCCATCTTTTCAATTCCTCCCTCATTTCATCTCCCACAAAACTGCCACAATAAATGCTTTCCTGATTCTTATGCATGCCAGAACGATTAAGTCTAAAGCTAACCCAACAATTTCTGAAATCGGTTTCCAAAAACAAACAAACAAACAAAAACCGGTATGCCCTGAAACGCTCTGCCATCTCTTTACCCCTGACACACACAAACACTTTTCTCCGGCTTCATGCTGCTCTCGTCTTTCTCTCGCCTGCAGTTTTGCAGCGTTCTATTCCCCTGCCAGCAATAGAAGCGACTTCAATTCCAGCTTTATTGCTGTTCACTGTTATTACACAGAGCGCGAGCAATGTTATCCACGGGACTGATCACATCAGCCCTCCCTTCTTTTCATCTATCCATCCCTCACTCCACCCATTCGATTTCTCCATTCAGTCATTTCATTCCTTTACTTTCAAAACCCTTCATCCATACCGGCCGGTTACAATCCACCTTTTCTTGTTTACTTAACTGTTTAAGGCGAGACACCTGTCATTTTTGAGATTTTAGGATGTTTGGCTTTTTATAAATTGTTTATTTAGTATAAGCAAAACATACAAAAGACACTATCAATTTGTGTAGATTTTTAATATAATCTATATTTTCCAGCTGTTTTCTCAAGATAACCTTCTCCAGAGAAGCACTTTTATGGAACAAACTTTACAGTTTTATTCATATCAATATTCTTAAGTAGAGCTGCACAATTAATTGCTGCTGCGTCCCAATTCGCATACATATACAACGCCCTTAATGTATGTACTTTTTTTGCAAAGGAAAAGTATATACTTAAGAGTGTGTAACAGAAAAGTATGCAAGCTTTGGAATATACTACGTCCTCATTAACAGATCGTTATTTATTTACCTACAAGTCCTTCATGCAAAAAAAATCTCCTCAGGTCTTTGGATAATCATGCATTCAGAAGTTGATGTCCAAACATATCTTGAAAAAAAAGTTCACATTGTTGTTGCAGATGAAATATAACACTGAAAACATGATTTTAATAGTTTTCAGTTGGTTAGGTATTAAATCAATAGTCATTCAAACAACTTTACTGAAGCATCTCTACTTGACAGTTGGTCTTGCGCATTCGCCATGTTTGTTGTTTATTTTCTACTTTTTTACGACCAACCTGCAACATAGTGTGGGCAATATTAGCAGTTAAAGATGGACGGTCTTCTTTTTACCGTGAAGCTTTGGCATACTCTTTTCAACATACTATGATTTAGGACATATTCTATTTTGGAATACTATTTAGGATGGATAGTATGAGAATTGGGACACATGCATTTTATAATGAGAACAATTTTTGTGCTCCATGATCAACAAATAAAAATTGTTGCAATATTAATGCGTAAAGCATTGGTGTGATTGTATGATGTTAAGACTGAGTTTAAGAGAAAATTATAAATATATATCCAATATCCAGCAGAAATATTCACTCCTTTTCTGAATGCTGTCCGTCATTGTTTGTGATGCAATGTTGTCAGATATGTTGTCTACTAAAAACAAATAAGAGCAGTCTGAAAAATGCACCAAATTAAGGACAGATTTTGAATTTTGCAAATAGCATTTGGATCGCTGAGCACAAACTTTCGTCCCACTTTGTTAAAGCCCTAATTACTTTAAGTCCATTGATGCACCACTTTAAATCTGGCAACACAGAGCGGAGGCGGCACTCGCGCAGCTGCTGAGACATGAATTTATTCTGTGACAGGCCATCATATACGAACTAACAGATTGATTTATTAATTACCAGAATAATAAAAACTATTTCAGAGGCCTCAACATAGCTCCTTATGGAATTATTCTTCTACATAAAAAATGTCTGTTAAGTGTAATAAAATACTAAAGTGAAATACTGAAATACCAAAATAACAGTGATTATTTATTGTGATTACAATTTTTATGAAATAAGAACCCTGTCTAAAAACATTTGACTCTAATGCGTCTAAAGTTCAGTTTTTTGTACAAGCAGTGGTGATTCTTGGCTCTCTGGGTCCCTATGCAAAATCGGTATTGAAGAGCAGGTCGGGGGAGGGGAACGATGCGGGATCTTCCATAATTTGTGGGGTGCGCACATAGAGTGGATTAGTATTGTGCACATGATTTGTATGCAAATTAGCACATAATTAATTAAATACGGTCTCATTTGCATATTTAAATAACATTTTAGAAACTTCTAACACATAAAAAGTTTGCAATTCTTAATGTAATCAATCAACTGGAGAAGTGTGGTGATTACCATTAGTCAATTTACCTTACTCAGCCGAGTGTTTTGCCTTTATCTCTGCCCTTAGAAATCATTTGTTTGCTTTTCATTAGTTGCTTTTTTGTCCAATAAGACAGGGATGGGCAGTTACAGGTTGCTCTATTATCTGACAAACACTGTCAAAATGAACTCGTCGCCTGTATCCCTGGATGCCCTTGCCCATGTACAGGAAATGAATTTCGTATTATATCTGCCAAAGCTCTTATTGACACGACAATGGCTGCATAACTCAGCTGTTGCGTTTGCTGAAATGGCTTTCTGAGAAGTAGATAAATAAATAACAGCTACCCACGCTCATTTAAGGTGATTAGCTCAATGCACTTGTGCGTCTGGTAATGAGAGAAAATATGCAAGCAAATCAATTTAGCCACCAACAAATGAGTCAAACATTGCCATTTCCAATTAACTCAGGTAATCTGGCTTCATTATGTGAGAATTATCCCCCACATTAGAATACTTTCAGAAGTAATTAAAATGATAAAAAAAAGTGTGAACATTTTCAATCAAGGGTCAAATGGACCATGATTAAACCCAGACCAAAATTCTTTTTTACACATGTTTTATGTATGCACAGATCAAGATAAAGTACACAGCTTAATTTCATTGTTCAATTCATCAATCTGTTTGTTTCATTCATTTGTTTGCTTGTTTATTCTCATTCTCTGAAAGCTATCCTGGCCTTGAGAAGAATATGTTCCAATCAGTACCACAGGTGATACTGATTATAGATGTTTTGTGTGTGCAAAACCACAGGATTGTCCTCCTTGTTTTGAATTTCATGTCTGTCTGTATTTTGACCAAGTTTGTAGACTAAATGTCTCACATCAAAAATGGGATTAAGGGACAAAATAAAAGACAAACAGATGAAAGAATTAAGTGATGAAGGTGAAGACAAAACAGTGGAAAGCAAAAGACAATTGAAAGGCAATTCAGATGAAAGAGAAAAAAAAACAAATTATGAAAAATGTTGAATGAAACAGAAGCATGAAAGAAAGAAAGAAACAAACAAAGAAACAAACAAAGAAAGAAAGAAAAAGAAAAACAGTGAAACTGAAGGATAAAAGACAGAAAGAAAAACAGAAAAA
>CAIGQZ010034910.1:521478-541595 GCA_903798205.1 Danio tinwini
AAGAAAGAAAGAAAGAAAGACAACAGTGAAACAAAAGGATGAAAACGAAAGAAACAAACAAACAAACAAAAAAAATAAAGCAATGAAAAGGAAGAATAAAAGAAAGAAAAAGAAACAAACAAACAAAAGAAAAAAGAAAACAGTGAAAGAGAAAGAAAGAAAGAAAGAAAGAAAGAAAGAAAAAAAAAAAAGAAAGAAAGAAAGAAAAAAAGAAAACAATGAAACAGAAGAATAAAAGAAAAAAGAAACAAAAGAAACAAAGAAAAACAAAAAAACAAACAAACAAACAAATGTGTAAAGAAAACAAAAAGAAGAATAAAAGAAACAATCAAACAAATGTATAGAAGAAAAAAAGGGGAAAATAAAAGACAGAAACAAAGGGAAGGAAAAAAACATAAAATAAATAAAACAAATAAAGAGAAGGATAAAAGAAACAGAAATAAACTAACGCATAAAAGAAAAACAACAAAGAAACAGAAAGAAAGAAAGAAAGAAACAAACACAAACAAGCAAGCAAACAGAACAAAAATCACGTATAAAAGCAAGAAAACAAACCAGAAGAATAAAAAGAAAGAAAGAAAGAAAGAACAAATGTATAAAACAAAACAAAGAAACAGTAGGATGAAAGACAGAAAGAAACAAAAACAAACAAACTCACCAAAAGTAAAAAGAAAGAAAAATAAGAAAAAAAAGAAAAAAACAGAAGCATAAAATAAAGAAAAAAGAAACAAAGAGAAAGAAAAAAGAAAGGAAACAAAGAAACAAAGGAAGAGAGAACAATGGTGATGAAGTGAAAATGAAAAATTAAACAAAAAGAAAAAGCAGGACAAAAAACTATGAAAGTATGAAAGAAAGGATGAAAACAGATGAAAGAAATGGAAAATATAAAAAACGAGGGATGAAACAAAGAATGAAAAGAATCAATCTGACAAGAACATGAAGAAATGTCAACTTCACCAATAATGAGAGCAGCGTAATTAAAACATGAGGTTTATGGAAAGTCCCCATTTAGAGAGCCAACTGTGTGTGAAGGTTGTTAAAGTGCAGATTGTCCAGAACACCATGAGCATTTCTAAAACATCATCATTTTTAGCAAATCCAGTAGTTTCACATAAACAACCCACCTGTAGATCCCAGAGAGGAGGAGCCCGGCAGCTATAGAACATCTTCAGCCTCTCAGTGACATGACAGTCCTTCTCACTGAAGAAATCCACCAGTGTCTGAAAGAGAACAAAGTCACATTTAGAGAACTCTATGGCTTTCATCAATAGCATTTCCTCAGTGGCCACAATACGTTATGCTTTAATAATGCAGAGTTTGCTTAGAACCAAGCACCCATAAGCAAATACTTCCAATTGCACTTTTAGAGGGTTCAAGAACAAATGAATTAAGATAAATGAGAACGCTAAAGGATCTCTTGCTGCAAGTATTACAGACCTCCCTTGAACAAAGACATCAATTTAATGAGCATTTTTAATGTGTTTAGTGCTTGTTTTGATATATAGTGCATGAGAAAGCCTTTAAAAAAACACCTCAGGCAATTAAAATGCAGTGTGGTGAAAACAATTTAAAAACTATTCCAGTGATTCAACCCTTCACATTTAGCTTTGATTTACTGCTCACCACATGGTGCTAAATATATTTTTCAATCAGTAACAAGACAATGAAAAAAAGTGACCTGGAAGGATACAAAAAACCCTCAAATAACAAATTCCAGAAGCGATGGCAATAACAAATAGATGTGCCAGCACATGCCAGAATGACAGCATCTTTATTATTTTAAAAAAGACGCATCTCTGCTCTCCTCAAGCTACAGGGTTTGACTGCAGTGTAAACTCAGCTAAAGCATGTGCAGGCCTGCTGTATGAGACTCAAGATGAAGATCAACACACATTCTGTTCACAAACCAGCGTCCATATTTCAAAAAAAGACAATAAGACTGAAACACAATAACACAACGCAGCTGTATACGATGAACAAACAAAGCTACAAGCCCAAATTAGGAACCGACAGCCATTTCTTGACCGCAAAATAAGGCAGAATTTGGTCACTCCTCTTCAAATCGGTGACCAACGCCGCCAGCTGTCAATCATTATGAACATATGGACTGCAACTGGCACTGATAGGAAAGGACGACAGGAAAATGATGCCATACTATATTCCAGCTTGAATATCTCCCTCCGAAATTCTGTAAATAACTTAATGTGGAGCTGATGTCTGCAACATCTGACTTCCAGAACATTCTGGAATCAAGCAGAAGGAAGGGATTTTTTACATATTCAAGAAATTGCATTTTGCAAACTGATGATAGAATTGATGCAATTTTAGAGCTCGAGTCAGGGGTTCACTTAGGAAGAAACTCATTCCAAAATAAAACTTCAGATTGGGAAGATAAAAGGGGTTTCTGTGGAGAACGGCAGAGACTGTCTGTGGGCACCAGATAACTAAGTACTTATTTTAGCATTTACATTGCTGGAAAATGCCTGAAATGTAGAAATGCTAATCTACCGGTTAAAAGTTGAGAGAGAGAGCTGGGTTGAAATTAATTTGAGCAATTTCATTGGTTGAATTACGTTCCAGACAGCACTCCAATCTAATTTTGAGCTTTTTTTTAATGATAACCTTTTGACAAAAGATCAAGCAGGCGGTTATACAGTCATCCCAAATAAAGGGTTAAAGAAAACTGACAATTTACTAAAAATAATCCTAAACATTACTGGTTAATTAAAGTTGATATTAACTAATAAAGTTATGGCAGGAAATAAATAAGTTACCGTGACCAACATCCGGCACACAATTTCAGTTTTCCTGGAACATGACGCTACCAAGCGGTTATAGCGGGGGGAAAAACAGCATTAAATTTCTGAACGGTCTTTAATTATTTTGTGCAATATAACGTTATAAGTGTACCATAGATTAACAAACAAACATAAATTGTTTGAAACATCACTATTCACTTTACTAACACCACAGACATTCAGTTCACTTCATTATTATGTGCCAAGCGAAAATGATTCTGCCTAATCTTCAAGAAAAGCCCACAGTTACCTCTTCAGTCATGTTTTCTGGCTGACTTTTATTGATGCGGTTAATGCCGAATCAATTAAAATAATACCGGAATGCTAAACATGAATATCTGACAATCCCGGAACAGAAACCAGCAAGACCCGGCTCAAATCAAGCACTGAATTATGGTAACTAATAACCTTAATGTTTCTGAATTTGATTGTAATGCAATAATGTTCACCTTTTGTTAACGCTGCTTTGAAACAACAATTATTGTAAAAAGTACAATACAACTAAACTTTAAAAAGAAAAAATATAAACTTTATTTAATTCATTTTGTGTTTAAAGCTTATTTGCTGTTATCTAATATTAATTAAAATAATTGCATTGAGTTTACTAATCGATAACATTCATTTTAAAATCTTAGAGTGCACATTCATAGTGTATCTATATAAACTCTCTATTGTGTAAAAATAATTAACAATAAAACTGAAATATCCATTAAAAAAGATTCAGTATTCTTTCAAGGAGACTTTAAACTGGAAGTGTAGCAGTCAGTCAAGTTTACATTTTGTAAATTGGTTTCCACTTTAATGAAAATATATTAAACTTCATTAATGTAACCATTATTGAAGAAAATGACATGTTTTACTATAGTTTTTAGACCTAGGGCACCGCCATCTTGGAATATTGCTGTGTCTGACTTTATGGGGTTGGTTCCATTCCCTTAGCTGAACAGTGAAAGTAATGGACTGAACACTGAGACTGCAAAAATCTAATTTAACCCAATACATTAAGTTGTGTACGTGCATCGCAAAGCTGTTGCATATACAAGCATCAAAGTTGCGCCTAATATATACAAAAATATTTATACGGTTTTTATTGCTCTTTTTTTTTTTTATACCTTTCGTTTGCCACTTTGGTCCACTCTCTCACGCTGGTCCAGTGCTGCCTGACGAGGGGATTTACATTTAGATTAATGCAATGATTATAGCATATGACTTCACTCTTTACTAAGTCACATCTTTGTGGATTATGTCAAGAGATATTCCTTTTTCAAGTCAATCAACTTAATCTCTTAACATGTATGAAGGACGTAAAAACCTGCCACGTGAAAAAAACGCATCAATCTTAGTTTAGTTTGAACGCGAAAAGAGGTGAGCAGCTGTAGTAGTGAAAAGTGAAAGCAAAGACTGTTGTTTTGTGTTTACCTTATGATTAAAGTTGTTGCATGTCCGCCAGTTCCCACCTCAAAATGAGCGAATTTGAGCCACTTGTACATTAAGGAAGGAAAACACAATATTCATCCATCGTTAATAACTGTGATGGTTGGGTTTAGGTTTGGGGAAGGTGTAGACGTTAATAACTGTGATGGTTGGCTTGCGGGTTGTGGTAGGTATAGATGTTAATAACTGTAACGGGTTTAGGTTTCGGGATAGTGTAGATGTCAATAACTATGATGGTTGGGTATAGATTTGGGGAAGTTGTAGACGTTGATAACTGTGACGGTTGGGTTTAGGTTTGGGGAAGGTGTAGATGTTAATAATTGTGATGGTTGGGTTTAGGGTTGTGGTAGGTATAGATGTTAATAACTGTGACGGTTGGGTTTAGGTTTGGGGAAGGTGTAGATGTCAATAACTATGATGGTTGGGTTTAGGTTTGGGGAAAGTGTAGATGTTAATAACCGTGATGGTTGGGTTTAGGTTTGGGGAAAGTGTAGATGTTAATAACTGTGATGGTTGGGTTTAGGGCTGTGGTAGGTGTAGACGTAAAAATCAGTTGCTGGGTGGTGATGGCAGGAAACCAAAGAAAAACAAAATTATTAACTTATACAGCATGCAAACCTCAAAAACCGAAACACACAGTAATGAACAAACACACTGTTTGCCATTTTCAGTGTCACAAAACCCAAAAATGACCACTTAGGACAAAAAGGGTGAAGTACACTGCCCTAGAGTTGACAATTTGGCAGTTTAGTTTGGATTACATGCAAACCTTTCCATGGAGGAACTCCAAGAACCACATTCAACGACAGGAGGAAACAACATCATTGAGCACTGCTTCATGACTCAGCATACTTCAACAGAGGTGCAAAAAAAATTTACAGAAAGAAAACGCATTCATAGCAAATCAAATGCAGTCTAGCATTAAAATAAAACAATTTTAAACTTTTTCTAGACTTTATATAGAGCCACTTAAAAAAGAGGCAGTTAGATCATATTAACTATATATTAATAAAGAAACAAGAAAAAAAGTAATAAAATAAACCAAAAACGTCCAAGATATATTCGAATAAACTTTTTTATAATTATAAAAATACTTTGTGGTAAGAGCAGCCTGTCAATACCGCAGTGTTTTTATTTTTAAATAATAAAAACTAAACAGAGGTACTATAAAATGATATACTTTGCTAAATTACACTTTAATTAAATTATTTCTAAATTAAAGTCTCTTTTATTTTCAACGTTAACATGAGAATCCCCAATCCATACCAAATACCCAAGATGTCAACTTGTATTTGAGGGATATTATTGATTAAGCACTGAAATGCAATTTTATGTTGAGAGAAATCTACTGCATCCAACACCTAATCAGAGTCCTACATGAAAAATAAGAGGACAGCAGTCGATAGTGGTGATGGAAACCCTGCACAGCCAAATTGTGTGGTGACAAAGAGCGCCTCTAATCCAACAATGCACCAGACTCTGCTCTTCTGAATGCACAAAGGGAACGCAAAGTTTTAAGAAGTCCTGGCCCACTCCATGGCCTAAATACCAGCGGCTTCCAACTGTGAGGGAAATACAGAGCACATAGGCAAAGTGCCTCTCTGCCACTTCAGAGTACATACTCCACACGCTTGATCTGAGAGGAAAGGCCAGAGGAGGTCGAGGAAATTAAATTTGTAAAAAAAAACAAACTGTAAAACTCAAATCTCAGCGAAGACGACGAGATAAGAGTCTGTGCAATATTCATGAAATGTCACGACTGCTCATGGAATCAGACTGAAGACTCAAAATCTTTTTAAACTGATTACATTAAATGTGAAACTAGCAAATCTTTTTAATTAATTGTAAAAAATGTTCAGTATGTGGCTTGAAATCAGCTGGTCAAGAGCATGAGTTGCTTCTTGTAAAGCAGATGAGTCAGTTCTTTACAGGAATCCAAATATCCAAACAAAAATTGGGAAAGGCCTCAAGGAACTTTTAGGCTACATCTACACTAATCAAGATACATTAGGAAAAAGAAAAAAAAAACTTCATGAAAACACTCGTCTAAAAACTGTCCACACTTTCATTTTCAATTCTTTCCATCATCCACACTTAAATGACTTTAAACATTTTTGTTCTGCACAGACTTGAGATGCTCATACCTGCGTCATATTTGCCTGCCACTTTCATGTCTTTGAAACATCACGGCAAAATGTTGGAAATTGTCATCTGCTTCCGCTGCTGAACAATAGCTTCCATTAAACATTCTTTGTCATTTGAAGAGAGGAAATTTGGAGCATGTACAAACTGACATTACTCTTAAAAAGCTGTTAAAACAGACAGCATCCAAAACATCTGTTTTAATGACCTTCACCATGTTAGTTCAATTGGTGACATGACTGCGTCGATTTCGAAAGCCTCTGTTTGCACAGTCCATACTGCAACACAAACACGCTGTTTTCACAATTATCCACTTTGGACAGACTTTACAAAAAGATACTTTTTTGTTTACTAAAAATGCCTTCTGAATGTGGACAGAAGAAATATGAAAAAAAATATGCGTTTAAAAAATTTATTAGTGTGGATATGACCTTAAAGTACACATGAAATCAAAACGAACCATATTATTTTGTTGGCTCACATTGCCGGTTTGTGGAGCAATTCATCTGTGTATGTCATCAAGAAAAAAGTGGGAATTCATTTTCCTTCAGTTTAGTCATTTCAGAGGTCACCACAGCAGAATGAACTACCAACATATGTTTTACGCAGCCCTTTCATGTACCCTTCCAACCACAACCCAGTATTGGGAAACACCTATAAACTCTCACATTTACACACACTCATACACTACAGCCAATTTAGTTTATTCAATTCATCTATAGTGCATGTCTTTTATAGGGGAAACCTGAGCATCCGAAGGAAACCTTACGGCAACACGAGAAGAACATGCAAACTCCACACAGAAATTCCAACTGACCCAGCCGGGACTCAAAGCAGCAATCTTTTTGCTGGAGGCGACAACACTAGCCAGCTTGTAATGTTTAATTCAAATCTGAAAATGCACTTCCTGTTTGTTTTCAGTTAAATTCGCAGATTATGTTTGCCTGAATACTGGATGTGGTTAACATACTTAACTGCGCCCCTCTAACTGTCAGTTTTGACAATGCTATGACAACAAACAGAAATGGAGGCGGTGTCTGTTAGATTGTAATATCTCTCCTGACACCCTTTTCCAGGTCTTTCTGAATAGAATTCTGAATATTACTACATCCAATCAGCTCTCAGTAAAAAAAAAAAACAAGCCACGCCCACTGTTTTCTCATTTAATATTCCGTTTCTCTAGGAACTGCATTGCAATACAAGAAATAAAATGGCTGCAGCTTCCGGTTCATGCAGACTTTAAACTATTTAGCAACACTCAGTTCAAAACTGTACTTTTATTTTTTCAGTAATATATGAACTCTTTAGTTTAAAAATAAAATAGGACAAAGTGTGAATGTAGTTATAAAGTTGATTAAAGCAGGTGTTTAAACCAGGATTTTCACTAGCACCCGCTTAATGCTGGTTGAAAACGGGCATGGGAATGCAATGCTGTGGCTCTCGAGGTGACTGAACTCACTAGCGTCAGCAGTGGATCTGCTGAGCGCTTCATGTTCCTCTGACTCTGTGATGGACAGGTGTTTGTGTGAGTGGCTGTGATCTTCTGTCGTCCTGCTGGAGTCAGACTCCCTCAGCGATCTGTCATATGGAGTTCTGGGACATCAGAGAGCAGCTCCACTGGGCAAACACTTCAAAACTTAAAGCAAGGAGCAAAGCGACCAGAAAAGTTTCAAGCAATGAGTCACTGCAGACTCTGTGTGCTGATGACCTTCCATCAGTCAGGTGTTCACAGAGAGAGCGTTTGATCTCAGCCTTCAGTTTTCTGCTCAAAACTGATGATCACCTGCAGAGCTCATGGCCACAACGATGAGCGTCACTCAGCTTCAGAAAGAGGGATGTCATCAGCAGCAAGAAAAAGTTTAACTCCTGCAAGACTTTATATACTCTTTTTTTTTTTTTTTACAGCACTGAATTGAATACATTATACAGTGCATACGGAAAGTATTCATAGCGCTTCACTTTTTCCACATTTGTTTTATGTAACAGCCTTATTCCAAAATGGACTAAATTGATTTATTTCTTCAAAATTCTACACACAATAACCCATAATGACAATTTGAAAAAAGATTTTTTGAAATTGTTGCACATTTAATAAAAAATAAATAAAAAAACTGAAAGATCACATGTACATAAGTATTCACAGTCTTTGGTCAATACTTTGTTGATGCACCTTTGGCAGCAATTACAGCCTCAAGTCTTTTTGAATATGACGCCACAAGCTTAGCACACCTGTCTTTGGGAACTTTTGCCCATTTCTCCTTTCAGTACCTCTCAAGCTCTATCAGGTTGGATGGGAAGCGGCGATGTACAGCCATTTTCAGATCTCTCCAGAGATGTTCAATAGGATTTAGGTCTGGGTTCTGGCTGGGCCACATGAGGACATTCACAGAATGTTGTGAAGCCAATCCATTGATATTTTGGCGGTGTGCTTTGGGTCATTGTCCTGCTGGAAGATGAACCGTCGCCCCAGTCTGAGGTCAGAAGCACTCTGAAGCAGGTTTTCATTCAGGGTGTCTCTGTACATTGCTGCATTCATCTTTCCTTCTATCCTGATTAGTCTTCCAGTTCCTGCTGCTGAAAAACATCCCCCACAGCATGATGCTGCCACCACCATGCTTCATTGTAGGGATGGTATTAGCCTGGTGATGAGCAGTACCTGGTTTTCTCCAAACGTAACGCCTGGCATTCACTCCAAAAAGTTCAATTTTAGTCTCATCAGACCAGAGAATTTAGTTTCAGATGCCTTCTGGCAAATTCCAGGCAGGCTGCTATGTGCCCTATACTAAGGAGTGGCTTTCGTGTTGCCACTCTACCATACAGGTCTGATTGGTGGATTGCTGCACAGATGGTTGTCCTTCTGCAAGGTTCTCCTCTCTCCACAGAAAAAGCTGGAGCTCAGACAGAGTGACCATCGGGTTATTGATCACCTACCTGTCTAAGGCCCTTCTCCTCCGATCACTCAGCTTAGATAGCCAGCCAGCTCTAGGAAGAGTACTGGTGGTTTCAAACATCTTTCACTTACGGATGATGGAGGCCACTGTGCTCATCTGAACTTTCAGAGCAGAAGAACTTTTTCTGTAACCTTCCCCAGCCTTGTACCTCGAGACAATGCTGTCTCGGAGGTCTACAGACAATTTCTTTGTCTTCATGCATGGTTTGTGCTTTGACATGCACTGCCAACACTGAGACCTTATATAGACAGGTGTATGCCTTTGCAAATCATGTCCAATCCACTGAACTTACCACAGGTGAACTTCAATTAAGCTGTTAAAACATCTCAAGAATGATCAGTGGGAAACAGAATGTACCTGAGCTCAATTTAGAGCTTCATGGCAAAGGCTGTGAATGCTTATGTACATGAGATTTTAATAAATTTGCAACAATTTCAAAAAATCTTTTTTCACATTTTGGGGTATTGTGTGTGGAATTATGAGAATATACATGAATTTAATCCATTTTGGAATAAGGCTGTAACATAAAAAATGTGGAAAAAATGAAGTGCTATAAATACTTTCAGGATGCACTGTGACAAGACTTTAAACAAGAGAAATGCAGGAGATTGCATAGAACACTGTGTTATAAATAGTGTATATGATGCACAATGAGTGATCCATATTAGATTTTTTATACAGTATGCAAAACATTTACAACCATTTTTCCAGTGTGGTTCAATTTAATTCATCTTTATATCTACAGCACTTTTACGATGTAGATTGTATCAAAGCAGCTTAACATAGAAGTTCTAGTAAATTAAGTGCTTCAGTCCAGTTTTCAGAGTTGAAGTTCATTTTAGTTTAGATCAGTGTAATATAAATGTCACTGCTGAAAGCCTAAACACTGAACAGCAAATGCAACGATGTGCAGCTCCACAAGTCCCAAACCAAGCAAGCCAGTGGCGACAGTGGCAAGGAACAAACCTCACCAATTGACGAAAGTAAAGAAAAAAATGACTAGAGAAGAACCAGGTGTAGTGAGCATGTTTAATCTTCATTTTGTATAATTTTTTAAAAAGTTTGAATAACCTTATTGAGATTGCTGTATGTGCGATATAAACACCTAATGTGACATATTTGTTTATTAATGTTAATTATACACTTATTCAATTTATTTTCAAGAAGAAAAATTATTTTCAGTCTTGTATTAAATATATATTTGTGTTTTAAACTAGTCTAAAACCTCATATCCTAATATATACTAACACATATACTAATATATAGTCATGTTTAATTATCATAATAATAAATGTTGACTATAAATCAACTGTAATATTTAAGTGAACTTTGGCAATCTGATTATATTTAGTTTTCTTTGTTTGACTGGAAACTCAGCAAATCCTGCATACTCTATACATATACCGCATGTGGCAACAACAAAAAGATATGTATGCAGCATATCAAAGGCTCCAACAACGTATTTCAACACTGTTTTAAAACAACAACTTTATGTAGTGACTTCTGCTCAAATAGGCGCAAGGACAGTATATTTATGTATGTATTCACAAACGTCACTTTAGAACTAGTAATTGAATGATTCTCTAGCATAATGTTTAAAGTAATGACAAAACAGGTGTTTTGCTCTGCATTTTAAGGCTATGAGGTTGAACGGCATGACATGCCATCAGTCTACAGATTTCCCAGTATTTCTCTGTTGCAATTGGGAGATACAATAATTAGCTCAGAAAAAGTCAAAGTGAAGCAAACACTACCAGATTACTATGGTATAAATACAGCACTACAAAATACAAAGAAGAGGGATTGACATAGAACGTCACTTTTTTACAATGATTAGTTTTTTTTCCCTAAGGACTTATTATGCGGTCGCCGTCTTGTGGTGAAACGTCAACTGTAAATTTCTTTGGCCTGCTGATGGCCACCAATGTGCTGGATCTCCGAAATTATTAATATTTTTTAAAAAGGCACTATCCTTATAAATAAGCTGCATAGTTGCAATCTAAACAACTACATCCTCACCTAAAATGCCAATGACATGAATGACAGCTGCAATATTTGTCAAACTGTAGTGAGTTTATTCCTCGGCTATATATATATAAATAAATATATATATATATATAAATAAATAAACTCAGTTCTATTAAATAGTAGTATATGAAGAAGTCCAGCTGTAGTAAAATTCTGCCCTGTTTGAAATCATTAACTAATTTTCCTGATTAGTAAATAAATGTGACTACATTCACTCTACACTCATTCTCTTTTTAAATTGCATTTACATTTGAAAACATGAGCTCTGCCACTGAAATGTGGACTGGCACTATTCATTTTAGCAGTTCTTGTGACAACTCTTTCTTCTCCTTACAAAGTTGTAAAAGCCATAAAATTATTTTTCACCAGAAGAACAGGAGAAGCCAGGCTGTCGTCCTGCTTCCTCCAGAACAAAGGGCAACAAATCCCATTCTCCAATTCTCCCTAAAATCCAGCAACACAGAAATGTGCAAAAATACAAACCAAACATATCAGCACTTCTCTGCTTTTACTGTTCTGGCTTTTCCTCAGTAAAACATGGTGACAAAACGTCATGACAAATGACAGAGGAAACAGGAAGCAGCCAAAGGGAAGTCAAAGCATCCTCCCCCCTTGGGCTTATTTCTCTTCCACACACATATAAATGACACTAAAACAAGAGGAGGAAATCTAAAATCTAATTTCTCTGAGTATTTAAAAGTATTGGAAGCAGTACACTGAAACTAGTAAATGTTGAATGTGTCTGTGATGAAATATCCTATTGTGTACATGGTTCAAAAATAATTTACACACTCATACCAAAATGACTAATGTATCTTCTCAAACTAAATATAGTGATTTTTTAAAACTGCTATATATTTTGAAGATATATAACCATACACATATATACTGTAAATATGCACTGTAATAACTATTTTTTTAAGTGATTCAAAAAGAGCAAGGAAACTTTCACAGTATTTCTTATGTAGTTTTTTTTTTGTCTGGAGATGAGCTACAGAACAAACCACTGTTGTCCAATGGCTTACCAAAGTAGCATAACTTGCCTAGTTATCCTAATTAACCTAGTTAAGCATTTAAATGGCACATTAAGCCAAATATTATTATCTTGCAAAATAACTAGTAAAATATTATGTACCATCATGACAAAGACAAAATAAATGAGTTATTAAAAACTGGTTATTAAAACTGTTATGGTAAAAAATGTGTTGAAGAAAAATCTTCTCTCTGTTAAACAGCACTTAGGAAATATTTGAAAAAAAAGTAAGTTTCACAGGAGGGCTAATAATTTTTCTTTCGACTACATACAGTACATATACACTCCCCAGCCACTTTATAAGGTTCACCTTACTAGCACCGGGTTGGACCCCTTTTTGCCTTCAGATCTGCCTTAATCCTTTGTGGCATAGATTCAACAAGGTACTGGAAATATTCCTCTGAGATTTTGGTCCATATGGACATGATAGCATCACGCAGTTGCTGCAGATTTGTCGGCTGCACATCCATGATGCAAATCTCCTGTTCCACCACAAACCAAAGGTGCTCTATTAGATTGATATCTGGCAACTGTGGAGGCCATTTGAGTACAGTGAACTCATTGTCATGTTCAAGAAACCAGTCTGAGATGGTTCACGCTTTATGACATGGCACGTTATCCTGTTGGAAGCATCCATCAGAAGATGGGTACACTGTGGTCATAAAAAAAATGGACATGGTCAGCAACAATACTCAGGTAGGCTGTGGTGTTGACACAATGCTCAATTGATGCTAATGGGCCAAAAGTGTGCCAAGAAAATATCTCCCACACCATTACACCACCACCACCAGCCTAAGCCGTTGATACAAGGCATCAAAGCAGTATGGATCCGTGCTTTCATGTTGTGGATGCCAAATTCCTAACCCTACCATCTGAATGTCGCAGCAGAAATCGAGACTTATTAGACCAGGCAACGTTTTTCCAATATTCAATTGTCCCATTTTGGTCAGCCTGTGTGAATTGTAGCCTCTGTTTCCTGTTCTTAGCTGACAGGAGTGACACCTGGTGAAGTTTTCTGCTGCTGTAGCCCATCTGCCTCAAGGATAGACATGCTGTGTGTTCAGAGATGCTCTTCTTCATACCTCGGTTGTAATGAGTGGTTATTTGAGTTACTGTTGCCTTTTCTATCAGCTTGAACCAGTCTGGCCATTCACCTCTGACCTCTGACATCAACAAGGCATTTATGCCCAGAGAACTGCCACTCACTGGATATTTTCTCTTTTTTGGACCATTCTCTGTAAACCCTAGAGATGGTTGTGCGTAAAAATCACAGTAGATCAGCAGTTTATTAAATACTCAGAGCAGCCCGTCTAGCACCAACAACCATGCCACGTTCAACATCACTTAAATCCCCTTTCTTCCCCATTCTGATGCTCGCTTTGAATTGCAGCAGATAGTCTTGACCATGTCTACATTTCTAAATGCATTGAGTGAATTAGAAATTACATTAGAAAATTGATTAGAAATTTGCATTAACAAGCAGTTGTACCCAATAAAGTGGCCTTACATATTTTATATAAATAACAAGTGATCATTCTAAATTCAAGAAACGTTAAACTTAAAATGACAACTAATTAGTATTTTTGTGCTGCAATATGATTCTTGAATAGTCTTTTAATACATCTTCAAATGATTGTTGTTCTAAATATGTCAGATCAGGATCAGCAGTCCCTTCAACAGATCAACAGAACCTCCAACAGTATTTTGCCTATATTTTTGTGTATGTTGATGTGCACTTGTACAGCGTTTTACCTGCGTTTGCATCATGGCACGTTCAACTCTCCGTGAGCTTCCTCTCTCCAGCTTAGTCCTCAGACACAGAGATGTAACTTCAACTGCCCAGAACTTTGGCTGAGACAGCAAACACTGAAGAAAGGAAAAGGAGAGAGAGAGAGAGAGAGAGAGAGAGAGAGAGAGAGAGAGAGAGAGAGAGAGACTTGAATGTCCTGATTTCATGAATATAAAAATCATACTGCATGAGCAACTACAGTAAATCGCAAACCAAGAGGAAAAATTCACTCACACATTTTCAACCCCAGTCACGAATCTTACAAAATATTCCATCACATGCATTCATGACAAAAACACAAGATCCCCTGACATATGAGCGTTCACTGGCCTGTATCACATCAGCAGATCGACAGATAAAGCAAGCGATGGTTAGAGGACTAGGATGGAAATATCTTCAGACATGCATTACCGGAAAAGCAACTAGAGCAAGACCGACATGTCAACTCAATAATGAATTAAAATATATGAGGTGTCTGGGATGCACTTTCAAACTGTACAAGGCGTTCTAGAATCAAGATAAATGCATCTAAACTGAGGAAAAGGATCTTGGTGGTCAATGCTAAGACACATGTACTAATGCTAACATCCATGGTATTTGTTAAATGACTGCACTGGAACAAATGGTAATCTGAAAATATGTGCAAATTGATAACATAGCCTGAAAATACATACCATACATGGATTTATAATAATAAAACCCATTTGTATAGGTTAAATGGATAGAGACACAGAAAGATGTTTTTAAAGGGATAGTTCACCTAAAATGAACATTTCCTCACAATTTACTCTTCTGTTAAACACAAAAAGAGATATTATAAAGAATGTTGGAAAAAAGCAAGCATTAAGATTCATAACAAGAACAAAAAAATACTATGGAAGTCAATGGCTGTTCCAAACATTTAACAGAAAGAAGAAACTAAAACAGGTTTGGAAGAAGTGGAGGAAGAGTAAATGTTGACAATTGTCATTTTTGGGTGAACTATCCCTTTAATGCCAGGTTTAGATGTTAAAATATCATTTTGATGTATGCACAACTTGGTGTGTTTCCATTAAGCAATTCCCTGCAATATTTCCAAAAAAATTCACATAAAAATAGGTGGATGGAAACATAGCTAGTGAGAAGTGCAAAGGTATTAGAGACAGCAGCAGAGATCAGATCATAGAATCACAGTGCTAATAATAAGAAAAAGACAACAGTGAGTCTACCAGGAGTACAATAACGCAATAAGAGACACTGAAATACTGCCAAATAGTCAACTTCTGTCAGACCTGTGAACAGTTTCAGTGCGCTCTGTTTTTGTAGACAACTAGAGACAGATAGAGGAAAATGGAGCCTTCTTGGACAGCAAGACAGAGTATGAGAAATGATTTATCTGTATTTAATGAACAAAGGGTCAGTTCCTGCATTTGTGTCTCTGTATGTACACATATACTGTATACACACAAGTCTTGTGATTTTTAAGTGCCATGTCCGGCCTCCTACTTTTAAAGCGTTTATTACAGGAACGGGTAACACTAGTTTGGTCCCCTGACCTACAAAGGGGAAGAAAAGAGAATAAAAAAGCACTGGAGGGCTTACATGTGATTTATGAGGACTTCAAGTCTGACTCATCAAACTCTTGCTCTTAAACCCGACATCCACTTCAAAGCTTTTCCATCTCCCTTTTTAACTTCAAAGATCAGATATGCTGTGAAACGCTGCTCGCCCTCATCCTCCCTGTTTTTACAGGCATTAAATATTTGTAAGACACTGAATTTTTATTAGAATTTGAAAACCACATCAACTCAAAATCTTAAATGTTTTTATAAGGAAGTATTAAAACAGGTCTGTTGGGAAATAAAGTTAATTGAACAGGAACAGAATATCAAAAAATAAAAAGTTAAAATGAAAATTTATTCATTAAAGTGGTTTTAAGCATCAATTCAATTTAATTTTCAATTCATCTTTATTTGTATAGCGCTTATACAATGTAGATTGTGTCAAAGCAGCTTCACATGGAAGTTTATAGTGAACTGAAACAGTGTCATTTTAGTTTTCAGTGTTTAAGTTCAGTTTAGTTTAGCTCAGTTCAGTGTGGTTTAATAATCACTACTGAGAGTCCAAACACTGAGGAGCAATTCCATCGATGTGCAGCTCTACAGATCCCGAACCATGCAAGCCAGTGGCGATAGCGGCGAGGAAAAAACTTTACCAATTGGCGAAAGTGAAGAATTTTAAAAATCTCGAGAGAAACCAGGCTCAGTTGGGCACGACCATTTCTCTTATGGCCAAACGTCTTGTGCAGAGCTGCAGTCTAGGCGCAGTAGCTGGACATCAAACCTTAAATCCTTTTAAAATCCTCATGCTTGCGTACAAAGTCTTGAATGGTCTAGCACAGGGGTGGGCAAACTCGGTCCTGGAGGGCCGATGTCCTGCAGACTTTAGCTCCAACACTAAATCAAACACACCTGAACATGTTAATCAGTGTCTTTGAAATCACTAGACATTTATAAGCAGGTGTGTTTGATTAGAGTTGGAGCTAAACTGTGCAGGACACTGGCCCTCCAGGACCGAGTTTGCCCACCCCTGGTCTAGCTCCACAATATTTATCTGAGCTTTTAATCCCATACACTCCTATATGTGCTTTATGCTCGTCTGATGCTGGTCTTTTACCTGTTCAGTCAATATGGCTAAAATCTATGGGAGACCAAGACATTATCTTCATTGGCACTTAAATTGTGGAACTCATTACCCTCTGATATTCGCAAAGCAGAATCCCCAAGTATTTTTAAATCATCTCTTAAAACTTACTTTTATAGGGTAGCTTTTATTGGACTTTATGATTTTTAGATCTATTACTATCATTATTTTATGTTTTTAATGATTTTTTAATTAGACATTTTTTTGCGTTCATCCTTGTGTCTTTTAGGGTGCTTTCACACTTGGTTAAATTGCCTGGACCGAACCCTAATTTGATTGTCCCCCCTTGCCACCTTCTTGGCAGGTTTGTGTTCACACTGTCTTTTTCTTCTGAACTCCGGTATGCTTGTGTCATTAAGCTGCTATTTTATGTACAGCTGTTGCTACAGTAGGTGACGACAATGAAAGCAAAACAGCAAAATGGAGACATCCGCGTATCATGGTCATTCTGCTTTTACTGATTTTTTTTCTTTTGTTACCAAAACTAAAATACAGAGAACCACTTGCGTTTTATCTGCAGCAAAACAAACAAACAAACAACAGCATAAAAAACATTCAGAACATCAAGCAATGTCTGCAGAAGTCGTTTTTGGTGGAGACAGGCAGACATTATCACTGTTTGCACTGGGTCAGTCCTGCTTGTCACGCAAGTAGCTGTTACACAGACTTACACACATGAATGAACGTTATGAAAACTAAAGTTTGTTGTACAATTGGCGGTTCACTACTGTTATTTGATATGATTGCATTCATATCAGAAGTGAACCGTACCAAAGTTCGCACAAACCGTACCCCAGACCACCACTTTTAGGTGGACTCGGGTATGGTTTATGGGTGCACACCCGAGTTTATCAGAAAACAAGTTCACACTAGCTAAACGTACCATACTTTGACGTTAAACGAACGCAGGTGCGGACCAAAAGTGCAAATGTGAAAGCACCCTCACTGCTGCACATTTTATGCCTGTAAAGTGTCCTGAGATACTACTTTTAAAGGCGCTATATAAAAAAAGTTTATCATTATTATTATTAAATGTAAAAAACTACAGTTAAGAAATTATTTTTTGCACATTAAAATGTTCATTTAACATCTAATTAAAGCACCCCAATTGAAATACAGAGTCTTCTTGTACTTTTTATCCTTTAAACCACTGGATTTTGCCAATTTTATTAAACTTGAAATATAACAGAAAGCACTTAAACTCTCTATGGCCATAAATATCTTGCTTTTTTACAAAAGTATATTGTTTATACTGAATATAATAGAGAATTATTTCCCCACTATTTTTACACCCTTGTATACATTTTTTTTTCATTATTTACTTGAAACGTTAAAATTTGCATGTACTATTGCTCTCCAAAGTAATATCACTACTGTAAATTTAATGGGATGTGGAAACAGCATACTGTATGTACACATATATCATTACAATTCAACACTTACCTTCAAAGATGTACAATAAATAAATACATATTATAATAAATCAATGAATAAAATAAACTACTTGTAAAAGCAGAAAAAGCAGGAAAGCTGACTTCAACAATAACAACCTCAATGAATCAAGAAGTCTGACATTTAAATGTGCTGCCAACGTTGATGAATTTGTCTCAAGACAAAATGGCAAAATGACTTATTTGTTTTAGGAGGAGGAAAATGCTTGAGGGCTCTTCTGGGTTGTAATGTTTCTGCAGGAAACACACCAGTCTCCTGTGGGCCGTTTTTTTTTCCCTGTGTGTTAGCCTACTGTACACTGGGGGTCTATATTTATCTGTGTGGAAACGTCTATATTTAAACTCACCCTTACTGTAACAGGCCTCACCCCAACTCCTGACTACAGACACAAGTGCTCAAGGAAGACTACGGCACAAGAGACTAGAGCTGCCCTACCCAGATGACATTTTAGGCATCTCTGGCAAGCTCACAATGCAAAGGTTGTTCTGAACAGTAGGCAGAAAATGTGCTGCCACATAAGATGCTTAAACTATTATGTGTGCCATCAATGCTTTGCATCTAACTCAGCATTTATTAAACAAGACACACCTCATAATGGCAGACACAAAAAAATGGATTCATAAAAAATGGATTTACATTTACATTTAGCAGAAGCTTTTGTCCAAAGTGACTTACAATTGAGGAGGTATTCAGCAATACCAAAAAGAAGAGGCAATACATACGAGAAGTGCTATTTATTCGAAGTAACTTGTTTGTGCTCACAGAATTTAGTGCTAGAGTAGGAGTTTTTTCTTGTTTTGTTTTTTTAAGAGAGAGAGAGAGAAAGTATTATTCAAATAAAACCATGGTTCTTGAACAGAATTTGCAATAATTTGAATCGTTTAGTCAAAGGTCAGGTTACAGTGAGACTTATGTGTGACTTATAAGCTTGAGTTCAAATTAAGCAATCAAAACGCAAGTACGCAAATTTTAGTTTCGTATTTAAAGTGACAGTTCACCCAAAATAAACATTTTGTCATCATTTAGTCATCCTCCACTTGTTCCGAACCTTTTTGAGTTTCTTTCCTCTGTTGAACACAAATATATACTGAAGAATGTTGGAAAAACGCACAAGATCTTGAAACAGAAAATAATCTATTGAAAAGAAGAAAAGAAGCCATTAGCGTTTTTCCATCCACCTATTTTTATGCGCATTTTGTACATTTTAGCAAATGCAACTACAATTCTTGTTTGTTTGTATAATTCCTTGCATATTTTATTCCATTTTGTATCCTGAACACTTTTACATTAAGGATTTGTTGTAGAGGGATGAGAACGAAAACATGCAATTATCAGCTTGTTAAGTTGTGACATATCAGTGACGTATGGATTACTGTTTCCAGGTCCAAGCCGCTACTCATTTGAGTTGAGAAAATATGGTCATTTATGACCACTTTTTAGTCATAACATTAAAGTGAACTTCATTTAAAATCATGGTGTACACAATATTCTCTGCACTTGCTGCATCATAATATTTTAACAATTTATAAAAAATTTATCACTTTCTGGCCATCGGATATTGGGTATGGATATACATATTGCTATCTTGATATTCGAACGTATTACATAGCTTTGTAAATGTTTATTATTACCATTTGTTGAGTCTTCCTATACAGTTTGATAGAGAGCTTGAACCCAGAAGCCGCTTAGCGTGACGTTACACTTAACAAGCGGACGTGTGTGATTTCGGTCTACCTTCTAAAAATGAAATTTTTTAATAAACAAATGCCAATGTGACTTATCAGTTTACTTTTTAATATATATATATA
>CAIGQZ010034910.1:556595-602379 GCA_903798205.1 Danio tinwini
ATATATAGCATTGAATGATGGTTTAAAATATGCTTGTCTGAAGTTTTCCAAGTCCTGTGAAGAGATGATGCCAACCATAGAGGACATCTAGAGGTCTCCATATCCCCTGTACCAGGCCGTATCCTGAGCAGATGCTGTGACGGTCATGGAGAAGTGGAGGGCATGAGACTGATTCCTGAAAAACCCAATGACAGACGAGTCTCCGTATAGATCCTGTTGGCCAGCCTGCTCACCCTCCAGTAACCTACTCACACCTGCAGCTACTCCACAATGGACGTCCTGCGTTCTCCAGCCCCCAGCGCCTAGACTGCAGCTCTACACAAAAAGTTTGGCCACAAGAGAAATGGTCTTGCCAAACTGAGCCTGGTTTCTCTCTAGGGTTTTTTTTTTTTTTTTTTTTTTTTTGCTTAACTCCATCAATTGACGAAAGTGTGTTCCTCACACACTGGCTTTCTTGGTTTGGGACTTGTGGAGCTGCGCATCAATGGATTTGCTCTTCAATGTTTGGACTTTCTGCAGTGAAAACTAAACCACACTGAACTGAACTAAACTGGACTTTAACTCTGAAAACTGGACTGACAGTTTCAATTTACTAGAACTTCTACATTAAGCTGCTTCGACACAATCCACGTTGTAAAAGTGCTGTAGAAATAAAGATGAATTGCAAAAACTGAATTGAAGTTAGCTATGAAGCTATGAGCTTACATAAGTGAAAATAATATTGACAATGGTCTTTGACTCAAGAAAATACCACATATTATCTAGTGTTTCATTTTGCAGTGTTTCAAAGCAGCATAAATAACATAACATAATTTTTCCTGCAGCGCTTTGAAGTTCTTCCACTTCAAATTCAATCATGCACACACTACAGTAGGCCTAGATTTGATTTACAATATTGAAAACTTGACATTGCAGCCTGATCTTCTTTAAAATACAAAAACAAGTGTCCTAACTTAAGACTGCTGCAAAACAATGCCATAGGATGCCAGTTTTCAAACATGTAAAATATGCACTTCATAGTGAATTAAAAGTAAAAACAAACCATTTAAAATCTTTTGGTGTTGCCAAGTTACCATGTGCATTATCTAACTATACTACTTTTTTGTATTACTCTAATAATATTAGACATAGCCTACTTTAAAAAACTGAATGTGTCAAAATGCTAGTAGCCTTCTGATTTGCCATCACTGATTTGAGGTGCTGGCTCCAGATTTGCCTTATAAGTGTTCATTTTTAGTAAACAGTCAAATAGAAAACTGTTTTTTATTAAGAGGCTATAGAATAAAACTAATTCTCCATCTAGTTTATTTTGCATGTGTCAGCCACCACTGTGCATAGCTCCAGCACACCCGTGGCTATTCTACCGATGTCTATATTAGAGTGGAAAACAGCATTTGTTTTTACCTCAGAGCCTGCATGAGTTTATTTTCTCTCTATCACTCCAGGGTTCAGAGAAACTTCCACTCAGAAAACAAGCAAGGTGAGGTAATATTTGGAAAATGCTGAAGTTGTGTGTAGGATGTGTCAAAGGATTAGTAAATCAGGAGGAATGGCATCCTCCTCTTTTGGATGAAAGGTGCACCTATTTTCTTTCTTCTGTACTTTATCTTATTTGGAGTGCAACTCTGTAGGTCCTACTGGAAAAGTCAACAAGAAAAATGCAGACTAGAGAAAAATAATTATTTTCTTAACAGACGATGACTTAATCTTGTAATAAAGTTTGCACAGACTTAATTCCACATGCATTTACTTGGAGATATACATGAAAAGCGAGGACTCTGCTAAAGTCATTAGGCTGGTGTGGAACTGGAAGATTTATAGTGAGACAGCCACATAAACGCTGCAGCTATAAATTAACCCCAATGGCCGACCCGCTTTCAATCAGAACAACTCCACTTTCCAAACAGATCGGAGAGCTTGGATTCAGCCTGAACTGGCCGGTTCTTTCTGGAAAACATCATGAAGCCATAGGATGACTTGAGCCAGTGCACGTCTGGCCCATCGTCATTTCATTCTGATTACGACAGGTGCTTCAGACACATATAAAGCTTTCAGTAAACGGAGAGACACATGAAGATCCCAACAGATCGACAAAATGAAAGACTTGGACCAAATGTTATTTTATCACCCTATAAACAAACTGAAAATGGCAGATAACATTGTAGTGCTAGATGCAGTAAACAGATCCAGTCTACCTAAACCAAATAAATGGAAAAGCTCCAGTCTGGTATCTAAACTAGAGTTGACAAATGAATCCAGTCCGGTACCAATTGGTACTGAAATTTTAGAAATGTTCTTTTTACGCAAAAATGTAAGTGTTGTTGTGCAAATTCTTTAACACCGGTGATTGGCTATTGTGTTCATGTGCTCAACATAAATGACTGTGATTGGCTATGAAGGTCATGATGACCCTATAAACACAAACTGAAAATGACAGATAACATTGTTGGCCTAGAAGCAGTAAACAGATCCAGTCTAGCCAAGCCAAATAAATGAGGAAGCTCCAGTCTGGTATCTAAACTAGGGTTGACAAATGTATCCAGTTCGGTTCCAATTGGTACTGAAATTCTAAAAATGTCAATTTTACGCTAACATTTGAGTGCTGTTGAGCAAATTCTTAAACACAGCTGATTGGCCATTGTGTTCATGTGCTCAACAGAAATGACTGTGATTGGAAATGAACCATCATTTCACCGCTGTTTACAGAGTACAAACATATTGTAATGACCTGGCTAACAGCACTATAGCCAGGTGCATCATGGGAGATGGTTTAGAGTTGTTTTATGTGTTATAGTGGTTAAATGCATGGGTTGTTTTGTTATAAACTTTATCTGTGTTTGTGGTTAAGTTGGCTTCTGTGTTTTAAGCCCAATATTTTCTTTGGTTTATAAAAATATTGGCAGTCACCATCAACAAGAATAGTGGGTAAAAGAAGCACCCCAGTGGTTTGTTCATGTTTTGGGGAGAATAAAAGGAGAATTGACAGTGCTGCCTCCTACCTGCTTATTCTGAAAGATTGCTGCTAACCAAGACACTCAGAGTCGTGCGGTGTATGGGACATGAGTGTTGTTCTCGTTAACACGTATTGAAACAAGGTTATGCACCATAGGTGCTAGCACCCTGCTAGCTGTTTTAGATTAATTCAACAGTTTAGCTAGATTATATTAGCTCCAGTTGCCCACAAACTGCAATTGCTACAATATACATGGAAATTGAAGCATTTCAAAGTTGCGTAGATCAGGTGGTTTGTCTACGAGCTGACCTGCGATCTGCTGATGGATTGACTGATTAACATGGCCTTGAAACACTTTTAACACAATTGCCAATCAGCAGTCAAACACAACACAGTCAACAGCACTTAAATGTTAATAGGGAAATAGACATTTTTTAAATATCACTACCGATTGGTACCGAACTCAACACTTTTGACAACAACCTAAACCAGACCATATTTGGTGATTATTTGGCGTTTCTTTTTGCATTATTAAATTATAATATCATGTACTGTACTGTATTTTACATAAAGAAAAACTTTAAACTTTAAATTAAACACTGATAATAAAAAAAGGACTCAGCTGGAAAGTGTCTTGTAAATCTCTGACTCCAAACCAGAGGGATGCTCTGCACTTTGTAAGGAAAAAGCATATCCTTCTTGACATTTATGATGTTCTGGATGATTTCAGCATTACAAGTATTTGAAATTGCTTGTCAGGTGACATATTACAGATAACACACCCAACAAGCA
The DNA here is from genome assembly GCA_903798205.1 of Danio tinwini. Lineage (NCBI taxonomy): Eukaryota > Metazoa > Chordata > Actinopteri > Cypriniformes > Danionidae > Danio > Danio tinwini. The sequence continues at coordinate 560,341 of CAIGQZ010034910.1, forward strand.
AAGATCTGGGCAGCGACAGTCATTTTTCTGGGATTCGTCACTAAACAAATCCATGTCAGATCACTGCTGAGTGTGAGCATGTATAAGATGAAATGTTAGCATATGACTTGCAACAAAGGCATCTTTGATAGTTCTTCAATGTCACATGATACGTCTGTAATTTAATCCCATATAAATGTAAAACTAAGGGAGAGGATTACTGAAAATGTTGTGATATACTGTACTCTTGCTGAAATTATATATACAGTGCTCAACATACAGTAAATGGGTAGAGCCCATTTTGAAAAGGAATATTGTCCATTTCTCAGTGAAAATAGGTAATATATTAGGAAAACAGATTTATTGAATGGACATATTTATTAAAATACTATTTTAGTCATCTTTAGAACATGAATTCATGCAAAATATAGGATTTTTTAAATAATTTTTTGTTTCTCTTAAATTTAGCTCTTTATTAAAAAATAATTGTTTATTTTTTTTCTAAACATATACATTTGTGTGTGGTAATTTGTTAGATTAGCTCCAGATTGGGCTTCAGTACTGACTAGTCTAATGTATATGCACAAATATGATATTGTAAGTCTTCCTATAGAAAATATTAACTTAAATGAGAGATTTGTGTAAGGAATGTACACATATGTTGAGCACTGTATAAAAACATCATATCACACCTTTCTAAAACTGAAACAATGGCACACAAGCATTGAAGCATTAAACAGAAATACCTGCGTTCCTGCAGCTTAAAACAGTAAATTATGGCAATGCCAAGGTCATGAGATCAGTTCTCAGGGAACACAAAGTTTCAAAATGTACCTTGAGTACAATAACACATTTTGTACACAAAAAAATGTTGCACCCAACTATAAATCACAAGTTAAAATTGGATTGTTGACAGAAAAATTAAACAAAACAAGTAAACAAAACACAGTATATAATACAGTTCTAAGTTAATTCAGAAATTATGTTAAAAAAAATGACACCAGTAGCCCTAAATGAAACAAAATGTTAGCTAATTTTATTGGTTTCCACAGGTCCACAACAAATCCTTCAAGTTCAACAATATTCCAAAGAAAAGGACTACAAATGTATGTCCATAAGGCATGTTTAGTTAATTAATGAATCTCATTTTCAACAATAATTCAAGTGTTTAACCCAAACAAAAACACAGAAATTGTTTATTTTTTCCTCAAACTCCTTTGTATTCCCGTTAACATATAACATAGAAGAACAATTCTGCAGTTATTCCTTAAGGTTTTGTTCATTTATTATACTTTGAGAAGCACATTCTACCATACAACAGTAACATATTTCCTTCATTCTTTTAAATTAAACAAAGTTTTATTTTAATGCATTAAAGACACTGAGTTTCTGTATGTATCTGATACAATGATAATTTCTCTCTCATAAAAACAGTAAAATAATGGTGAGGTGATTGTCAATTCATGTCTTCATACAGTATTTGAGCAACAAAAATTCATTCCAATTTAATTCACTTCATCTTTTATTTGTATAGCGCTTTTACAATGTGGATTGTGTCAAAGCAGCTTCACATAGAAGATTATAGTGAATGGAAAGTGTCAGTTCAGTTTTCAGTGTTGAAGTTCAGTTTAGTTCAGTTCATTTCATTTCAGGTCAGTGTGATTAATATTCACTGCTGAGAGTCCAAACACTGAAGAGTAATCAATCGATGCGCAGCTCTACAAGTCTCGAACCATGCAATCCAGAGGCGATCTAGTCGTTTCTTCACACAGACTAGCAAACTAAATTTTTTACACAGCCTTTTAACATCACAACTTGATTAGGTTCCACGTTACGTTTTTATTACTGCCTTTCGTGATTTGGTCCACGTTTTCTGCATTACAGAAAATCACAAAGCCCCATTAACTGCATTATATTAATATCAACACATGACAATAAAAATGTGAGATCCAACAAAGCACATTTAGTCGCTCTGGATAAAAGCTTCAGTCTAATGCATTTACTTCATGCAATAGATCACTAGACGAGTCGATGTGTGCGGACAACAAATTCCTAACGCCATAAAACGGACAATAAAACACTGTGATGTTTGCTGGGTACGTGACAACCATCTAACCAGCCTGCAGACTCCTGGATCCACATGTAGACTGGAAAGATGCCTGCACACACAACCAGCCAGCGGAAATCAGCAACATCAGAAGATGAAAACGCTGGTTACGATTGATGGTAATATCTATTGTGATGTCTGAGAGGAAAAACAAGAGCTTTAGGAACCAACTGAGCATCGGGTGCAATCAATCAGTCATGGAGAATTAAGTGGAAGGAAAGGGCTTGTTTCTCCTCTGTCTGTATCGTCATTGTTGGTTGTTTGACCTTCAGGAAGACATACGACCAATCCCAAACTGTATTTCAGGGAAATCCATAATAAAAAAATTAAAAAAAACTGACAATAATTAGGGATGTGGTTACATGTTACGTGAGTGTGTTGCCAAAGACAGCAAGATGCAAAATAAACATCACTTCCCTATTCTCATAAATAAACTCAGCGCACAGAGACATGACGGAGGAGGGAAAACAAATTAGATGCGAGTTAGGTGCATATTTCAACAGAGAATGAGGAGACGTCTCATTAACGTCTAATCCTCACACCCTTAAATCTGAAAGGTCGGGACAGCAAAGTCAACCGTAGATCTGGGTAATTTTTTTTCATATTACTTCAGCTTAGCCATCTGTAGGGCTGTGCGATATGATATTACATATATATTGCAATAAAAAGTCTATGATTTAAATCAAAAATTCGAATCGTAATTTAGATTAGCGCAATATTACACGCCATTACGAGGATGCAGACAAACATATGAATAACAGCACTGTGAGAAAGCTGCAATCTTGCCAGTGCAAAGTTTGCATTTTGCATTTTATTTAGCAATACGTTTATGCTGAATCTGTAATCATTCGGTTTTTTTTTTTAAAAAAGAGTTTTATCAATATTCATTTTATATTTCCACATTTACCCTGAAGTTGGAGAATGAGCACATTTGTGAGTATATACACTTTAAAACATAAATAATAAATATGCTGCGTCCAAAATTGCATACTTAAATATTTATACCATACTATTTACTGTGCTAAAAACAGTATGCGAGCAGAGTAGTGTGTCCGAATTACTGGATGACCTACTACTTCCGGCGAGATTCTGAAGTGCACATTTGATGGACGCTGTGCCAGTGTTTCTCAACCACGTTCCTGGAAGACCACCACATTTTCCATGTCTCCTTAACCAAACATACCTGATTCAGATCATCAACTCATTAGCAGAGACAGAGACCTGTAATGGGTGTGACAAAGAAGACGTCCAAAACATGCAGTGTTGGTGGGCCTTCAGGAACATAGGAAACTGTAGCAAACCCACACAAACACAGGGAGAACCCAGCTAGGGCTTGAACCAGCAACCTTCTTGCTGTGAGGCGACAGTGCTAACCACTGAACCAAACTCCTTATATATTGAATTTATAAAAATGGTACTATATCGTGATATACAGTTGAAGTCAGAATTATTAGCCTCCCTTTGAATTTTGTTTTATTTTTTAAATATTTCTTAAATGATGTTTGACAGATTAAGGAAATTTTCACAGTATGTCTGATAATGTTTTTTTCTTCTAGAGAAAGTCTTATTTATTTTATTTCAGCTAGAATTAAAGCAGTTTTGAATTTTTTAAAATATATTTTAAGGTCAGAATTATAAGCCCCTTAAAGCAATTTTTTTTCGATAGTCTGCAGAACAAGCCATCGTTATACAATAGCTTGCCTAATTACCCTAACCTGCCTAGTTAACATAACTAACCTAGTAAAGTCTTTAAATGTCACTTTAAGCTGTATAAAAGTGTCTTGAAAAATATCTAGTAAAATATTATGTACTGTCATCATGACAGATAAAATAAATCAGTTATTAGAAATTAGTTATTTAAACTATTGTTTAGAAATGCGTTGAAAAAATTTAACAGAAATTGGGGAAAAATAAACAGGGGGGTTAATAATTCTGATCTCAACTGTATATCGTTATCATGATATGACATTTTTGTCATACTGAACAGTCATACCCGATGGGCTTCTTTTCAATTAAACCACTGGAAGTAAAACATTTGGGGTGTTATACAAATGTACAGGCTGCTTAAACTAAAAGGAAAAAAACATTAATGTTTTAAATCTGCTGGTATAATATCAACTGTGGTTTGCATGTTTTACAAAGCACCAGGCTGACACCAATACGCTCTCTGAACACAGCGGGTGAAAACCAGATGCTCTCTGGTTCTGACAGAAAAGGCGAGGAGGAATTAGGGAATAAGGAGGGATTTTATTCCAACTTAAACTGGCAGATAGTGGTTTCTACTTCTGGCATTTCTTTAACCCTGTGAGTGTTCATGAAATAAACACTTATAACTAAATTTGCAGCAGCCGTTATTTCACTGGTCTTTAGTGTATAATCGTTCAGAAATGATTCTGCCATGCTGATATGTAGTTCAAAAAATATTTCTTATTATCAATGCTGAAAAAGTTATTGTGCATTTACTTGAAATAGGAAAACTGTGCATGATCGATTTTAATACATTTTTGCTGACATTTTCCCCTAACAGGGTTATTTTGTTGTTGCTAACATTCAGCTTTTCTTAATACGATTTAAAATCTTAATAGTGCATAATTTCACAAAACCACCATCTTGCCTGGAAATTTAGAACAGTAACTACTGTATATTTATTAGGAATCATCCATAGATGATTCTCCATTTTCTTTATGCCACATATATTCACTCTTATTAAGCTTTTTTGACACTGGAAAAACAATTCACAAATGCATAATTCTAAAAAGAAATAATCAAGACTGGACATAAAAAAAAAAAAAGAAAAAATGTACACAGTCCTTCACATCATGTACATTCATCCTAAGCTTCTTACTGACAATGTAAACTCACTGCACAGTAACAGATTTATTTTTGTTTAATTAATTTATATAACTAATATTAATTAAGAAAATAATATATATATTTTTCTTTTTGGTGGAATGATATACGTGCAATTCTTTACGATAAGTTTCCATTAGTTAATGTTAACTAACATCAACTAGCAAAGTGAACAAATGTATTACAGTATTTACTTACCTTAGTGAATATAAGTTTAAGTATAACTGCATTCTTAGTTCAAGTTAATCCACTTTTAAATTAATGGAATTCATTCCATATTAATAGATTAAACTTTTAATATTAATAATGTGTCAGTAAAAGTTGAAGTTGACTGTAATAGCTTCTTTAGTACTTTTCATGGTTACTTCATGTTACCAATATTCATTAACTAATGTTAATACAATTTATTACTGAAATTATATACATTACTATGGCCTAAAAATAATTTCTTAAAGTATTACAAATATATATAATATAATATTATATTCTGGCTTGATCGAATCTGGGACTGGGTCAATAGTAAAACAACTTTATCATATCAAAGCTAAAATAAAAGCATAATCAATACCCTTGGTGAAGTTTTTTTTTGTTCACGGAGTGAGAAAATGGGAATGCAAAAAACGTATTTGGTTGCTGTCCCATGAACCCAATTGAGAACTTGCATGGCTGAGAAACCCCCGAAATGTGGAAAAAAATATAATCCAAATAGTTCCAAATATAAAAGAATAGCAGCACATGATTCAAATATAATAAAAGTAAAATAAAATAAAATAAAATAAAAGCATGCATGGCAACAAGTTAACTTGTTTTTCTTATGAAAAACGACGTACAAAGCCTGACAAATACCCCCTAATAAGTACAATCTTTGAAGACATGAAAAAAGACCTAAAGATTAAAAAACACCCACATTAAATAAATTACATCATGGACAGCGGAGACAGGACTATCCCACATCCAGGCTCAAATTAAGCACTGTTGACTGAATTATTCGCAAGATGTGCAGAACTGGCATTGCCCAATGGAGACGCACGCCCATGTCTGTGAACAAAAGACTGATGAGTTCAACTGCAGGTGTTTTACTGGGGTCTGAGAGGAACAGGACACGCTGGCCTGGAAGAGCTCATGCGTTCACACTTGACTGCACTGGGTTCAGGCACACAGCGTGGCCAATAGTGCACTGCCCTTGGCCAGAGATCATTGGTGAGATCAACACTAAGTTTCAGGCTCATGGGTGACACCGCAAGGAAACGACCCGATCCAACCAGACAAACAAAAGCTTACATTACATGCATAACGCCATCCTGACTCTGACCCGATGTGGGAATAATCGAGATCCCTGATGGGGGTTCAATGATCATCGGAAACTACATCACTGATTTAAGCTTGGGTGCCACACCCTGGTGGCCAACATATTCAGAAAAAATTGTAGGAAAAGTGACACACTGCTCAGGTGACTTTGCCAACCACTGAGCTTTATTTAGGCAGCAGCTACATTGTTAAAAATGATAAATCAATAAAATGTACTATAGTGAAAGATAAAACTGTATTTATCGTTTCAGTTAACATCTATGCAGACTGATGAGAAGGGGATTGTGCTGGAGGAGAAGGGACAGTAGCAAATTACTTTCATGCATTTTGAAGCTGCCTGGACATTCAGCCATACTGAGGTATTATAAGTGATGCACAATTTTCAGTGACAAAATAGATTGCCCATTTTCTACATCTTATTTGGGTAACTAAGCAACTAACTTTATGGTGAAACACATATTCATTAAAAATCATTTTTACAAGCAGCAAGACACTTGTAACATGAAAGTGGCTACAGTCTAAACCAGGGGTGCCCCAAACTAATTAGTATGAACACACTAAATATGAATATCACTAAATCTGATTAATTTACATCATTAAATGGAAATGTTTAATTACAGATGGCTTTTTAAATTAACAAATAAAATGTTACATTAAATTTGAAATTACAATCTCTAAATCATTATCATATGGGACTGCAGGCCAAATTAAAGGTTACCATGGGCCAACTTTGGCCTGCAGGCCCTAGTTTGGGCATCTCTGGTCTAAACCTCCAATTAAATCTGGTGTAACCAATGTTCAAAAGAAAAAAGGAGATAATGACCTATTTCTAAAAAACTATGGATGGGAGAAATGCTTGAAATTAGACATGTCTTTACATGTCTTTATGTTTATGTTCTTTGTGTAGCTGCATGACCTCTGTGAAGTTTGTATCCGTCAATACGACTTGTGTAAGGATGCATAGGTGTTAAGTTCTGATGTTACTGTATGCATTTTATTTTTTAACCACTTTTACCAAAAAATCTCAGCTGTGGTTATATGTACTTTAACTTACAGTTTTTTTCAGTGGCTTGGGTGCATTTCTCACAACACTATTTACATTTGCACTACAGTTAATGCATTTCTCAAAACAATTAGTCATTTGTGCACATCATAGTAGCGGTTTCTTATTCCTTCCAACAAACTGCAAATGCTTTTGGACATGCATCAACTGCTTTCATACAACTCTCTGCTGTTTAATAACATTATCATTTGTTTATGTCATGTTAGTCAAAATTAACTAAACTTGTGGATGCTGAATAGCCATTGCATATAAAACTAATAGTCCTCATTTCATTACTTAAGTCATTACAAAAATGTTGAACTAGTTGTCAAAATCTGTCAAGATCATTTTATTAACATTTTACATTTTTTTTCCTGTAAATGTCTTTTAAATTGAACAATTTCATGAATGATTTACATACCTGTGTATGTTGTAGGTCCAGTTTCAATATGTACTGCAATATTGTTTACAGTTCTGCACAGCACTACTCAAAGGGAGTTTATGTTGGTTGTAAATAAGGGTGTATTTATTCTTTTGCACAATGTTGTGAATAAATTAGAATTGCAAAGAGCATATGCAGTAAACATGTGAAACATACATAGTCAGTGTCTTGTACTTGGATACCTCATAAACGATGTGATGTCTAACTTTACTGTAGTTTTCAAATGGCTGTGCAAATAGTATATAGTGCCGCCTTGAGCATTTTCAGGATGTGTCACCAAAATCAGACTTTTTTGCATTAAAAAAAAATGTACAGATAAACTGTCATAATGAAAGCATGACAAAGCCATTTGACTATCTTGTTCATAAACAATGGTGTCAGGACTTTTCATCTTGATGACACTGACACTTTCATTGACATGAATACTTGCTTTTGAGGAATGAGCTCTCCATTTTGAGCAAGTGACATGCTTTTGCAGGTTATTAACTAGGTTTTGCAGATTGTACTAATTGTTATGAGAAATGCATTAACTGTTGTGCAAATGTAAATAGTGCTGTGAGAAATGCACCAAAGCCACTGAGAAAAAAACGTAAATGTAAAAATGCTGCTATAGAATTTTAAAATTAAACTACCATATATCATTAACTGATACAATGTTATTATATAAATCAATCAAAATATTCAATAGCAATGTAATAGATGTGACAAAAACTAAGAGGAAACCCAGTAATTTCAACCAAAATCAAAGTGAAATGTCACATGGAATTCTGGGAATGTCAATTTATGGTTATTTACCATAGGAAAACAGTGTTAACCAGCTTTTTATGGATTTTTGCTATAGAATTTTTGCAGTATTTTTCTGTTAAAAATCACTTTTTTATAGTGTGCAGTAGAGATGCTACACATGACCTCATAAAGCAAAGAGATCACACCAGAACAAGCTTAAAACCCTCATGATCCACTTCAGATGATGAGCTCTTTGAAACCGAAGCAGGTTTGGCACTTACGAGGGGAGATTTTGATTTGAGTGATGTTACTCTTCCCATGGCCAGGACCGCAGAGTTTACAGGAAGGATTAAGGGGAGAAATAAGACAGAGCAATGATGAATGTTAACAACATTTGCACTGGATTTTTTTTAAGTGACATAAAACTGTCTGAAAACAATTGGAATGGTTGAACAGTACACTTATGTACAAAATTATGTATTACAGTGATTCTCAAACATTTTTGATCACTGTCAGAAATAAAATAATGCATTTCAAGGCCACATTTGAAGGTGCCTTCAAATCAGGACAGTCTTTGTCTTGCTAATGTGACACAATCGTCCTTCAAAAGGATGCACCCTCTGAACTGAGACTCTGCTACGGTCAACTAAAAAGGTTTTTCAAATCTGATTTGCCAATTAACAGTGTAATCCAGCACCGAGCTTAATATGCATCTGGGAACGCAGCCAAACGTGGCATCGGATTGATTTCTGGAAGCATATAAACATTAAAGTCAGTATGGGAGAGAGTGTATGATGAAGCAAATGCCTATTGATGCCCAACAGATCACGCTAATGTGAAATGACAAATAAGTCCTAAATGATGTATCACTTCACATGTCAATAACAGGAACGTTTCATTCAATACAACCATTATCGGTGTACGTGCAACAGAATTTAAGGTCAATCGATGACTCTTGATCATTAAAACCAGAAAAATTCACCATCACCAGTCATCCACTGGACAACAGGACGTTTGTGTAATAAATTACGGCAATGATCTCTCAGATACACACACGCACAAGTAAAAGCATACACAAATAGAACACATTCTCAAGCTTTAAGGGCCTGAACGTCAGTGTTTTTTGTGTGACGGCTCACATTTTAATCATCCACCCACCCCTCAAAAAACTGATTAAATGAGAGGAAAGAGTGTTTGCAGGGTTAAACGCCTGGGCCATGAAAGTATTCCCTGCTGTACATGCTACAGAAATGCTAAGTCAGCTCTGAACACGTCCCTTTCCCTGGCTTTCCTCAAAAGACTTCATTTTGAGGATGAGGAAAATAAATAATCCTGACATATAAATGATAGTCTCCACCCCTCGTTACGCTCCATCTAGCTGGTTATTCTTGGATGGCTCCAGTGCTATAAGGTAGGTTAAATAGGAAATGCTATACAGCTCACTGGTTTAAAAATGAAGCTTTCAGAAAGTTTAATAGCAAAGAGTACAGAAAAGATAAAAGGCAAAAGCCAGGCTACTGATAATTTTATTACAACTCTGAAACTCTAACGACTTTATAAATAATAACCTAAATAATGTTCATTAAACCCAATCACAACCAAAGTGACACATACTCAAGGTTTAAATATTGTTTTAGTCTTTAATGATTATAACCTAAAGTGTGTGTTACTATCTACTTATGACAGCACAAAAACACAAGCATGGGAACAGTAAAAAGTGAACTGTGATTGGTCAGATACTGCTTCTTGGCTAATTGGGTGGGTTTTTTTTTCAGACTTAAAAAATAATAACTAGATCTGAACGCTAACCGCAAGGTATTAACAAAATCTTTTAGAATTTTCATAAATATTTATATATATATATAAAAAAAAAAAAATCAGCTGTAGTTTTTTTTTTAGATTACAATTTTAAATGAATGTTTATAAAACATTTATATATTTATTGGTCTCTGAGTAGTCTTTTCAGGCTTGGGCTGAAGGACTCTACTGAATGCTGGAGATGTGAGAGTGAATAAAGAGACTTGATGCATGCTCTGTGGTCCTGTTCTAAAATACAGGAATTCTGGGTTAAAGTGCACAGTTACATTCAGGATGTTTCTGGATGCTGTTTTTTGTTTTGTCCTAAAATATATGTACTGGGAGACCCATTCGTGTTGGGGTACGCTGTGAAGATGTCTCAGTGGATTCAAATAAGTATTATGATTGGAAGACAAATCATTATGAGGGGATGGTTTTCAGCAGGTCCACCATCATTTCAAGAATGGGTTACGGAATTAAGGAAGGTGGCAGCATATGAAAAAAAATATAGATTACTTTATAATCTGGATGCTTATCAAAGAAGATGGGGAAATTATGATGGGGTGAGACGCACATTAAAAGTGTAAATATCTTATTTGATTTATTTATGTATTATTGCATTATTTTTTAAATTTACTTTTTTTACTATTATTTTTTGTATGTGTGCTTTTTTATTTAGAGTTTATAATATTTATGATAGCAACATGTAATCATTGTAACCGCTGTTGGGGAGAGAAGGGGAAAGGGGGTGTTAAAAAGATGTAAAAATGTGTAAACTGATGTACTGATGTAAAATGTGTACTGTTAAATTATTGATAAAAAAAATCATTAAAAAAACCCATTTATATAAAGAATTATCAATATTAATGTATTTACAATGCTATAAAGTTTGCATTAAAGTGATGCAAAAATGAAAATGTACTTAGTTTTTACTCACCATCAAGCGGGTTCAAAGCTTTATAGATTTCTTTATTCTGCGACAATAAAAATGATATTTTGTGCAAAGTTGACCAGTAGGAAATCACAAATACTGTGGAAGTCAATGATTGCAGGTTGCCAGCTTTCCTAAAAATATATTCTTTTGTGTTCAGCAGAATAATGAAAGTCAAACCGGTTAGAAACAAGTAAAGAGTGAGTAAATGATGGCAGAATTTTCTGTGCTGGGTGAACTATCCCTTAAATACCAACTTTTATAATTTCTAAAAGTAATAAACTACATGATGCAATTAAAGATCTGCTGAGTTTGTTAGCATATAATTATTTCCAAGTAAAAACTCCTGCTTCTACATTATTATAGAAAAGTTTTCTATCTTCATAATAGTTTTTGTTACCAACACAATCCTTGTTGATGAGGCAAGCCTTTCTACTTTCAATGCAATGTTGAAATGATTCAACTTCCCCAACCATACGGAAAAAAACACCCAAATAATCATCCTTTCATCTCATTCTTGTGTTTATGAGCACACATTTATCAACTATGGTGACTACAGCAATTTCTATTGAATTATGTCCACAGGCAGAGGATGTCCTTATCCCAAACTGACTCACAGACCAATTCAACCCCATTAATCCGGTTTCCAAACCCACTTAAAATATGGACTGTAGGGTTCATGCAGAAAGCAGAGCTCCATCAGACACAGGAAACTGCTGTTTGAACTCTCTGCTCGAAAGTGTAGATTATTTTTCCAGAGGGACTTGACTCTAACAGCTTTGCCGAATATGAGACAAACCTCTTGGTCAGACTCTAGAGGCACATTTTTCCCTTTTTGCTGCTCATTTCCAATCCATTGCACCATTCAGCCCCATCCGTCAAAGCCTTGTACCTTCAGTTAGCCTGAGATTGGCATATCTGAGGACTAGCAGTGACGTCTTTGGGGTGAGTGTTGACACTTTGGAGTTGGCTTTGAATTGTTTGCCAAAAGCTGTCAGACGCGGTCAAACCTTCCACAGATGGAAAGCCATATTTCACAGTACTACACCTAATTGGGTTCCTCAACACCCTGTGATCTGAAAAGGTGTTGATTAGGAGGGTTTCATTTTATGGAGAGACCACCAACATTGAGTGTCATGTCCATGAGACGCGTTCGTCAAAAAAGCAGGAAAAAAAATTGTTCTCCAAAAGGTTAAAGTTGTCTAGGAAAGTGACTTAATACTTTGGGGAAAATTGCAATTGGCCAGAACACAAAAACACTCGAAAAGAACTGACCTCACTCAAAGATGTGGGAGTGTTTTGTAGAGGAGTGTACACGGTCAAACACTAGAGCAGAGGACTTGCTTCATTGCTCGTACAAATAAAGATATCAAGCTTTGAACGGCGAGCCGAGGCGGAGCAGCCGAGGTCCTCCGAGAGCCACAGAAAGACAATTTCTAATGAATGCAAATAGATTGGAAGTCTGTAAAGATGGTTAGGGCAGTTACCCAAGTATAAATTAGAAAAGTAGAAAACGGTGGAGGAGGAAGACAAGCTGAAAGATCATGAGATAAGGATGTTAAATGGTAGACAAAACTGCAAATTTAAATAAGTATTTTTTTTAGAAGTAGAAGAAGATTTTGTGGTGGTAATTCCCAGAAATTTGCAAATTTGCAAAAAAATATATATATATGTGTGTGTGTGTGTGTGTGTGTGTTTATGTATTTATTTATTTACCACATTAGGTAGCCTAAGTTAGGTGTGCAATCTGACACAATGACTGACACAAACCATAAAAATAATGCTTCTTTATTTTGGTTTCTTGTCAAGACAAGATGTAACTCACTCAGGACATGCGTTAGGGCTTCCCCTACTGTAATACACCTAACACGGATTGCCGTAAAACTCTTCAATGGCAGGGAAACGTTTTCTCTAGTTAACTGCAGGGAAAGAGTTAAACAAAATCATTTATCGATTTGACGCACATCATAAAAAACCCCCCACAAATAATGTCTTTCAATTCGGTCATGTCTAGCGGCCATCACCCTTGAACCAATCTCAATCATTGTAAGCTGCTTGCTTTTCCATCTGTTCCATTGCTCCGTTTGTTAGATGTTTGCTCCCACTTTCTTTTGCAGACTGAATCACGTCAAATGCACAAAACGGCCAATTCGTGCCACAGGATGTCTAATCGCATCTTTGCATTGATTTCACATGTAAATTAAATGCAACGTCTATAAGTTATGTAAAACAATTCATTGCAAACTGAAATAAATATAATGTGATTATATGGTTTGGAATTGGATGTTTTATGAGATTACAATTTTTTTTGCAATCATTTAAGCGTTTAAATTTGCGACTTTGCTGATTTTGTGTTGAATTCAGCAATCACAAAATACCGAAAAACTAGGGGGTCTGAAATAGTTTATGCTCACACAGCAACATTACACACTAACTATAGCTAGAAAAGTGAAATCACAATCAAGGACCCCTTTTAAACCCCACTCTCCCCAAATTAAATCTGCTATTTGCACCCCTCTACCAACCTCTCTTCATCATAGCACCTCCGATTTGTACCTCTATTTTGCTGTCTGGAACATTTGTAACAGACATTAATCACTCCCAACTGTCCACAAAGGCTAAATAATTGAGGCTATTGTTGGGCACAGGTTGCTGATTTAAAAACTCTTTGTATGCTAATTTGCTGCTGGTTAAAAATGATGTTAGTAGCAGATGTAGAGTGTCGTTTATAGCACATGACTGCGTTTACAGGCACATCTCCACCACAGGGCTTCATTTGCAGCACACTGGCACATATTGATTAAGCAGAACATATGCAAGGCTTTAGTTGAGGGGTCGCTAATAAGAACAACTATATCTTAATGGCGGGATGCAGATTAAAAGAAGTGACCCTCAGGGTAGCTTCTCAGATTGTTTGTGTGTGGCTGCAGCTGAAACACAGAACTAATTTAATTAACAGGAACTGGCCTTAAAGATTATCAAGGAAGACAATATGTGGCCTCCTGGCAGATAAATGTCTTCATTAGCTCTGTGTGTTTTTGGTCTTCTGAAATCTGAGGAAGACATTTAAGGTTTTGGATGGTTTTTTACTCTGCAAGGTGAGATTTGAGTGAACGAGCCGAAAGGAAATGGGCAGTTTTCAATCTGTCCATCATTCTCACCCTGGCTGTCAAAAAGTGCGACATTTGAAAATATAAAGACATGTCAAAATAATAAATCTCCCTCTTTTTGACACCCCAAAGTCTGGAAGTCAAATCTTCAATAGTATACAGATGTCAGAGAGAAAAAGACTTAAGCAGCTGAGCTCATGGATTTACATAGCTTGTTCTTATATAGGGATATGGATGTCCGATATTTTCATATATTCTACTAAATTATAAGTTAACGTACGCAAAACTATTTTGTACATTCAAATTCATTATGTACATATATTGGAATTAATGTCTTGTTTCCATATAAATCAATAACTGGAATCAATAACGTTGTTTGCAAGAAATAGTTGACATTTTTTTAAAGCAGGGGGAAGAATGTAAACATGCAGTAAATATATATACACACACACACACACACACACACACACACACGCACACAGTAAAACCCAAAAAAATTAAGTTAACTCAAACCATTTGAGGAAACCGATTGCAAAAAAACATTTAAGTTCAAAAACTAATCCTACTGTGAACTTAATCCATTTGAGTAAATGAAGCAATTTGAGCACAGTAAAAACCAATAAAGACAACTCATACAATATACAATACTCATACAAAGACAACAATACATTATAAAAAATGCAAAGTTCCACACAATTCATTCATGTTGTTCCAACACAAATTGATTAAGTTAACTTAACACTTTTAACAAATTTATGTGGATTGAACATAAAAAAAATTAAGTTATCCCAATAAAATCTCAAGAATTGTGTTGATTCAGCTCATTTTAAATAAGTAGTTTGAACAAGCAAAAATATATAATTTTTTTTGCGTGTAAGTTAAGGCAACTCAAACTGTTTGGGGAACCAATTGCTACAAACTTTATAATTTTCTTTAGACCTGTCAGAATCTGACAGATTGATTAGCTGTAGGCTATAGTCATCTGAAACGTTGTCATACAGTGTTATGCCTGGATTTCATAAACAGCCTTGCATTTACTAACACAGACTATATTTTAGTGCGAAGCTAATCTGCTCTGATTGGACCGATGACAGCCTGTTGCCATTAGTCGACATCGTTCAGCGCGAGACAGTAAAATGCCCAGCGCGGTTTATCAAGCCCCCGGGTCGCCAACATTGGTATAGAATCCGATCGCAGCGGACGCCTGAAACACGCTTCATAGTAAACTTACTAACACCATAGTAAACAGTACCCGGTTCTCAACAGTGTTATTCAGACACCTCAGCGCCGAAAGCAGTGCAGTTAAATACCACAAACGCATTTAAAAGCAGCACGCGTCGCGTTTTCAACGTGGCATTAGATGCGATATGGGAATATAGAGTTAACCTGATACAGTGCAAGCGGTTACAAGTAACAACACAATTAAATACATACTTTACAAGCTAGAGAAAACAAGGAGGCAGCTATTTACTTACACTTATGAAATGTCATGGGCCAGGGCCAGATTTCATTAATTATCTTTCATTTTGGAGCTGTTCTCCCTTCTCAGCTGTAGATCATTTCTATTTGCAGCCTTTGCTGTGGCACCTCTTGCGTGAAATGTTATGTTCTCAGGGCTTACCTGTACTCTGCTTTGCCCAACCAGTGCTGTGCACCAGCCCGAAGTTCAGTGTGCCTTTGTTTGACTTGTACCCAATAATTTGTCCTTATTTTGCACGTGTTGCACCAAATTCTGTGACTATCATATTCTGTGACCCTAGTAGGCGCTGTTCTCACTGTTTGGCTTCAACTTGCTCCCACAGCATACATACTCTCGCATAAATGCGCTGTAATGAACTGTTCAATACTAGTATATATAAAATTCCTTGTATTTCACACAGAAAAATTTAATGTTCTTTAAATGCAAACAGCTTAGTGCCCTTGAGTGCCCAATGTGCACTGTCAATCACGTGACAGTATGTGCGCTGTCAATCACGTGACAGTATGTATGCTGTTTGCCTGTCTTGGGAGCAAGTACAAGCCAAACAGTGACAAGAATAAGATGGTCACATAATTTGGTGTAACAAAATGGAGGAAGAAACTAATCTATGAGCTGTGTACTGAAAGTTCATTGTAAGCATGCAGATTGCTGAAGCACTTCTTTCCCTCACACTTCCAATAATATCCAGGTAAGCACAGCGTCTTCAGGACTCATGACTTCAGGATCTGTTTGTCTTTGCTGCTGTGTTAGTGGGCGGGGCCACAGGTCTAAATTTTGTGGGTCTACGCGGTAAACCATTATGTTTTGTATTGACGTCACGCCAAAACAGCTAAAGACTTGTTATCAAGACAATTCATTTAAACCACTATGAGTTGACTGTTTTTTTTCTTTTTTAAATATTTCCCAAATGATGTTTAACAGAGCAAGGAAATTTTCACAGTATGTCTGATAATATTTTTTCTTCTGGAGAAAGTCTTATTTGCTTTACAGAACAAGCCATCGTTATACAATAACTTGCCTAATTACCCTAATCTGCCTAGTTAACCTAGATAAGCCTTTAAATGTCACTTTAAGCTGTATAGAAGTGTCTTGATAAATATCTAGTAAAATATTATTTACTGTCATCATGGCAAAGAGAAAATAAATCAGTTATTAGAAATGAGTTATGAAAACTATTGTTTAGAAATGTGTTGAAAAAAAATCTTCTCTCCTTTAAACAGAAATTGGGGGGAAAAATAAACGGGGGGCTAATAATTCTGACTTCAACTGTGTATATATATAACAAAGGAGCAGTCATTAGGTTAACCAAGATACACATCTAATCTATGCACACATTTGCATATTACTTCAAGTAAAAACTTCAAGTTGCAAGTAAAATGGCTACTTTTATATTACAAATAGATTTTTAGAAAAATCTAAATATGTGTGAAATCATGTTCTGCCATTATTCTGTGCAAGAGGTATACTGAAACATTGTTTTTACTTAAATATATAATTTAATGAGCGATCATACTAAATTAACGTGCATTTTAAATAATTATTAAAAACTTAATGGCAAATAGGTAAAAACCTAGTGGTTTAAACTAGGATGGTGGCAAATTATAAACATTTCAAATGACAGTTAATTAGTATTTTGGGGTATTTAATATCCTCAAATGATTGTTCTGTAAAGTGTATGTGCGTGTGTTTGATGTGTTTTTATGATAACACTTTACAACACGGGTATTTAATGCTAGTTTAAGCATTTACACAATCTACAATGCTTATACAGCATTTATGAATTATAATCCAACATTTAATAATGAATTAATAATATCCAACACTGTGCTTGTTAACAAAACTAATGCAACGTGAGTCAATTTGAGTTAACAATAAACTGTATTTTTATTAAACGTTACCTAAAGTTAAGTATGCCATTAAAAACATTAACTATGTGAGACTGTGCCAAACACTAGCTGGCTAAGGCTGCTCTCACTTGGTTCCCCTGCCCCAGACTAGCTATTGTGTGATAAAAATTAGAATACTTGTTAAAAATCCTATTGTTAGGGAACAATCTAGTAAAAATGACTTTAAAATCCCTTTGCTATTTCTACTTTATATTTTTGGTTTTGTTTCAACTTTTTGGAGAAGTACGGAGGTGGATGTTACTTTTTGTTTTATACATTTATTTTTCTCCTGTTTCTGATAGAGGGGGAGCAAGGTAAGATCTTTGTTTTTCTTTTTAATTTTACTTTGAGAGTTTAGAAAGTTGCTTCCTCAATCAGTTAGATCTTTTGTTTGCTGCTTTGGCATTATCCCCTCCTGAGTATTTTTGAAACTGTGGAAAATTGTCTCTGGCTTCAAAATACTTTACCACATACAAATACACAACACAAATTCATCACCACATACATGCATAAACCAAAAAAAAGGTTTCCATTTAAAATTCTGACAACACTGGGCAGGAAAGATAATTGGTCAACTATCCCTAATGCTTATGTTTGCTCATTTAAAAATAATAATCATCTTGGAGATTTTGCAAGGAGCATGTCAACTTTTGAGAAGAACTATACATTGTAGATTTGATCAAAGCAGCAGAAATGACCAGAGACATCTTTTCATCTTTGCAGAGCACAACAGCACAAGCGACAGAGCATTTTTCTTTGTTTGCATTGGTTAGCGCAAACACACACATTCTAGGTGCTAAACTGTGAGCAATTGAGAGAGACCTGTTTACATGCCCTCCATCTGTCAGCCTGAAAACACAACTGTGTGTGTTGATAAGAGATGTGTCAACTGCACTGTGACCTGTTCGAGAATAACAGCATGTCTTACCGTGGTGAAGGCCAGGAGCTCCTCATCATTCAGCTTGTGAACTGGATTATTTTTCTGGAAGTCTGTGCTGCAAAGTAACAACAACACAAAACAACACTTAAAATAAAGCACAAACTTCTTGTAAAATACAAACCAAGGAGATGGTTTTTTTTGACAGCAAAAATATATATTATAAAAAAATGTATAAATTAAAAAAATCATTAAAATCATTGTTTTATGGCTTCACTAATGCATAAAAATGTAGTTTTTATTACTACTTATAATTTTTTTTAAATGACTATTTATGTAATTAAAAATGTTTCACAAAAAGAAATTAAAATTCAGCCAAGCATAAATTTACTATTTATATATATACACTCACCAGCTACTTTATTAGGTTTACCTATCCAACTGCTCGTTAACGCAAATTTCTAATCAGCCAATCACATGGCATCAATTCAATGCATTTAGGCATGTAGACATGGTCAAGATGATCTGCTGCAGCTCAAACCGAGCACTAGAATGGGGAAGAAAGTTGATTTAAGTAAACGTGGTGCCAGACGGGCTGGTCTGAGTATTTCAGAAACTGCTGATCTACTGGGATTTTTGCTCACAACCATCTCTAGTGTTTACAGAGAATGGTCTGAAAAAGAGAAAATATCCAGTGAGCCGCAGTTCTGTGGGAGCAAATGTCTTGTTGATGCCAGTAATCAGAGAAGAATGGCCAGACTGGTACGAGCTGACAGAAAGGCAACAGCAACTTAAATAACCACTCGTTACAACAGAGGTATGCAGAGCATCTATAAAAGCACAACATATCCAACTTTAAGGCGGATGGGCTACAGCAGTAGAAGACCACACCGGGTACCACTCCTGTCAGCTAAGAACAGGAAACTAAAGCTACAATTTGCACAGGCTCACCAAAATTGGACAATAGAAGATTGGAAAAAAGTTGCCTGTCTGATGAGTTTCGATTTCTTCCGATGGTAGGGTCAGAATTTGACGTCAACAACATGAAAGCATGGATGCATCATGCCTTGTACCAACGGTTCAGGCTGGTGGTTGTGGTGTAATGGTGTGGGGAATATCTTCTTGGCACATTTTGGGCTCATTAGTACCAACTGAGCATCGTGTCAACGCCACAGCCTACCTAAGTATTGTTGCTGACCATATTCATCCCTTTATGGTCACAGTGTACCCATCTTCTGATGGCTACTTCAAGCAGGAAAACGTGTCATGTCATAAAGCGTGAATCTCAGACTGTGACTCAGAACTGAGTTCACTGCACTCAAATGGCCTCCAGAGTCACCAGACCTCAATCCAATAGAGCAACTTTGGGATATGGTGGAACGGGAGATTCCCGTCATGGACATGCAGCTGACAAATCTGCAGCAACTGTGATGTTATCATGTCAATATTGACCAAAATCTCTGAGGAATATTTTCAGTACATTGATTGTTGAATCTATGCCACATAGAATTAAGGCAGCTCTGAAAGTAAAAAAAGGGTCCAACCAGGTACTAGTAAGGTGTACCTAATAAAGTGGCCAGTGAGTGTAAGTATAACAACTGAAATAGCATTTTAATGTATTATATGTATGCATATAGACATTGTTTTTTGCTTATTACTAAAACCCAGGAAATAACTTAAAAGCCAGCTTTATTTTCATTGTAAAACATTTCCCTTTGGGTGGCTGAAATATAATTATAGAAATATGAAATCCCCCCCAATCTATTGCAGTAGAATCATTAAAACAAGTTGTCAGACAGTCAAAAGGACAAGAAATAAGCTGCTACACATCTAGACTTATGAAATATCTCAGCTCTCACTACTTCAATTACTATAAGCACAGATCTATGTAACTTCAGCTACTTTCCTCAAGCAGCCTGACTTTCTCATTTGCGTCACAGTTCTTTACGTTAGCCAGGTATAACAAATGTACGGCAGGCTGTTCACATTTCAGCAGAATACCATTAAATCGTACGTGTGTTTTTGCTTGACTGCTCCAATGATGGCCCATAATTCACCTTCAACCATCCGCAGGCCAATTAAGGTCCCTGGCCTGCATAATTACGCCCTGCTAATTATTCCACGCCTGCAATTTGTCTCCTAGAGGCCAGTCAGGCAGGATGACGACCTTTCTGCAACAAACAGTAGCACTGGCTGCTAAAAAGCTAATTAGAGAGCAGTGTAAAAGAAGTCTGACCCTCCACCGGAGCAGAGATGGGGGTGGATGACCATAGACTTTTTTTTTCCTCCAGGACAGAGAAGACCACTGTCAATACACTCTTGGGCACACACACATAAAAAAGAACATATTCTGCAAGACAGAGGCCTGACGCAGCACTTCAATTTTACCAAGATAAAACAAGACTCTGTGCAATAACAAAGATTTACACATCCCGAACATGATTAATGCCGAGCTGCAGCTTTAAAAGTCAGGAACTAAAATACTACAGCTACTAAAACTAATCTAGAGGATTAGGAGACAAAGAGGAGACAATTTTTCCTTGGATTTCCGAGGCATATTTTAGCCAGAGGACCTGTTGAAGCCATACTCGTAAAATGTTCTGGCTCGGGGCTTTGACAAGCTGATTTTCAGAAGTATGTTTAATATCGCATCCATGAGGTAGACTCTTAAAACAGTCTATAATAAAGTGTCACAGGCCGAGAGACGTGCTCATGCTTATAGCGAAAAACCAGGATGTGTGTTTCATTTAACTGTTGACAGTGGCAGTGTGTGCAATTCCTCTGCTAGATTTAGAAAATCCATAAAAGTGAAACTTTTACTTTGGCTGCGCCATCCTTTGCGGCTAACAAAATCAGATGTGAATTCATTTGAAATTGAAATAAAACTATTTTTGACTGAATGAATGATGTGGTGGTGCCATACACCAAGTGTAGCTCACAATATTTTGCCAGTTAGTACTAGTCAGCTTTTGTATATAAAAAGTCTACTCTTTACTATATTTATAATTCTTAGTTTGTCTGTGTTAAGACACATTTGGCCATTGCATTGGGTCTTAGGTTTTTGCATCGCTACCTTTTTAATAGTGAGGTGCAATGAATAAATCAATCGAAGCATAAATTCAAACATGCATACATGCACACAAATTGACATTTAAATAGTTCATCCAAAAATGAATTTACAGACCCCTTTTTTACACTCAAGTGGTTCCAAACTTTTATGACATTCCTTTTTTCTGCTCAACACAAAAAAATTATTATTTGAAAAATGTAAAAAAAAAAATTTAAATAAATAAAATTGACTTCAATAGTGAGAAAGAAAAATACTATGGATGTCTATGGAAAAGAACTTATTTTCTGTTCAATGTTATAACGGCATTACTTTTGACTAACTAATACTGTAACGCATTACTTTTAAAATATAGTAACTCTGTTACCATTACAATATGATACATTGGTCTGTTACTTGGCAAATTAATTAATATTAGCTGCAGTCTTGACTACATCATCCTGTTTACAGCGGTGACACATTGCAAAATTGGTGGATGTCAACAAACCACTGTAAAGAAGACGCGTCATGTACAAGGCGCCAGACTGGACAAATGTCAAGCAAAAGCAGAGACCGGGTGTGCACAAGAGGCCAAATGTGCACGCAAGAGAGACGGAGAGACTATTTAATTACCATTACTGATACTACTATGTTTGTTGTTTCAAATAAATAAGCACACATTTGTTTTCTGTATAACAAAATTGATTAGTTTAGTAGACACAGTGACACTTTTCTGTTATATTTCAGAACACATTATTGAAATGTATAGTGTTGCATTGCTCAGAAAAATGCTGTGATTTATTTATTTATTTTTTTTTACATATTTTTATAGCTTAAATACAACAGCAGACTTTGCACTTGAATATGCACAGCTTACTTTACATAAGTTACTGACATACCACGTTTAATTTGTGGCTAGTTTGAAAAATGCTCATCGATTTCATTTTTGAGCAGCTGTTACGTTTTTGTTTTGGTTTGTCTATAATAGCAGTTTTTTTGATGCCGAGTTTCACCAAATTGATTCTGAATGATAATTCAGATGACTATTTATTTCATCAAGGTTTTGTGTTTGTTGTATATTGTTGCTAGTGTTTATACTTTGGAGGAACATGTTTAAGGGTTAAATACCACAACATTTACGTATGATGCTGAAGCAACTTTAGTTTTTGCTTTTTGTTTCTGAATATATTACTGAGCTGGTTTAATCACCTTGTGATAATTTTCATATTTGTGCTGCTGGTCTGACTTAAATTAATTAGTCTTTAAAAATGACTTTTTATTTAAGACAGTCTTGTGTTTTAGTTAAGTTGATCAACAGTGTATTTTTCATCCAGCACTGAAGTGACGTTATAAGGGCATTAATGGGAGCATTAAAATTATTCTTTGGAAAAGTAACTTGAAAATTACTTTTAACAGTAAGGCATTACTTTTTGGTGTAAGTGATCAATAAAGTAATTGAGTTACTTGAAGTAACTAGTAACTAACTAGTTACTGTTTTTCAGTAACTAGCACAACACTGGTGACAAGTGACGACTGAATAAATGACAGATGACAGAATTTTCTTTTTAGGGTGTAATATCCCTTAATATAATATCAAAATAATATCAAAATAACTACAGTACTATACTTTTTTAGCATTTTATAGCACTGTGGGTATTCATCTGTGGATTATGTGAGTGGAAGTTGCCATGAACAAGATTGATTCAAATTACTGTCTGGTGAATTGCAGGTAGAGGCAGAAATGCAACTGCAAGCAACAGCATTTTTAGAGGCCACTTCTGTGCAGTAATCATTTCTGCATTTCGATCTGAATGAAACTATTTGAAGTCAAAAAGCAGCCAAGACGCAATTATTGCTCAATTGTCAATAGCTGTCACTTTACATAACTGTCACTTCAAAGTCATCAAAAAATGGATTAAAACAGCAGGGGTAAACAACGTGTTGTCTGCTTTTAATTAGATCAGCCAAAACACATCTTAATACCAGATGTAAATAGAGAGTCAAAGCAGCACATACAACGCCTGAACCAAAAGAGATGCAACTTGTTTTACAGAATATGGACATTTTTTTGTTTTAACCCCCCATACAAAATGAATTGAGAAACTCACCATGTGGCCAGTATGAAGGCCTGCTCCTCAGCGCTGAGGTCTGGAAGTTCATGTTCAGATGGTTCTGCCAGATTAATCTGGTTCAGAACTGTATCATCGCTCAGCTGATGGTCCTATAAACACAAAGATCCATAAGATCCCAAAAACAAAGCTAAAAAATGCTAGATTTTTACAAACGCAGATCATATTTAGATGACAATACAGAGAGCAATAATATTATAATATAATATTAAACATTTATATAATTAAATTTAATTCAGATATGGCAACTTGATTTATTTGGTGGACATAGACCCTTTTCACATTTATGAGTTTCCCGGCAACATAGTAGGATAAACTTAACGTTTGGAATGGGAGAGTACCACTAATATTTTATTTTACATTCCATTCAGTCCCTTTATTCACCAGGGGTCACCACAGCGGAATGATTCGCCGAATTGTCCAGCATATGTAATACACAGCGGATGCCCTTTCAGCTTCAACCCAGTACTGCGAAACACCCATACACCTTCACATGCACACACATACACTACAGCCAATTAAGTTCATTCAATTCACCTATAGCGCATGTCTTTGGACTGTGGGGGAAACCGGAGCACCCTGAGAAAAATCACGCGAACACGGGGAGAACATGCAAACTCCACACAGAAATGTCAACTGACTCACCCGGGACTCTAAGCAGTGACCTTCTTACTTTGAGGCGACAGTGTCATTTCAACACAACAGCTTAATGTGCCATCCATAGACACTGCGTTTTCTTTTGTAATTTGATCCAAAGATGATACAATAGTCTAGTTTTATACATAAAAAAATGTAAATATTAAACATTTTCAAGGATTTAAGATGCCAATGTGTCATCACAGGCTTGTGAAAAGGGTCCATTCTGAACAGAATTTATAAATGTTGCATCATCTTAAACTTCACATTGCACAAGTTTCATAAAACAAATCCAATCCTGAAATATTTCCTCAAATGAGCAACATTATGCTAGCTCACGCATCAAGAAATCAATCACACTCAGCATTTACACTTATTAGCCGAGACGGAGTGCCAAATGAACATGTTCCTCTGCTTTAGCCCAAATCAAATCTAATTTGTTGACATTCAAATTTGATTCCCATGAAATGAAGTCTGACGGCCCTCGCACACGTACGCTCTACCTGAAAAGCCTTCACACGCAGACAAGCGAGAACCAAGACCCGCTGGAGTGCTATCAGCTCAAAAGTTTGAAAGTAATACTAATCCTATCAAATTTAATCCAAAAACGCAGGGCATCCTGGAAAAAAATGATTTAATGGACTTTTTAGGGCCACAACACATAAAACCAGGCTGGTTAAGGGGAAACAGAGATAAGGTCCTGGAATTTTCTGTAAAAATCTTTGTCTGTCCCCAATTTGTCATATTTGCGGCCAAAGCTGATAATACCAGACACAGCAGTGCCAGTGCACAGATCAGCCAAACACAAGATAAAACTTAACCCCCATCCAAAAAATGTGCAATATAAGTAAAGCACTGCCTCGGGGTGAGCGGAGAGAGACAGAGGGAGAAAGAACGGGAAAAAATGGGACAGATGGAAATCTGCATAAAATATTTTTTTCACGACCTTCAATGCAGCTCAATGTCATGTCTACTGTCAGCACAAGAATAAACACTGCCCCCTGATGGCTGGGATTAAGACAGCATCATTCATGCCCCTTCAGGGACTGGGAGAGGTATTTATGCAACCATGCTCCAGACTGATTAAATAGAAAAGCCAAATGATAGCAGAAGTTGACCTTTGCAAGTTAATGACAGTTACTCACCAGGAAACTGGAGTAAAACCACAGCATAATCAGTAATTTAAAAATGTTTAATGAACGTCACTCCTGTATGAGTTGCAAGTAATTCAAATAACATTCGAATCATATGAAGCAAAAAGTAAAAAAAATCTAAAATAAAATACTACAAAATATTTTAAAAAATTAGGGGTTGACTCACGATTCGATGTGATTCACGATACTAATCTCACAATACAATTTAGTTTAGATTTTTTAACAGAATTATTTGAAACAAATTTAAAGTGAGAGCCCTTTCATTTTGTTCTTAAATGCTGCACATTTTTTGCTAAATAATATATTTAATATATAATATATAACTAAATTGCTATTTTAAAAACTAATTCCAAAATAAATAAACAAAGAATAATAAAAACGAAAGACTCATTAATATGAACAAACATTTTTAAATAGAAATATGAGCATATCTATGTTTTTTGGCATAAACTAAGGTCCTTGCACATTTACAATGTCCCCTGCTGATGAAAAAACTCTTTCACTGGGAACTGAGACGGCTGGTGTGGAGAGGAAAGCCTTTCCTAAATCAGAGAGCAGGGTGTACAGAGGTGGTCAATAGGCCCTCTGCTCCAGGGGACTGGCCACTGGCATAAAACAAACTGATTATAAAATGACTAATTATATAGTAGGATAGAGACAGGAGGAGTTGAACATGATTATGAAGGTGAATAATTAATTTTACGTTTATAATTAGTAAAAATATCAGTGTGATACACTTAGGAAGAGATAATCTTGAACATTTTTAAATATTCAATAATAATAATAAACAAATTATTAAAATATGCATAAACTCATTTGAAAAGGAGAGGGTAAAATAGTCGAATACCTGGATCTGTAACAGAACAACTTTCTCTTTCAGTCTGAAAAACATCTTCACATTTTCGCTATGAAAACTTTGATTCACCATGTGATCGCCGTAGCACTCAGAGCAAGCGGAGCTGCAAATCATCCGATCCACGTGGTTTGGATTATTAATAATTTTTTGTGTACAGATATCTGTGACAGTAATTTTTCACTGTGCTGCATCATATTTATAGTTCTGTTAGTGTGAGTAAATGACTTATTTTTCAGTTGTGAAGTTTGTCAGCCGCACTTCACAACTGTCATTTTACTCTGCCGCTCCACCTCTTGTTCTCCGCTGATGTGCAGGTAAAGTGAGTTTGAGTTTGCGCCTGTAAACACAGCAGCCCGTGTCGCGATTTGTTTAAAATTTCTACTGATTTGAATCTTCACATATTTGAAATCGATTTTCAACCAGCTGACAGCGAATCATTACATTAATAAAAAATATTTTATATATATATATATATATATATATATTAATTAATTCAAATTCATTTGAACTCTCTGTGTACCTTTGGTAAGAGCTCTTTAGGTGTTGGTGTGCTGGATGGACTCTCAGAGTTGTAAAAGGGTGAGTTGTCCTTTCGTTTCACATCTAAGATGAGTTGAGCCAGAAAGTTCTCCTGAAAACGAGTTCGCTTCCCTAGAGCACCTATGAGACAAATCAGACAATTATTTAATCCTTTAGGCATTACATCCGTGTTTACTCATTCACACTGCTGGCTAATCCATACTTTTCCTCATTCATTCATTGCATATTTCAATTACTTCCACCATGAACCACCATTTAACCATTAGGATAGTACAATAATTTTTCTTGAAGTTATACTGCCTACCTGTCATGTTAACATCGAGTCCTGACAGATCACGAGCCATCTGCAGATGTTCTTTGGCCCTGTGATACTCGTAGTAGGTCAGGCAGATATAACTGCACTCCAGGTGGAACTGAATGGCCAGGTTTCTGTGCGCATTACTGCTGAACAGCTCCTCATATTTACACACTGCAGAAACAAAGGAGAGAGCAGTGTTTGGAAGGCAGAATTTACAATTCAACATTCACATAAAACATTTACTATATTGACATATTTGCAGAAGAAAATGTAAAATAGTCAATGCGTAGCACATTCATAAATGTAGAATAATTCTGATTTCCACA
Organism: Danio tinwini; assembly: GCA_903798205.1. Classification (NCBI taxonomy): domain Eukaryota; kingdom Metazoa; phylum Chordata; class Actinopteri; order Cypriniformes; family Danionidae; genus Danio; species Danio tinwini. Next base: position 587,861 of record CAIGQZ010034910.1, read on the forward strand.
TGGTTGAACTGTAAGGAAATAGTATATATATATATATATATATAGCCCTTTCTTAAAAGATATGTCCTAGAGATCTTTTTTAAGAGAAGTCCTAAAAATAATAATAAGATCATTTTTAGGATAAGTCCTAAAAATAAGTTAACAAATAAATTTAAAAAATATTAAATATTGATAATACGTTACAAAATATTGAAAAGGAGAAAGAACACAGACAATAAGGATTGAAAAGAATTGAAAAAGAGAAAGAAAGAAAATGAGTAAAAAAGGAAGGAATTATAAAGTACACAAAAGAAGTAAAAATACAGGAAAAGCAAGAACAGAGAAATTAAATAAGATAAAGAAAAGGAAAGAGAAAGTGGAAGCAGAGGAAGAGGAAAGTAGAAGAAATAATTTAAGAACAAAGAAATAGAAATTAAGGAAGAACAAAAAAAGAAGCTAAATATAAGAGACAAAAGAAGAAGAATGAAAGAATATAACAAAGTAAAAAAAGGGAAGTAAACATTAGCAAAAAAAAGAACAAATCAGTGATGGAAAACACTGAATATGTGAAGACTGAAGCTCAGTCTGTGGCTCACTGTGACCTTCAGTGTGATCAGCGTGAGGATCGGTGTGTTTTAAAGCCCACTCCAAGCAGATTAAAGCTCATTCACTATGAGGAAGCAGCACCTCTTCTGGCATAAACTAACAGCTCTCCACATCATTTATGGGCAGATCACGCACATGTACAAAGAGAAACACTCATTTCTGAGCCTTCACAAAGAGATGACACAAACACTCATGTTAACAAAACAGCCATGAAAAGATCTCTGAAGATCTCCGTCACAAGTATACACGGACTAAAATAGCTGACTGAAATCATCATACATGCAGCCTACTTTTCAATGTCAACTTCAGATGTTGTCAAATGTTATGAAAGCCTGTCATGAAACAATAAGCATCTCTGCCTGCAGGCTGAGAGGCAGAAAGAAAAATCTGACTGTATTTGATGTTTGGCTAATTGTGTACATGTATGATAAGAGAAAAGTATTTTAGTTGGAGCTTCATTACAAATACTTGATTTGTTTAAATTAGATTTTTCAGTTTACTTGGTTTTATATTGAATAATAGTAAACCAAAGTACAGTTACTGACCTATTTTTATAATATTTAAATACTTACTATTAAATACAGTGGTGTGAAAAAGTGTACTGATGCCTTATTTTTTTATATCAAACTAATTTAAATATTAGTCAAAGATAACACAAGTGAACACATTGTGCAGGTTTTAAATAAAAGTTATTATTATTAAGAGAAAACAAAATCCAAAACTACACAAGCACACTTCTAAATGGCTGAAGAAAAACAAAATGAAGACTTTAGTGGCCTAGTCAAAGTCCTGACATGAATCCAATTGAGATACTGTGGCATTACCTTAAGAAACATGCTGACTAAAAATTCTTGTTGTATTCTAATCAGGTATTCTGCTTAGAAAATGTGCATTACATGCCAGTTCTTTTAACCCGCCCAATGCCAGTTTAGCCAATTATATTTTAGCACCCCGGGATGCCTTGGTGGAAAACCACGTATTTCATTCATTCAGTCAGGAAGGCTCTCAATGCATGCGTCAGTGACCAAAATGCGACCTCTATTGGACCGTAGTAGACTCCGAAATGAGACGCAGATTTAGAGTTCCACATGAGGTGGTTATTAATTAGCAAATAACATAAACATTACGAATGTAAACATTAGGTGAGCAGGTTACATTGTAACCCCGTGTCCTAACAACATGCTATCTGACTAATTAAGCAGTGGAGGCTGTTTGCACCAGACAAACACCAGAGAACACAGCCATTCAGAAGCACAGAATTGTGCACTCACTGCACTCCAACGAGATAAGGTTTATAATCGAATACATGATAAACTTCTTTAACATTATTAAAATGTACATGTTGAATCACTGATATTTGTTGGTGTCAAAGTTCTGATGTTCAATTTCAAATGGTTTATTTTATTTTCAAGATCTGAGGTGAACTATCTGCTGCTGCTTTCAGTAGTATGGCAATACATGTCTAATAAAATGGCCTTCAAACTTGCATTATTAGCATTTAACACTGAATAAAGCACATTATTGTCAGTTTTCTGCTGTTCAGCTGTAAGAAATAGAAGCCATTTCTAAAATATTAATTTTAGATGTTGGTTAATACAAAAACTTCTTTTAATATGAAAATATTAAGCATAATAATATTGTGTGCCGTTGCTTTTATTTAGAACAGTTTAAATCAGCACAAAAATCAGCTTTAGGGCGTACTCACACTATGCTATCTGCACCGTGCCCAAGCCCGTTTCCCGGATTGTCTGAGAAGTGTAAGTGCTCTGAATCGGGCTCAGGCGCGGTACGCTTGCAGTGTGAGTGCAAGTGTGCCTGAGCTCGAAACTGAAAGCGAGACATGACTTTTACAAGACTGTTTCATATGGATTAATTAATCATTCATACTGTTTAATGAACGTAATGAACATCGTAGTTCATTAAAGACGCAAACCCTTCACTGAAAGACAGCTGCGCCTTCAGCAAACCTCCTAATTCCTGCAGCATGAGGACTTTATGATGGTTTAGGAGCATCAAAAGTGGCTGATTTGTCCGGCGAAATATTTGACTGCGTGTCACTGCATATCAAACGACTTAAACGATACAACTAAAGAAATCTCTACTGTGCTGAGCGAGATTGCTTACTGGACAGCGCATCATAGATGACGTAAGCGTGCCCAGGCCAGAATGTAAAGTGAGTGCGGGCCGCCGGGGGAGACGGGAGGGGGGATAAGCCCGGTGCTTTGGCCCAGTTCAAGGCAACGGTACATAGTGTGAGTACACCCTTAGGCTCGATAGTCAGGCACACACCTGTTGGTCCTTAATCTAGCAATCTGCACTTGCATGTGTTTTGATCCAGGAATGCAATACCTAGTTCAACCACTGGGTGTCAAATTTATTTACTGCACCTTAAAGGGCACCTAGGTTACCACTTTTTCTAGATTTAATATAAGTTTTTTGTGTCTCCAGAATGTGTCTGTAAAGTTTCAGCTCAAAACACTCATCAGATTTTTTTATTATACCTTTCATAATTTTCTATTTTATAGTTCTAACCATCAGGTAGCGGTTTTTGTGAACTGTGCCTTTAAGAATAGTCCTTCACACCCATCGTTTCCACGTGCCTGTCAGCATGCCTTAATCTTCTCCCTCGGGTGCGTCAGACAACAGTCAGACAAGAAGGAAGCAGATCTTGCGTGACGTTTGTGAGAAATACTACAGTAAGAACTTTACCAATGAGTATTTGATGCATTTGTTGTGGAGTTGCAACGATGAGCCTCACACGATATTGTTACAAAGTTCACACGCACACATAAATACACACACACACAGACAGCGCGCGCGTTTAGCTTTGCACTGTTTTTGCATGCAAATGTGACAGGATACAGGTTAATATCTACTGCTGTTTGGATATCTGTTATGTTAATGTACAAAATAAACCTGATTTAACGTCCACAAACCGGGATTGAAGCATCTTCTTTTATAATTGTTCTGACACGCAGCTGTAGTGATGAAGTAAAGCTGAAGTAAATTGCTGTAATTCCTTACACACATGCACTGTTTTAAAAGATAACTAATATAAGATAACTGTTTTAATAAATAGACTAGGGCAACTTTAGATTCTACTAGTTCTAGTATGTTGTTCTGCCAAAATTGAGCATGTACCCATACTGAAAATGTTGGGATGGGTCTTTCAGTATAACATATTTTATTTTATTATCTGTATAGTGCAAGTTATTGAGTTACGTTTGTAAAAATTACTTAATTTTTTTTAACAAAATAATAAATACTTTTTTACCTCAGGTTTTGGCCAAACGCATCTACAATTTTTTTCGCATTTCACCTCAGAATTTTCATTTTACTGCATCCTTGCTGGAATTTCTGAGGTGAAACCAGAGAATTATTTTATTTAATATTATTAAGTAATATATTTTTTATTTGTTTGTTTTTTTATATTTTTACAAAATTTGTGTCCATCAACCAGAATTCTATCAACCACTGTTCAATAAAAAAGCAAGGTGAAAAAAAATATTGTTTATTTTCCCTCTATGCTGTTTCACAAATGGACCAGAACTGTGACTTCAAAACTGAGGTACACACCGAACCATCTTTGTTTTAGTCATATCAAGAGTGCTGTATGTAAGTTTTTGATTCTTCTAAAGCCATGCTAAGTAAACATTCTTGTTTACCTGAAAAACAATGCTGAAGTCAAATATTCTGCGTTAAAAATTTCTATTACGTGCCAGAATGTCTGTCTTTGTTTTGGTTTTTTTAACCCACCCAATGCCACTTTAGCAAATTATATTTCAGCAGTGCGGGTTGCTTTGTTGGACAACAGCATATTTCATTCATTCATTCATTCAGAAAGGTTCTTAAAGCATGCGCCTGTGACCGAAACACAACCTCCGGTGGACGGAGCAGACTCCAAAATGACACGCTGGTTCAGAGTCCTACATAAGGTTATTAATTAGCAAATAATATAAATATTACAAACATAAACATTAGATGAGCAGGTAACATTGTAACCACATGTCAATACAACACGCTACAAGATTTGACAAGATTTGCAGTGATAAACAATTGAGCTGTTTGCACCAGATGAAAAATGACAGAAATTTAAATACAGACATTCAGAAGCACAGAATATGCACTCACTCATGAAATGGCAAGGTTTATAATCTAATTAATACATATTAAACCTCTTTAACATTATTAAATGTACATGCTGAATCACTGATACAGTGTGTGTTGGTTTGCATTATTTTACAGTTTTGAAGTTCCATTTCAAACAGTTAATATTTTTTTCAAGATCTGAGATGAACTATCTGCTGCTGCTTTTAGTAGTATGGCTATAAATTTCATGTTAAATGGCATTCAAACTCACATTGTTAGCATTTAACACTGAATAAAGCACATGTGGTGTACCTGAGGTAATCATTGTCAGTTTTTCCTGTTGTTCACCTGTGAGAAATAGAAGCAGTTTCTAATATATCAATTTGAGGTGTTGGTTAGAACAAAAGTCACTAAAACGCCTTTAAATATGAAAAATATTCCTTCTATCGCATGCTGTTGCTTTTATTTAGAACATGGTTTAAATCAGCCTTTAGGCTCTAGAATCGCTCCTGTTGGTCATCTGGCAACCTGCGCTTGCGTTTGTTTTGATCCAGGAAAGCAATACCTAGTTCAACTAATGGGTGTCAAACTTGCATACTGCAACTTTAACTATTTAAATTCATTAGTAAATCTCCCTTTGACAGCCTCGCAGGAACATAATCCATCCTCGCTGACCAGATGTCATTATGGAGCTCCTTATGGCAGATTGGGAGATATGGGAGATTGCTATAAAACATGTATAGGTTCCAGTTCAAAAGTCTCTCGCTTCCCTCTTGTCTGCATCTCATTAAATCTATGTAACTTCAATGCTGAATCTTGTAGATTTCTAAAAATAAATGTAGGTTCTCAAAGCCAGTAGAACATCTATATTTCTCTCCAAAGTTATTCAAACAAAGTTTATTCAAACCTAAATCATTCTAATTTATTGTCTTGGAGCAAAACAAACATCATCTCCATTTCTCCACATGCTGTAACTATTGGGAATAAGAGAAAAAAATGAATATTGCACAAAGTTTAATCTGAATCAAAGTACACCGTGTGAGATGTTTACCCTAGCAGGTATTACATAGTAATTCACCAACAGGACATTGAGTACTTGTGCATTTTGAATAGTTAAAATCAAATGAGTCTTTCAGAACCGTGAGGTTGCGTTTCACTTGTGCAGAAGCATTAAAAGCATTACGCAAATTTGACTGTGCTGTTTTTTTTATTTTCTTTTTAATATTCACTGTTGTTGTTACTGATGTTGTTGAATTTTTTTATTGTGCTCAACATGATTATCATCATTTATTATTAATATTAGTATTATTTGTTGTAGAAGTAGTATATTCATTATTATTATTATTATTATTAATTTTGTACTTATTGTATTTATTATCAGTAGTAAAATAATAAGATATTAAATATTTAATTTTATGTAATTATTACTTATAAACATATTTTTTTATAAATTATTCGATTTCTCACAATATTAAAGTTGTTGTTTGTTTTTTTTTACTTCAGAGGGGCTCATAAGCTGTACTGCAAGATAAGGTTTCAGTCATGTTTGTTTCAAGGAAAATTTCTCTTTTTTTCCATTTTTATCACTGGCTTTGAAGTCAATGAAGCATTTTATGAGTTGGTAAATAATAAAGGTGAATTATTTTTTAATCAGCGTTTACATTCAGTGAGTTACATGGGTGAGTGGAGGTTGGAGCAGGTCCTTCATCATTGTGGTTAGTAAATGTCAAGCCTGCGCTGGGATTTCACTGGTCCACTGAAGGTTTGTACACTAGTATGTAGGTGACCGCTTTCATAAGGGTGTCTGTAGGAGATGCATTTGGGGGGTGTTTTCAATATGCATTTGATTTAGAAGAAGTGTTCTGTATGGCTGTCAATCAGTGACAAGTTTTGAGTTTCATCATAATAATCATTACAACAACTATAATTGTACATCGTATAGTGGTGTGAAAGTGTTTTCCCCTTACTGACTGCTTATTTTTTGTCTGTTTGTCTCACTTTAATGTTTCAGATCAAACAAATTTAAATATTAGTCAAATTGAACACACAAGTAAACACCATGCATTTTTGAAATGAAGATTTTAAGGGAAAACAAAATCCAAAACTACATAGCCCTGTGTGAAAAATGTTTGCCCCATAAACTTAACTGGTTGGACCACCCTAAGCAGCAACAACTGCAATTAAGCTTTTTCAATACCTTGCAATAGGTCCGTTACAGCTCTGTGAAAGAATTTTGTCCCACTCGTCTTTACAGAATTGTTATAATTCAGCCACATTGGAAGGTTTTAAAGCATAAACCGCCTTTTTAAATAACTGCAAACACACTATGGTATTTTTCTGCTTTATAAGAGTCAAAAACATACAGTAATAACTGCCTTTTCTCCTTCAATGCAAGTCACGTAACATGGGTTTGTTTATTCAAAAGTACTTGTGCATCAAACCGATGTGCTCCTTCAAATGTGATGCAGAGCCTGATTAAATAAAAGGCAACAGTCTTGATGAAATCTAAACACACGAGGAAACCAAGTGGAAACAGTAATGCATTATAGCAGACCTCTTGTCATCGGATCCCTTGAAAACACTTGTCTGTCCAGAAAAATAAGATCACTTGAGCAAAAATATGCGCCAGCAGTCTAAACACAGCCATAGTCATTGATAGGAAAGCAGCAAAACTTCTGAATCCGCATCAGGAATAAAGGCAGTCTTACAGATCACACTTTAGCAGCTGGAGTGGAATTTATCTCTTTTGTGAGAACGCTGTTATTTGTGAAATGCACATTAGATATTGTTTGTTCCTGCAGATCGATACGTTCTGCTTCACAGCGTAAGTAATCCGTGAACAACTAGCAGTTAGTCAATGCTAATTCTACAACTCTGCAGGCATTTGAGACATCCAGCATTGGTGAGCTGGTCTTTAAAAACACACAAAAAATACAATTTGAGTTCTGTGCAAGGCAGTAGTTCTCTGGAGATACTTAAAAAAAATAAAAAACGCTGATAACTACTTCTGGCCAATTTGATTATTTTTAATAATGGTTGACATCATTGCAAAAAAGTAAAATAGCTTTTAGACATTGGGTTTCAGATATCTCAATGCTTCTGCTAAATGAAAAAAACTGCATTTCTACCACTTCAATTATAATGAAAAGCAAATTAAACTTTTAACTGAAGTTGCAAAAATCCATAACACTGTGGGGGAAAAATATTAAGGACTAACAAAAAAATAATTCATCCAGAAACTACATTTTTGTCGATACCCTCATGCAATATACTATTCTGTGAAACACAAAACAAAGTGGACGAGGAAGGCAATTTTGGTTGTCAAAACTAGTCTGTGAAGAAACTATCCATAGAGCTTGCCTACAAAATGGAGTCATTACTCACTTCTTACATTCAAACACCGAAACATAGTGAATCGATCCCAAAGAAAAAGTACATTTCTTTATGCAAAAAAAAAAATTCCACTCCAAAAAAAAAAGAAAAGAAATCAAACTTTATAAAAACGTATTATGTTCCAGTATACACTGACCGGCCACTTTATTAGGTACACCTTTCCAACTACTCGTTAACAAATTTCTAATTAGCCAAATACATGGCAGCAACATGGCAGTGCATTTAGGCATGTAGACATGGTCAAGATGATCTGCTGCAGTTCAAACTGAGCATCAAATAAGGTGATTTAAGTGACTTTGAACGTGGCATGGATGTTAATGCCAGATGAGCTTGTCTGAGTATTTCAGAAACTGCTAATCTACTGGGATTTTCACGCACAACCATCTCTAGTGTTTACAGAGAATGGTCCAAAAAAGAGAAAATATCCAACGAGTGGCAGTTCTGTGGGCGCAAATGCCTTGTTGATACCAGAGGACAAGAATGGTTCGAGCTGATAGAAAGGCAACAGTAACTCAAATGACCACTCAACTATTACAATTACAACGAGGTATGCAGAAGAGCATCTCTGAATGCACAACACGTCGAACCTTGCTATGGATGGGATACAGCAGCAGAAAACCCCTTTTTTCCCTATATGCCCACACTGTACCCATCTTCTGATGACTACTTCCAGCAGGATAACGAGCCATGCCATACACAGCGAGTCCTCTCACACTTGTTCTTGAACATGACAATGAATTCACTTTACTCAAATGGCCTTCACAGTCACCAGATCTCAATTCAATAGAGCACCTTTGGGATATGATGGAACGGCACGATTGACAAGTCTGCAGCAACTGCCTAATGCCATCATGTCAATATAGACCAAAACCTTTGAGGAATATTTCCAGTACCTTGTTGAATCTATACTATAAAGGATTAAGGCAGTTCTGAAGGCAAAAGGGGGTCCAATCCGGTACTAGAAAAGTGTACCTAATAAAGTGGCCGGTGAATGCATATAGTCTATATGCCAGGTTAGATTTAACAGAAAAGAGATTTCTCTATTAAATAAAAGTTCTTAAATAAAACTAAAGACTAAAATTAGGGCTTAAAAATATTATTTGGAAAAATCTGACATTGTTTTTATGTGCTATATATTGCAATACAATTCCGCTCTATTTGTTAAAAAAAAAAAAAACATTCATTTAGAATGACTGGGGTGATTTTGCAAGGGCGTGAATCATGTATAAAAATAATAATAAACAAATTGCAAGCAAAAACAGTGCATAATGGTTTTACTGAAAGTCAAACAGCATTCAGGTACAGAAATGTAAAATTACACTTTATAGTCTTCATTGTTTTAATAATTCAGTAAAACTATTCTTTGTTAAAGTTATAAATGTACTTTGTTGTGCCTGAATGCTTTACACTCTTGAAATGTCTTTAAAACAACTCTGTTATGGTTATACTTTGCAATGACTCCACAAATTTAATGTATTCTCAATTGTTGATAAACTATAATTCCAACTTGACATTGCATATCTGTCGGTGTGACTATTGTGGGCACACACGTTGCGGTATTGATGCTGAAACAATATATTATACAGCCCTGCTTTAAATTAAATAATGCACAAAGCCCAAAAATGGTCCTACACTATTAATAAACATGTTTACAATTTGAAGCCTACTTATTTTCAGTTGGTGTTAGCCAGTTTTGAAAGCTTAGCAAATACAAAATCCTTCTGTAAACAAAGCCTATAGCTTACGCTAAAAAAGAGGGACACGATTCTGTGGTTTTCGGAAGCTGATCCACTCACCAACACAAGACTGAATTACCGCCTGTATCCTCTTGTAAATATTGCATCTTAACAGCAATGCTGATTATCTATATTGGTGTGTAGCTGATGCGTGTCTGATTAAGAGGCGGTGCAGGAAACTCATTCCGAAGGCGCAGGAACCCAATTAAGACGCTGCTTTGCTGCAGAGCTCATCATTTGGTCCATGATGCCCTGATGAATCCACATTAACATCCAAAACTCTTCAGAGGAACGGGTCTATATCCCGCCACCAAAGCGAAGAAATTTTTTTTAACTCACTTTTTCCCCCTCAGACACCATTTCAAGGGTGACTGCAATGAATGCTTCAGTTCACATGAAGTATTAAAAGGAAAGTGCTGCCTCACGTTTGATTCTGAGGCCTTTTAATTTCACCAGGAAGTGCTTGCTGCCTTTTTGATCCATAGTAGTTTCATTCTTGAATGCATATATGTAAATCTAGAATCTGCATTATAAAGCTCTGCCTAGATTTTTGTTCACAGCTAAAAAATAAATTTTTAATATGAAGGTAATTAAATGATTGCTAATCTATGCTTTGATAGACAGAAAAGATATGAGACTGCTTACAGTCTTATCAATTACTGATTAAAAAAATAATTAAAATGATGATTTCTTTTGATGGCACCTTAGTAGTTAAAACATAATTAGAGTTTTTTTTCTTTTTTTTCAAATAGCATTAATGAATGCTGTTTTTTAAGAGATAGTTCACCAAAAAATGAGAATTCTGTCATCATTTACTCTCTCTGATTGTGATTGTTTTATTCACAATACTTTATGGGATTGAAATTCTTTACTTTACTAAAGAATAAGGTTCTTTTTATAGCCACAGCTATATCATCCTGCAGCCCAAACCTGGTTACTCACTGAAGCTAATCGGGGCTGAGCCTAGGCAGTATCTGGATGGGAGACCACATGGGGAAACTAGGATGCTGTTGGAAGTGGTGTTAGTGAAGTCAGTTAGGGTGTCTTGTGTGGGTCCTAATGCCCCATTAAAGTGAAGAGGACACTATACTTTTTGTCTTCGAATTGGATGTTAAACCGGGATACTGACTCTCTGTGGTCATTAAAAATCCCATGGCACTTCTTGTAAAAAGAGTAGGGGTGTAACCCCGGTATCCTGGCTAAATTCCCTCTATCGGCCCTTACCCATCATGGCCGCCCCATTAATTCCCATTCACTCTATCACTGTCTCTCCACTCCACCAATAACTGGTGTGTGGTGAGCGCACTGGTGGCTGCAGTCACATCATCCAAGTGGATGCTGCACACTGGTGACTTTTGTCATATTATAACATGTTAATGAAAGGTTTGATCTCTATTACCAGCTTATTTTACTAATTATAACCTAACATTCAACTAATACTTTAATGAGAGTTAGTTGAAAATGTGGTTTCAAAGTCACTTACAACCAAAATGCATATAAAGTGTAACCAAAAACATAAAAAATTACTGCATAAATATAATAATAAATATTGAAGAAATAATTCTAATTTGTTGTTCAAGTTACTATCTTGCCCTTATTATTATCAGTGTAAAAGAAAATATTATTAATGAGCTGCTTAAAATGTGTAGACTTTGACTAAAAGAAACATTAACAGAACAGCAGTTTCACAAACAGAAATGCAAAATTAAGTGTAAAATTAAATAAAATCAATACAATCTGTAATATCTTTGTTTTTTTAACCAGTTAATGCAGAACGAATATTAATTTCAAAACAACAAAATAATTGTACTGACCCCAATCTTTAGAATAGTTCACATACATGTAGACAGATTACATACAGTTATTAAATCTGTCTGTGTGTGTGTGAGGGCTGAAGGAGGGCCGTCTGACACAAGGCTGTCATGTTATATTAGGTCAGAAGTGACATAATCCTGACAAGTGTGAAATCCCATTCCTAAAAATCCAAATCCTTCTTAAAACTGAACAACAACAGAACAGAAGTAATGAATGAGCCCAAAGTCAAATACACCCTTAATGGGATTTTCAGTGACAGACATTTCCTAAAATTGTCAAACAAACTGCGACTGTTTGTTTATGTGCTTGTTGTCTATTACGTTTAGTTTCGTGAGCTAAACCTACATTACTGTTGATGGTGAAGAATTAGCTCGCTTCCATAGCTAACTTGCTTTCACTTTTTCACAAGTTCATCTTTGTGAACATTTTGTCTGAAGACAAAACCTAAAACATTCACATCACAAACGCTGCAAAACCTCAAAGTTACTTCACCTTTGGCGTGTCACTGTGTCTCTATTTCACAAACAAATATGAAGTGCTGACATCATCAGCTCATACTGACGGCTTCATCGTCACAACAGAGAAATACACACACACACACAGCCTGAATATGTCCATGCAGCGCCAGAGTTGACATAAGCTTTCATAAAGATGACCCACATAATAAGAGTTGACAGCTGTGTCATCTCTCCGCTAAAGAGCATCTCACAGCGCTGACATGTGCCTTCAGCAGCTCAAGTGACGTGAAAAAAATCTTAAATCCTGTTAGACACTTCTGATTCCGGTTTCCTCAAGGATTTGTTTTCAATAAAAGCCCACAACCCCAATCTGAAAGTAGTCTAAACATAACATTGCAAAAGATACAATTTTTCCATTGAAGACAAAAGAAAGATATTTTGAAGAATGCTGTTATTCATTTCCAATTCTGAAAGTTAATAGTTACAGGTTGGTTAAAATGGTTAAAAAGTTAGTTTTGGGCAAGCGGCAACATCCCTCTCTCCCTTTTGAAGTTAATACGGAAGTAACTAAAACTGCAATTCATTGAAATTCCACTAGGCCTGGCTCCAAAATAGAGCACCTTTCTAATGACCCCCATGTTAAAATGGCAAACTTTACAGTAAAAAAGCCTTTGTTTACAGCTTTGTACAAAAAATGATTTTGATGTATATAGCTAATATTACACTTCATGACAACTGTAAGGTTGTCACGATTCAGGAAGGAGCGAGGACTCAAATGCAACATAAGATGGCTTTTTATTTAATAAAAACAAAACAAAAAGACAACAAAAACCACACTGAGGGGGAAAACATAACTAGAACACAAAATGGTAAACAAACTTGGCTGGGCTGGCAAGACAGAACTGGAGCAGTATAGACGACGAACTGGCACAGGACAGCAGACATGAGAAGAATAGAAGGAGAAGTAAATTGACACACAAACAGGTGAACCTAATAAACTAATAATGGGTTAACAAGGAGGGTGGGACTAGACAATAGACGGGAGAGCATGTGACACAAAGAGACAACACAAGCCATGTGCTCACATAAAACGAGACTAGAACACGCAGCCAATGAGAGAACTTAACCGCGCATTCACAATAAACGGACAAGACTGAAACACGCGGCCACAATGTAAACACCGAGCCACGTGCTTGGACAACACAAACAGACGCAAGACATGAGCACACGATAATTTAAAACACCGTACCGTGCGCTCACACATAAGCAACGTGCATGTTTCATCTTCACGCGCAGACCACACGCCTCCGCATCAAGCGGGAATGTGCACTCATGATGGTGCGCACATAGAGACGCACACAATGACAGAAAACAAGTGCTCGACCCGAGAAAACTCGAGCAGAGCACTACAGGACAGGACAAGACAGAGCTAGTGTCCGGACTCTGCCACCAAAACAAGAATTTACAAGACCAGAGTGGCACAACCCTGACAGAGGTGTGTGAATTTTGACATCAGTCTCATTTATATTGAGTTATATTTAGTCTACATAATTAAGATCATGGACACTTGAGTGACAGTTGGGTCTCGCTGGTTACCGTTACATCATTCCAACTAATTAGCTGCTGATCTTGACATATACATCGTATTTTTGTCAGTTGTCAGTTGCTTTTCGGAATTATTTCCTAGAATTATCAGATGATATGGCATGCTGTGTGCACTTAATATGCTCCCAAAACCATTCTAGTGGCCTCCATTTACCAGCTGAGTGAAATTCTTATATACTTATATAGCATATCTATAAATGTATTTGTTTTATTTCAGATCATTTATCATGTTCTTCAGACCTGTAATGCACTTCAGAATCTGACAGATTGATTAGCTGTAGGCAATAGAACATCTGAAACGTTGTTATACAGTGTTCTGCCTGGGTTTCATCAATAGCCTTGCATTTACTAACATAGACTATATTTGAAGTATTTGGACGTAATTCGCACTTTCCTCCTGTAGAAAAAAACGTCATAAGAACAATGTTTAGTGGCTCAATATATTACAACAGTGTTTTTAAAAGACTAAACACTTTATTGAAATAGTCTACAACCAAGCCCATGTGGTCAGAACACAAACGAGTCGCAGGTAATGAAGTATTAAGCATTTCTCACAACGAATAGCCCGTCTAAGCAAAATACTCGCAGGCAACTTTAGCACCACTGACTCTTTGCCCTTTTTTGGTTACCCCTGGTGGGCACGATGATGCACAAACAAAATATAAACGGTTGGCCACGACCACTTGAAGCTTCAGTTGCGCTCTTCAGAAACCTATGGGTGACGTCACAGATACTACTTCCATATTTTTTACAGTCTATGGTTTTGGGTGAACTATCCCTTTAATTGTTTTCCTCATACATGTTATCCAGAGAAATTAAAAAGCAATCCTCAAGCATT
>CAIGQZ010034910.1:602779-613137 GCA_903798205.1 Danio tinwini
AGTTCAATTAAAAAGAGATATCTCCTTATTACCAACACCCACCGCGCCATATTGAGTAACTGTTCAAATAAACTCAAACTGTGGAACATTGCTTGCAACTAACATCAGTTTCCAACAGAAGACCAAATCTCTTTAGATATTAATTCTGCACTCTCCTGCTGTTGCACTGTAGTGGTGTGTCATCTCCAGTTGCCAGCCGAGGTGAACTGTACTGCGTTAATATTGCAGCGGTGTAAAACGTGCATCACCTCACCTGAAGGCTCTCCAGCTTGGCAGCGCAGTTGACGAAGATGACTCTGGTCAGCAGCAGCAGGAGAGGGTTGGAAACCAGACTGTACACAGACTCTCCATCTAGCTGAAGACTGGACAACAGAGCTGTACTCAGGGCCGCAGGCTGGGTATGTGTGAGAGTGTGTGTAAGAGAGAAAGGAAGAGAGAGAGAGAGAGAGAGAGAGAGAGAGAGAGAGAGAGAGAGAGATAGAGAGAACATTAAAACTTGTATTACGATTATAGATTTATAACACTAATTTGATATTATTAAAGAAACTGTAACAACTAGGGCTGGGTTAAAAAAATACTGATTCAATTTCAGATTCAGGGGTTCCCAAGTGAAAGATTCACTAATAAGAACAAAACCTATGAAACCTCTTTTCTAGGCATTAGTACACTCTCAGAAATAAAGATACAAAAGCTGGCATTGGGGCCTTTCCCTTTCAAAATGTACATTTAATTGCGGTTTACTTATAAAAAAATTAGTTGAGACGATCATGTGCTTATGATTGATCACGGCTGCTCCCGCATCAGCTCCACATATTGCACCAATCAGATGAATGCTGACTCACTTAACCAGAGTGAGTTCCACCCGTCATCTTCATCTTGAAGAATACCCCTTCCACTCCTACTCCTAACAGGGTGGCACGGCGGCCCAGTGGTTAGCACTGTTATATCACTGCAAGAACACCACTGATTCGAGCCCTTACCGGGCCAGTTGGCATTTCTGTGCGGAGTTCGCATGTTATCCCCATGCTCGCGTGGGTTTTCCCCAGGTTCACCGGTTTCCTCCCACCGTACAAATACATACATAAGTAAATTGACTAATTCAAAGTGGCATCGTAGGACAAACTCTTAGCCAGCTATATCTCTCAGTTATTCCCAACATGTTCACAAGCAGGGAAGTTCTAGAGACCTAGCTGAGCTCAAACAACCCTCTCGCCCTTCGAACAGGAGGGAGCCCCAGGCTTAAGGATATTTTGAGCTCAAGGCTTTCTCCCTGGACAGCATGCCAAACATGCTTTACTATCAATTATCAGCTAAGTGTGAACTCTTGAAGTTTGTTTTAAGTAACAATATATAGATATTACACAGCAGTCCGGAATACTCAATTAAAACTGGTCAGTCACAACGTTTCAAGATATATTATTCTGAGATAACAACCTTTGAATAAGGCAGGCTTATTCTAATCAACTTCGAATCATCTTGACCATCAGCAAATCCATATACATGCTTGTCTGTCTCTGCTGCTGTTTTAGGCACCATTTTGTGATTGAATAATACATAGGTTAGTACATGCCCCATCAGCTCCAATCATCCATTTTCATTTCTGTCAGCTTTGCCTTTAATTAAAGAATTAATAATCTATTACGACTCAGAACAATAATTTCTACTTTTATTCAGAACACTCTCAGAAATAAAGAAATAAAAGCTGGCATTGGGGCCTTTCCCCTTCAAAATGTAAATTTTTTTTATGTATTAAGTAACAATATGGCCCTTTAAATATACAATTTTAAAGGTGCTTTATAATGAAAATCTGGGTATACCAAGGCATAGTAGAATAATAAAATATGAGTACACTGCAATAGGCATAATATGAGTCTCAGAAACACAGTTTCCTCGTTTTCATGTAAACTCTACGAGTGTAAAACCCCGGTGGACAACAGGCTAATCAGAAGACAAAACAAACTGTGACAAGACTCACAGGCCATGCCCTCTGCATTTGCATGTATGCCTACTTTAGGTCGTTCATCCAGACCTGACGAGCAGCCATGTCATCAAGCTCTGAGATCATAAAAAAAGCCCAGAGAACATTAATATGCACGCCTCAGGCTGCGTTTGATAAGCAACAATGATACTTTTCCTCTCTTTGTTATTTTTAAGTGTACATTTCACCTACTATGTATGTGGGACTTTTATTTTGAAAATGCGAGCACCAATTTGTTTACTGTGTGTTTCTGGGCAACAACAGCACAAGGCACATTCAAACTGGCCTCGGATGCAAAATGCAAGATTTACTCACCGATTTATTCATCTCCACTCTGAAGAGGCATATGGTATGTTTAGTTACATCTTTTGTTAATTGATCATGTTTATTGTGAAATTTGATGTGTATGTTTTAACATACACATGTAGACTGCTGAATCATGTCAAAACACTCAGCTCATTTGTTATCTGTTCATGCAGAAGTTGATATTTAATCCTGCGTTTTCTTTGACTATAGCTTCAAAATACAATGCCATACATCTCTATCACTCTCTTTTGTCAAGTTTAATTATAATTTAGCCTTTATCCACAAAAGATCTGGTGACCAAAATAGACTAACGTTACTCTGATTAGGTTTATACTTGTCCATATTCAACGTATGCTGTATAAGTGTGTGTCTGTGAGTGGCACGTCACAGCGAAGCTCATTAATTAATTAATTAATCACGACATGCCCCTTCTGATTCTATGGGTATTTTGTGGAGTACTAAATTAGCTTATAAAACCGTTTCTAGAGATTTTTTTTTTTTTTTACTTACAGAAGCCATAAACCTAAGTAGATGTCAGAGAACAATTTAATTTATTAAACCAATGCAGTATATGGCACCTTTAATGTTTATAGATACCATTTTGTATTATTAATAAAAAAGATAAATTACCCAAAAACTTTACTTGTATAAAACAAACACTCATGAAATGAAAACATTCATTTATTCATTCATTCATTTTCTGCCGCTTTTCCGGGGCTGGGTCGCAGGGGCAGCAGTCTTAGGAGAGAACCCCAGACTTCCCTCTCCCTAGACACTTCCCCCAGCCCCTCTGGGGGGATCCAGAGGCTTTCCCAAGCCAGCCAGGAGACATAGTCCCTTCAGCGCGTCCTGGGTCTTCCCTGAGGCCTCCTCCCGGTGGGACATGCCTGGAACACCTCCCTAGGTAGGTGTCCAGGAGGCATCCGAAACAGATGCCGAGCCACCTCAGCTGACTTCTCTCGATATGGAGGAGCAGCGGCTCTACTCCGAGCTCCTCCCGAGTGTCAGAGCTCCTTACCCTATCCATAAGAGTGCGCCCTGAAACCCTTCGAAGGAAACTCATTTCGGCTGCTTGTATCCGAGATCTTGTCCTTTGGGTCATAACCCAAAGTTCATGACGCATCTCTCAAAAGTTGTACACGTTATAGCGCAAGCTCTGTGATTAGTCGGCTTGGTAGCCGTGACCAGTGTGGGTGAGACCGAGAGCCGTGCGAACCCGTTAAAGCGAGTGTTTACAAGTGTCGAGTCCCTTGAAGTAGCTCTAGATAGAAACTGTTGTTTAGTGTTACCTTTTGATTAATGTTATTGCACGTCCGCTGGTGTAGTTAAAAATCCAGTTACCCCCTGGAGTCGAATTCGTTTAGGACCCCTAAGGGATAGTCTGTGATGAATGCCTGATCAAAAGCTATTATTGTGATACCTTGTTGTGTGGCTAATCAGAGCTGCTTTAGCTTGTTGTAGCCAGGAGGCTAACGGTAGAGCATAGGTCTCAAACTCAATTCCTGGAGGGCCACAGCTCTGAAGTTTTGCTTCAACCCTAATCAAACACAGCTGATCCAACTAATCAAGGTGTTCAAGACTACTAGAGACTATTAAGCAGGTGAGATGAAGGTGGTTCGAGTTAATCTTTGCAGAGCTGCGGCCCTCCAGGAATAAAGTTTGAGACTATTGCGGTAAAGGTATGATTATGCTAGCACATAAGCTAACTGGGCCAACTAAACAGTATAAAAGATAAATGCTTAATTTCATAACCCATGCATCCCTTTAATTATATATAAGTTTATGAAAGGGTCAATATAACACTTATGAATGCCATTTTAATGGTGAAATGAAATGTTCATAATTTATATAATGTAAAAAGTGTTTTAATGATCATGATTTCACATACTGCACTTTATAATAAGGTGCTACAAACTATGCCTATTACAACTCCAGTGAAACAGTAGGATCACTCAGGATCCTATAGGCATACCCAATACTTGATTTCTCATGAAAGCGGTTCCTGCATCTGAATAAGCGAGTTTTAGCTACTTATACAATTAAGGTAAAGTTCAGAAAAAACAAAACACCCGCAAAGAAACACGACACAGAGGAACATAGAAACCTACTGCCAGATAGAGATTCGGAATTGCTATTGCAGAGCAAGATAAACAGCACACAGAAGTATAAACGCACAGCTACACGCAAGGCATGTGCCATGGGTTCAATTCAATTCAATTCATGTTTATTTCTATAGCACTTTTACAATGTAGATTGTTTCAAAGCAGCTTAACATAGAAGTTCTAGTAAACTGAAAACCTGTCAGTCCAGTTTTTAGAGTTTAAGTTCAGTTCAGTGTGGTTTGTGGGTCACGCCAATCACTCGATGCAGAAGTATAAATCAGCCTTTACTCTCCCTCAAGTGGTTACAAACCTTTATGAGTTTTTTTTGTTTGAACACAAAAGTAGATATTTTGTAGAATGCTAGAAACCAGTAACCATTGACTTCCATAGTAGGAAACCCAAATACTATAAATACCAATGTCCTAACAGGACAGAATATTTCATTTTGGGTGAACAATCCCTTTAATTAGAAGAATTTAAGGCTGTATTGTTGCTGTATTTATCCTATGAGCTTTATATTCAGAGCCTGCTCACAGTAAGTGCCTTCAGTCCATCCATCTCTCTCTATATGCGCTGATCTCAGTCTAATTTACAGGGTCTGTGCTCTCCAGGACAAGGCTGATAAATCAGCAGCTATAGAAAGGTGTGAGACAGCAGAAAGTGTTTCACACACATACAGTGGGTCTCCAGGGATCTCCAAGGCCTCCGTGGGGCATTAGGGAGAGGAATCTCTTCACCTCAGAATAATTAGGAGCCCTAAGAGGTTTCATTAGGAGCCCTGCAGGCCTCTACACACTCATTATCCAGAGCACTGACCTGCCGCAGTCGCCAGCATCTCCTTCCACTTCAACCAGCTCACACACATACAACCCACACACACATTAAATCCCCTCATGAGTGCATTTAGACACATGTTCGCTCATTAAAAATGTGCTGATATTAACAAAAAAAAAGCATAACCTCTGATGGGTTAAGACAAAGAATGTACACTTACACCAAATGACCCCCTTAAACCATTAAAACTACTAGAGTTCAAGTACATTACATTAATCAGCATTACATATAAGAAACCTGACACTTTAGAGCATGTGGAAAAGCTGTATATGTGACTTCAAGAAAATCTTGGACACTAAATCCTCATCAGATATTAAGAACATCAATTTAAGCCATGCTATCTAATTACTTGAACTTAATTATATTTATTCTTACGTATGCTCATTTATATACATTACATAAAACATATTTAAATTTAGACAAACTTCAAAATTTTATTATATACAAATATTGTACAACATACTGTATCTTGGTCCCACTTCATGTCAAGTGGTATTAAATTACTAATAATTTTATACAAAGCAATTATGCACATACATGTTTTTACATTGTACTTATTTCTGTATTTACACTATTGATCAATCACTTACACCTTAACTCACCCTTTAACCTATCCATATGACCAAACCTGTCCCTAACCTTACCCGTATCCCACCTCAAGAGCACCATACATGTTGTGCAATACAATATGAACATACAAAGTCATTTAATATAAAGTGGAACCTATACTTTAAATTAGTATCTTTTAATGCTGTGAATGGTTAGAGTAATAAAAAACTATTTTATGCATTTATATCTTTAACATTTCTGAATCCTGAACATTGAGTTTTAGTAATTTTGCTCTGTATTTGCTCTTAGTTTTCATTTTGTAATAATTGGCAGTAATTTATTTTTTTTTATTAGTTTTCGTTAATGGTTATTTTAGTTTTAATTAATAAATGTTGTATTACTCTAGGGCTGCATGATTCTGTCTAAAATGAGAATCACAATTTTTTTTGCTTAAAATCAAGATCATGTTTTTTTCACGATTCTGTAGATGTAAAATAAAGGTTAATACAAGTAGGCTTTTGTTATTTTTATTTCTCAAACATATGGTAAAACAACAATTATAATATTAAGCCTATGTGTAAGTCTACTGTTGGTTAAAATGCTAAATATTGTAAACACTTGGATTAGTGGATTTGAACAGACTTTAAATTTGTCCTGTTTGTTAATACAGAGTAAAGTTATGACATCAGAATAGAACTATTCATAATTTTGAAGTTGAATTATTATATTTGAGTCATATGCTTGTCATTAACAACATTAGGCCATTTTTTCTCAGGTAAAATAAAACATTTGTCATTATTAGATTCCCTCTTGCATTATATTTAACATTACATAGGTTAGGTCGTCGTACTGACCCACTGGCTTCTAAACGATAGCTCTGTACAACAAACTGAATGATATTTACAACTTTATTACCTGTTATTTACAGCCTATGCAGGATCTGTTCACTAAAGTAGACATTATTGGCGGGCACACGCATGTCCTCTCAGTAGTAAACAGAGTATCAGCTCATTAAGACAGAAATGGCATTTTTGTGTGAATTATACCTAATAAATACAGTATATGACACATTTAATGTCATTTGGAGATGTCCATGTTGCTTGTTGACCATGTTGCTGTGAAAACTTGTGCATCTGCCTTTAGGCTTCTCTCCTGACCTTGAAAATATAATTGGCTGAATCGTAGAAAAGCTGAATTAAGACCGTGTGTAGGGTCGAATCATGATTGCAATCTTTTTTTGCTTAATCGCACAGCCCTATATTCCTCCAGATTGAAATTGGAAATATTTCCTTGGCATGCTGAAATAAACATTAAGTAAAAAAATTATGGAATGTTTTTTCAAACAACAAAATGTTAGTTTAATGGTTTATCCACAGTATATCCCTGATTTTCTTAAACAAGAGCAACAACAAAATAAGTGTACTGTGTGTGTTCTCGGGTGTATGGTACTATACCTGAGAGAAGTTCTGAAGCAGGGCTTTAGGAAGAACATCAGAGACATGGAGCTCAACTGGTGGCCCGGTCCAGTTACTCTGGGCGAAAAGGTTCAGACACCCCACTGCCAACGCCAACAGAGCAACTTCCCTACAGTACACAAAAGATCAGCTTCAGAAACGCACACAGGTTTAACAGCTAATCTCATTACATCCACAATATTTACCTAGCTGAAATACACATCCATCAGATAAATGTAGTTTACTTTTGATAGTATTGGACTGCACATCTGATGCAAATGCACAAACCTAAAGAAATAAATCAGATGGCAGCAATGTGCTGCTCACTGGAATCAAAGAAAGACCTGAGATTGTAATTCTGCTCTATGGTAGATTTGCTCCCCAGATGCCATTGAGAAAGGACATATTTACATGCACCCGCATACACACGTTCATGTTTCACTGCGATCTGATGAATTCTCACAAGAGAGAGAGAAAATGGTGGTCGAGTCATGAATCTCATTGCGTTTTTTGGTCCCTTTAAGAAGCAGAAGATGAGGACTAAACAGGAAAAAAAACGACGTATTTCTGCATTCAGCAGCACACGAACATCAATCTACCTGCATCTAATCTCCCAACAGAAAAACATCCCTCACTATTCAAGCCATTGCACTCATCTACAACCACTTTCTGCCTCTCCAACAAGCCACAAGCAGAGAGGCTGTATAGAAAGAAAAATAAGGCGAGCGGGAGAGATAAGAAGAGCTGAGGAGGCGCAGCGCAACCTTCCTTTCCTCCACTCGCTCTTTCTCTGGAGAGAAAGGATGTTAAAGTGGGCTTATCGAAAATTAATAATTCATGGCTGAAAAGAGGGGGACAGTGTTTGAACCTTTCTGTATGGTTTTATTCATTCTCTACACAATAAAATGCTCCACTCAGCTGAAACTACCATCAACCGGCAAAACTCCTTACGCGGCGGTACACAACACAACTCCACTAACTGGAAGTGAAGTCAGCTGCCTTGATTATAATGGGAGCGTTGTGTACACTTTTGTGCTTCCTGAACGAATAGATCGTTTTGGCGTCATTTGCAAAACTGTTACTTTCTTTTTTTACTGAGGAAAACAAAAGACGCTTAAAAAAAAACATACAATACATATTGCCAATGCACAAAACATTCATTCATACTCTTTCGGCTAAGTCCCCTTATTAATCTGGGGTCGCCACAGCGGAATGAACCCCCAATTTATCCAGCTGCAAATTATCACTGGGAAACATCCATACACACTCATTCACACACATACACTACGGACAATTTAGCTTACCCAATTTACCTATACCACATGTCTTTGGACTTGTGGGGGAAACCGGAGCACCCGGAGAAAACCCACGCGAACATGGGGAGAACATGCAAACTCCACACAGAAATGCCAACTGAGCCAGCCGGGGCTCAAACCATCGACCTTCTTGCTGTAAGGCGATTGTGCTACCCACTGCGTCATTGTGCTGTCCCACATAAAACATATAATATGATTTTACTATCTCTTTATGTTTGGTTGTGTTGTTTGTTGCCATATCAGCAACTCAAAGCTATCTCATGACAAGATTATAGGCTAGATCAATATAGATAAAAAATATAGTACATATAAACATTATAATATCAACAACTTCAAAAATCAATAAGGCACTAGATGAAAATACTTCAAAATATACATTAAAACATTAAAGTGTTGGTGCAGTGTTTTTTAAGCATTGGTTGTGTTTATGGGCTCCACATGCACATGCTTCATTAGTAAAAATTTTTTTTTACCTTATCTTAATTTTATTCTGCTACTCCACTAACATTCAGCTTCCTCTCAAGGCTACCCTCAACAGACCCTGATTGGTCAGCTAAGCTAACCTAATTTGTTGTTATTTATGGATCGGCTCCACATCACCAGGAAACATAACACCTCTTACTATTCGCTCTTGTCTTTGCTAAGCCAACTCTGTAAAAGCTAATAGGTGTGACTTAAATCGCATACTTATTTACTATTCTACACCATTTTGTAGTATAAATAATGCAAGTAGTGCATTCACACTGAAAACTCTAAAAATAATAAGTGCACTTTAATTACCCGGATGATGCACTTATTCAACCATTAAAATGAAATATGTCATGTTGGACACTTCACACACTCAACGGCTGTTGCCTTGCTCACTTAGCAGAAGGGGTGGAGCTTTCTGGCACTCATGTTGGATTACTTTATTTATTTAGAATTTTGTAAGCAAAGTTCTTCTACGAAAGTGATTATACCACCCCCCGATAGTGAATGCGGTTATACTTAGGGCAGATATTGTTTGATACTTTGGTCATTTATTTAACTGATTTGGACACCGACAAACGTCATCACGGAAACGGTTTCCACTTAATAAATACGTTAGTGTTCCATTAGGGACGACACTACATTCATATACTATGCTGCTGTGTGTAAGTGCCTAAGTGCATAGTGTGCCATTTTAGACACAGCTAAAGTCTCTCTTTGCTTTGAACTTTGATTGTTGTACATTCAAATATGTTGTTTATGTTCACACAGTTACATTACACAAAAACTAAAAGTTTAAAATATGATATTGAAGTTGATTTTCCTCTTGGAGAGACATTTTTTTTTAAATCTACTAACCTAAACCTTTCTAACTTATCTTAAAATCTTACCATATCTTACATGCCACCAAAAAAGATGAACAATTTTAACGATGTCACTCTGCACTTCAGGTTCTCATCGAAGTCTTTTGTCCGATCAAATCTCTCTACAGTCTCAAGCAGCCCACTCTCAACACTATAAATAGATGCTAAAGCTGAAGCTGAGATTTGTTCACACAATTACTGTTTTCGACATGGTAAATGCCACAGTGTGCTATACAGAGAATAGATCATTCAAACAGTAAATATGCTTTCCAAAGGGGAAAATGAAGTCTGGTTATGTGTTTGTGTCACAAAAACCACCACAACATGCATACAATCAGCTCTTGTGCAGAGACGATTTTACAGTCATATGGAGTAGATTAGGAGAAAAACAGGTTAGACAGACTGAGCAAACTACTAGACCATTGCTGTGATCTGTGATTAAGTATGTATGTATGTATGTATGTATGTATGTATGTATGTATGTATGT
>CAIGQZ010034910.1:613537-648033 GCA_903798205.1 Danio tinwini
AAAATTTATGAGAAATGGGATACAAAACTTCAAACTGACTAAAACATTAGCTACAGAGATTAGCATGTTAAATGCTAATGTCTAAATGCCAACATGTTTAAAATGAACGACTAGC
Organism: Danio tinwini; assembly: GCA_903798205.1. Taxonomy (NCBI): domain Eukaryota; kingdom Metazoa; phylum Chordata; class Actinopteri; order Cypriniformes; family Danionidae; genus Danio; species Danio tinwini. The sequence continues at coordinate 613,653 of CAIGQZ010034910.1, forward strand.
ATATTTTACATGTTAAAAACATAATTTATTATATGTCAGTTCGGAATACTCTATTCTGACTGGTCAGTCACGACATTTCATGGTATATTATTCTGAGATAACGACCACTGAATAAGACAGGCTCATTCCGATCTTGACCATCAGTAAATCCATAGATATGCTTGTCTGTCTCTGCTACTGTTTTAAGCAAAATCTTGTGACTGAATAATACATAGGTTAAGGCATGCTTTATCAGATCTATTCCCCCATTTTCAAAGCTTTGCCTTTAATTAAATAATTAATAAACTATTACAACTCAAAACAATGATTTGTGTCTATTTTGTATGTTTTGTGGCAAGCAGCTATGTAATTAGCAGGATCAAGTACATACAGGTGCTTGTTTTCATAGAATAAAAACCCTTCAGTCTAAAACAGCAGCCCTCTACATCACATAGAGCTGTCAATAAGCCTGTCAGGCTTTATTCTGAGAGAACAACCGCCTGGATGTACTTCATCTCTTACATAATATGCTGTTAGCATGCCCTAGGCTAGTTGCTAACCTTTGCTAGTGATCGATTGCAGGATAAAGGTCTACGGGTGTTGAACTGTGTGGATATAATGTGAGTCAATACTTTAAAGTTCATGCTGGAGTTACTGTTTGTTTTCGACACCAAAATAAAAAAAAAGTCTACATGACTTTACATATTGTCTTAAAGTCTGGGCTGAGTTTGGTCGTAAACTAAAAGTATTGAGCCTTTTTCTAAGTCTCAAAAAAGTATCATTAAATAGCATGCTAATATTGTAGCACACACACACACCGCGAAATGCAGAAGTTTTTTCTCCTCATTTGGCGTCGGTTATTAAATTCCATAACACTCTCACCAGTCCTTACTCATTATTTGCGTCTGATACCAGAGTTTGTCACGGCGCACGAATGAAATGTTCTTGAGTTAAAGTGAAACTGCCAAACTGCAGTTAAAGTCAGGCATCCTGCTGATTTGATTCAGAAGGGCACTATTTTGTCAGACGGCTCACCGGCCAGGTATACATCCGCTCTAAAATATTAAGGTGAAAGTCATCATAGCTTGCATAGTATAGACCCAGTTCCCAACCCAACTTTAAGAACATATTAACGGCGATATTTTTTAATCGCACTATAAGAGACTCGCGTTAACGCCAATAACAGCCCACCACTAATATCAATCCTACATGGCGCCTCATAGCCGTCTGTGTTTGCTTCATTGCCTTCTCTTCTAACACCGCTGGTTTCGCTGTCGGGAAGGTGGCTGGTGGTGATGGTGAGGTGATAGGTTGGCTTAAACTTTTACAATGCCTCATTTTCTGACTCTCAGTATGTTTTATCAGGAGAAGTAACTGCTTCAAATGGTGAAACAGATTTGATGTGTTCCCGCTGCTAGTCGGCAACACTCTTTGGCACAATTTACAGAGCACCGAAACTGTAAGTTTATTGGAACTTAAAAAGCCGAACCACTTCCACACCACTGCATTAGTCTTCTCTTATATCAACTGTTTCGTCTGCATTCTTACTTGTGGAAGCTTGTTCATTCACATCTGCAGTAAGGGCACTCTTTTTAGGGCTAACTTTCTGCGACGGTCACAGAGCTTAACCAGCTGCTGTGCTGCCATAGACTGTATATGGCCGTTTCCACTGTCAAAAGCGTACCGAACCGATCCGTACCGTACCGTACCACTTTTTCGGCACCCTTTCGAAAGGGTACCAAAGACGAGAAAGGGAACCCAAAGGTGGAGCTACACGCGCAGCTGAATGCTGATTGGTTTACAGAGATACGTCACGATCTCGTGGAGCTAGCCAGAATCAAAACAATGGAGCCGCCATGTTTTTAAATGCACAGCCGAGACAACTATATGCATATAATAACGTTACATGGATGACCCGGCCTCAAAACAAACCTTGTCGTTGTCTTGATGAACAGCCACAAAGCCAAAAATCTGCCGTGTCCTGTTGTTGTTTTATGAGGCTGTCTAAAAGTGCGAGCGGTTTTTCGCTTTCTGCAGGGAGCTCGCGTTCGCGTCTAGATTTGATATAACAAACTTCTTGAGCTGATAATAATAACGTGCATGTGTGATTAATGAAGCGTCTTCGACATCTGATCCATTCAGAAAGAAAAGGACAAACGCGAGAGTGAAGCGCGGAAAAAAAGGAGAAGCTCGACAGGATTACAAGGATTCCCGAACTCAAATAAGGACTTAATGTATGCTGTGTGTCGTTTATCTGTAATTAGTAACATATCGGAGACTGTAAGGGTCTGTATGTGTTCATATATGTTGCATTTATTTATTTATTTTTATAATTGCAGACATTACAGTAGGCTGTCACACTGTCATTGATCTGCAGTTATAATCAAATCATGTTCATAGAAATGTTAGTAATAAACATTTATAAACAAGTATTAATATGTTTAAAGCATCTTTTTTGTTAGAAGAGCTTCTCATATAATGTGAACGAACTGTACAGCTTTACTGTAGACATTTATTCGAGCGAGAATAACGTCGACTGAAACTCTCTGTAGTACACCACGCCCACCAAAAGGGTACCCTTTGTAATGGAAACGCAAGCTTGATAAAGGTGACCCGTACCGACCCGAACCGTACCACTCAGTGGAAAGAGCCATAAAAGACTGTGCGCTGCTGAGCGCTGGCAGCGTGTCTGTGATGTACGTCATCACACAGGTGACATCACGCTCTTTCTGATGGCTGAGCACTGAAAGTCATTCAGTGACAAGTGATACATGTATAAGATCTTATGTATATAATAAAATATATATTCGCAAATTTATATCGAAACACAGAAAATGGGTTATTCACCGTTATTGAAAAAAAATCTATTGTGATATATATTTTGATATTGAATTTTTGTCCAGCCCTAATTTAATTCATTCATCACTAAATAAATTCATTCGATTGTTAACTAATATTGTTAACTATTCTTATGTCATGCAATTAATTAAACAAATGAAGACTGATTATGGTTGCATACAATGGTTACAAGCGAGAGCTAGGCAATCTAAATGAAATCACAATTTAACAAAAGCCAAGATAGTCATGCACATCGTGCACAATTTGGAGTAAAACATATTCACATGCTTTCAGATGTAGCAGCAACACAGAACCATAGTTCATGTAGAAACTGCGTAAATAGCTGTCATTATCGCTCAGAGATGATCTTCAATTTCATTAACACATGATTCAACCAATTGCGATAATTAATGCAGTATTGTGCAACTTGTCTAGGGGCGTCAAAATTAATCGTTTCTTCGGTGCACCACGATGCAGACGCGGACAATTCAGTATCAGTTCAGTAATAATCATAACCAGTTATTATGTACTGACGTCATTTATCTCATATGCGCTATGTTGCGGTAGCTTAATAGCTGCGGTAGCGCAAATATTTAAAATGCTTTAACTACTTAAAAAAGCAGAAACTCTGCACAATTTCACTGTGTGTGTGTTTGCTGGACAGTCTTTCACTGAGACTAACAGCAGAAGCCCCTATTTCACTGAGATTGAGAGAATAAAAGTAAACTCCATTTCTCTCTCTCTCTCTCTCTCTCTCTCTCTTTCTCTCTCTCACTGTGGCCCATTTGACCTGCTGGGCATGACCTTTTCTCTCCTCTCGGCTGTTACAGTGATACTTCTGGATACAGACATGGGCGCGTGTCTGCAGACAGAGTCTTCTCCACCGCGTCTATTATGGATCAGCTGTGACCGCCGTTGCAGTTTATCAGTGTCACTCATCAATGAAGAAAGCCAGCACCAATAGCTGCCCTTTCTGTTGAGCGCGTGACCAAGACAAGTCTTAGAGAGCGAGCGGGATATTTATATTTGTTTATTTGCTATAAATGCTTGTGTTTTTTTAAAGGTACAGTTTTTATATCTTATTGTTTGTATTAAATGACAAAATTGTATTACAAATAGTATATAAATATAAATATAAATATATTTATACATTAATACAAGAATTGCTGTGCTGTGAAGAAAATATACAACTGTGCATGGAAAGCATCATTAATGCACCGTATGCACCGAGATATCGAATTGAACTGAATCGATGGCATGACAATCGTAACCGAACCGTGAGACCAGTGTAGATTCACACCTCTAAACTCTAGTCAGTAAACTATGAATCTAAATGCTGCTCCATCTCAAAAGCACGTGCTGGAGATTTACTACGAATTACAAAGCAGACTTAACTGACAAAATGTGCATGAAAAATTGCCTTTGATTAATCGGCCAGTCCTACTTCAAGCCTTGAATGTATCGTTACACAACATCAGTTATTATCATATTTAACCTACTTAAACTGCCTTCAATTTGACATGTATTGGGTAAAAACAAAAAAGCGAAGGAATTTATTACAAATTGCCCATCAATAAATCTTCCACAAAAACTCTGCATTTACAACACACAGTCCGTAGACTCCAAGCAGCACACAAGCTAAACTCCTGCTTAATAATTCATAGCCAATTACAGGAGTACAAATAAAACCATTAATCACAATAAATAAGACATTTCAATCCATAGAACAGAGCTCATTTAAATAACGCCATTTAACAGTAAATCTGGTACAATGAATTTACTGTAATCTAACAGGCACAATGAGTGAATCTAATTGAGGACATCTTTAGGCAGTAGTGCTACTCAAATGAATAGCATTACAGTTTCGCTAATTAAATCTGTCCTCATTTGCATTTAGATTCTAATGAATTGAATTAACGCACTTAAAAATCACATTTAAAGCAGAGAACATGCATGTGCCGTCAGCATTTAGATGCAAATGAATATTTCTCATTATGTGAAGTTCATGGAGTACAGAATGGCACAGTCAAATGTTCTTCATACATGTTAAGGCTGCACAACATATCATTTAAGCATCAACATCACAATGTGCACACCCAAAAAGTCATGAAACTTATATTTTGTGAAGATCATCTGGACATCTTAACTTAATTATCTTAACACATGTGAGTATAATGGTTTGAATGGACCCTTTTCACAAGTTATGACACATTTAACGGTCATCATAATCTTAAATGCTTCAAAGTTTTTAATATTTTGACTTTAAAAAAACGTATGAACATTTATATGCATTTACGAATGTATTATATTATCTTTGGGTCAAATTACAAAAAACTAATTACCGCTTATGCAAGAAGTTTCTAATGCAGTGTCTATGGGGCTGAGAGTAAATCTGAGTAAGAATTTTTTTTTCCTTTTTCTGAAAGTCTTAATAACACCATTGTGGAGTTTCTCTTTTATTATTTCAGCAAATAGGGTTGTAAAAAAGATTATTTGTTGTACTCTCTGATTCACTATGCTCTAAGTTTACTTAACCATGACGCCTTCTGCTACTGAGAAACCCGGAAATGTGAAAAGGGTCCATAGAGCTGCTTATTTGCTATAATCAAAAAGCCTATGTGGATTTAACAAGGAAACCGATTTAATTCTAACATCTGATTGGCCTACAAAGTGACAAAGCTTATTTTTTGCATATGTTTTAAGGCATTTAAGACCTGTGAATGCGAAAGCGTCACTATAAGTGAATGTAAAAAATGTATTAAATGAAAACAATATAGGTATTTTACATTTAGAAAACCATAAAGGACCATTATCTTTGCTCTGATCTTTTTATCTAAGCTTGCAATATGTTTATCATATTCTATGCACTCCTACAATCTCAGACCAATCATTCTAAAAATAATGAACATTTCAAAAACATTTCAATAATGAATATACAATTAAAAAGCACAAACAAATGAATACGTTAATAACAAATCAGATAAGATTATTAATATTAATACATGATTAATAAAAAATTCCTGGTGACACTTTGCTGAATATCTCACTGAGTGAATTCATGTCAGGGGTGACACAGTGGCTCAGTGGTTAGCACTGTCGCCTCACAGGAAGAAGGTCGCTGATTCGAGTCCCGGCTGGGTCAGTTGGCATTTCTGTGTGGAGTTTGCATGTTCTGCCAGTGTTTGCACTGGTTTCCTCAAGGTGCTCTAGTTTCCCCCACAGTCCAAAGACATGCGCTAAAGGTGAATTGAATAAACTAAATTGGCCATAGTGTATGTGGGAAAGAGTGTGTATGGATGTTTCCCGGTACTGGGTTGCAGCTGGAAGGGCATCCGCTGTGTAAAACATTTGCTGGATAAGTTTACAGTTCATTCCGCTGAGGCAACCCCTGATGAATAACCGGACTAAGGGTGCTTTCACACGTAGACTTTTGTTTCAAAACCTAACGCGTTTTTCCCGTAAACATGGTTTGTTTAGTATATGTGAAAGCAGCAATCGTGCTCAGATCCAGGCCAAAAAAAATTGGTTTGAGGTCGCCTGAATGAGGTGGCCTCAGCTCAATTGAAACGAGAAAGCAATATGATCCAATGAACTAACGAACCAGGCTATATCACAGTGTATTATGGATATGTAATAGGCATATATGGCTATATGAAGAGAGAATGATGAGTAGGGTGGTATGTTATCCTTCCTACCAGTAAATGCGCCTTTCATGTCAATTACGAAAATGAAAGCATGCTGAACTTTTAACAAGAGCTGTTTATCCATTAGGACAATTGACCAAACTGCAGTCTTGGTTTATCTGTTATTTCTCTCCATAATGTAAAGCCTATAACACCTAATTCTATAGCCAACGGCTCTGTATGAGAAAGTCTTACCTCTGAATTATATTTGGTAACGATGTCTGTGGGTGTGCTTGACATTAACTCTTTGGATCACCAGCCAGTGTGGGTAGTAGATTTCCAATATTACTAGCCACTCGCCATTTTCACTAGCCACAATTTTGTTGTTGGGAAACTATATTTTATATGCATAAATATGACTTTGACATGCTAAAATAACTTGATTTAGATTATGTGGAATGTCCACATGCTTCCTAATTCATTTTACTTTTGTGTATGAGCTTGCCACAGCTAAAATCTACCTGCATTTGGCGGGTTGGCGGGTGTTAATGTAAAGCCCTGGGTGTTGCCACTCAAAATTTAAGCACAGCTTTCTGCTTATAATTTCTTATTGCTCATCAACAATTAAAATAACGACGCATGACAGCCTGCGTCAGGGACTGAAAAATAAACCGTAGAACTCTGACCAATGTGAGGAGTTTACTCTCACGTGACTTGTTTTAACAATTTTTAGAAACTTTGCCGTGTGAAAGCGAACTGCACCAAGAACAAAGTGCAACATTGGAACAACTTTAATCCCTATCTTCTGAAAAAAGCAATTGATCTATAGGTGTAAAAGCACCATAAGCCGAAGGAAAATTAATGAATGAATGAGTTAATACCATAAAGAAGACTTCTGCAATCATTAAAATAAGGACAGTCCAACAGAATGTGCATGATAGTGGAATTGTTTCCAAACACAACTATTAATAAGTCATCTGCTGAAAATAAATAAATTGCATTCCAATATTGTGCAGCCCTTATACAGGTATAGTAAAAAACAGAGAAAGAACACAGTCATGTGTTGTGAATCCTGACCTGTGGCTCCTCTGCTCCTCGGTGGCATCACTCAGGTAAGACAGCACCTGCCTTTCCAGATAGGCCTCAATGCCGTCACCCTCCTCAGGACATGCTCCTAGAAGCCCCTGCACCGCTGAGCTGAAGAGGATGGCCTCAAAATCTCCCTCATATACCAACTGCAGCAATGAACCTGCATCTGAAAACACACACACACACACATACATAAGCAGAGAGTAGATATCAGTTCAGACACACCAATGCACTTACAGTTTATTCCCAAAAGCCATTTTTAGAAGAAATTTCTCAAGTGTCAGCTCCCCAAAAAAAGAGAAAACCTATTACCACTTCATCGTCATATTATAAAACTGAAACAAGAGCAGAACACTCTGTTCTCTAGCTCTTTATTAAGATTTCAACAATGAGGGTTACTGTAGGTGTATGTGTGAGGTTGAAAATATTTGACACAGACTTTGTGAATGCAGGGGAAAAGCCCCTGATGAATGATCGATTTTGAGATGAGAATTGACTTTTTTATAGCAGAACTCAATAACTCCACAAAAATGTGTCCTTATTTGTAAATTTGTACTTTTTGCTCTTCATGAAGTGAAATAATATTTTATGAACATCATAATTTGCTATATTTATATTTTTAAAAATAAGAGGTAACCACTATAAATCTCAAAACTCAAGATTAAACCCCAGTTTACAATATGATTGCTTTGTTTAAACCATCTGAAACACCCAGGTTTGAAATTAGAAGATTTGTGCGGTTTGTCAACATAACATATTTTGAAAACACATAGCATGATGTAAAATGTGTGTAATGTATTTCGTGTGTAAAGTTTATTTTCTCTGAGATGTAACGTCCCCTGAAATTAAATGTACAATAAAAAAAAACTATAATAAAAATGAAGATGAAAATATTATTTATATACATTATTTACAATTAACAAAACTTCTTTTTTTTTTGAAGTCATGCTATCCTCTATGGCAGAGATGCCCAAACTAGGTCCCGGTGGCCAAGTTTGGCCCATTCTAACCTTTGATTTGGCCCACCATTCCATTTGAGAAATGAGGGAGAATGATAGGTTGGTGGTTGGGGCGAATATCTTTGAAAAATATCATCATTTGAATGTAATGTAACCTTTTGTTTGTTTGATTTATAATTTCTTCAGTTTTGTAAATTCATCAGATTTAAAAAAAAATAATAAATACTGTCACTCGACAGATATCAGGCAATTCACAAGACATCAGCAAGCAAATCAAGGCAAAGGCAGGTGCAGCTTAGTGTATTCAGCATTGAACTTCATTGTATTGTAAAATGTTTTTGCTGTAATAACTTTAACCATTTTAATGTAATTTAAAGCAATGTTTTCTAGTTATTTTGAGGAAATAAATTAGGAGATTACTCATAGAACCTTTAATGTACCTTCAGCCCACAGCCTTCAGTAAAGTTTGGTTTTTGACCCTTCATAAGAAAGTTTGGGCACCCCTACTCTATGGCTATATTCATGGTGAAAATCAGGTTTAGTTATACTGTAGTTATATGTAAGATTTGCTGTTCATTTGTTTTTACTTTCAAACTCAATTTGGATTTTCTTGGTTAAAAGCATGTCCAGTTACCAAATAAATACAAGTTTGCATGGGGTAGAAAGTATTAAATTCAAATAAAACATGTTAAACATGCAGTGGGTTTCAACAATACTTTGGTGAATTTTTCCCAAATTGAAACTTGTGGCAGAAACAACTTTGTAAACCTGAAAAACCAACATACAAATAAATTTAAACGTTTATTATTAAAAAATAAAATGTTTTAGTAAGTTATATTAGCATTACAATATATACAGTCAGTAATGCAAATCATATTTTAACATTGTCAAAATTATTTATTTTTTTATTAAAAAAATGTGAACTACTATATAGTTTAAAATGTAAAACAATAACAAACATAAGTTTTCCTGCATAAATATATATTTTTATAATCTGACCACTTGCAATTTAATCCAAAACCCCCTGTATCAAAATAGCAGTTAACAGTGTCTTTTAGGGCTGCACCATACAACGTTTCAGCATCTGTCACAATGTGCGCACTTGCAATATTCACATCGCAAGATATGCAATGTTGAGTCTGAATTATAGTTGAACAGGTTTATTGTATTTGTACAGAATATATACAATTTATGCAACAACAACAAAAATAATCTTACTTAGAATTTCTGTCTTGTTTGTGGTCCAAATATCTACATTTCAAAGCAAAAACAATATTATTTTATTTACACCATTAGCAGATCTTTTCACTTGTCTTAAGGAAAAACTCTTAATTTTGACTTATTTCTTCTCAAGTTGAAAGCAAAACAATATTTGTACTTGATTAAGATTTTTTTTTATATATATTGACTAGAAACGAGACAAAGGAAAGTAAGAAAAGCATTTACTGCATTGTGATTATTCATTTTCTATATCTGAATACAGTTAGACTCCATAGAAAACCATCAAATAGCGCTGTTCAAAATATCTTGTGAAATATCTTATTCATATCACAATATTCAATCGCAATATTAGATTTTTCCAATATCGTGTTGCCCTATAGTGTCTTTTATAGTAAAAAGCAGATTTTGTGATATTTTCTAAATAACCAGTAAAATATACAGATATCAGTGCCATCTAGGGCTGTGTGATTAATCAAAATTGAATCGCAATTTGATACGCTGCAATTAGCTAAAATCACAAGAGACTGCGATATGAAATCTATATTATTTAACTTCCCCCACCCAGAGCAAATGTGTGACAGTCTTAGCTAATTGAGTGAGCACAACTGAACTATGCAGAATGCCCACAATAAAACAAACAAACAGAAAAGCGCGGACAAGTGGAATGATGCCGTCTGACACTTCAGAAGCATTAACAGATGGATTCATATCAAAGAAGAACAGAACGAATATTTCGGTTTCAAAGTCACAGACACCGAACAAAAACAGGTCATTGGTAAGAGCTGTCGCAGAATTGTTGCCACAGCACGAGGAAATACAACAACCAGAACCTAAAAAAGCACCACAGGTGGCTATATGAGGAGTATTGCCAGTGACACTCAATCTAGTAGCAAGCAACAGCAAAGTACAATTTCAGAGTTGTTTGCGGCTGATACACCATATAAAAAAACATCACAAAAGCACCAGGAGATAACTAACGCCATAACTCACTACTGTTTTCTCTAGAGAAAATTGTTTAATTTCTGAATATTTAAAAACAAATTTGAATAAAAGTTGGAGTTAGTTAATATCTTTGCAGTTTCTTTTTTAACTAACACTCACTGCAATTTAAAAGTAAGAAACTATGATGCAGAATATTGAGCTGAAGCTTGACTACAAAATTAAAATCACAAATCAAATTTGGGGGGAAAAAATAAAATACAATAAAAAAATAAATCTATAAAAATATTTGCAATTAGATATTTTCCCTCAAATCGCACAGTCCTTATGCCATCCCATGTATGAAACACTTTCAAGGAATTTCTGGCAAGCCTAGCTGTCAAAGGTTTTACCATGAATTTACTGTATGTACATACAACAACTTTCCACAACCCTTCAACACAAACACAACAAATACTCCCCTCCAGCTGTCATCTACTCAGAATCAAACTCAAATTCACTTTCAGCTATTAGGGAGCAACTCGCATACTATAGAGGAAAAAAAGGAAACTCATAAACAAGAGGAGAGGAGCAGCAGTACGTCGGCAAGAAATGTGTGAACCGTGAAATTAAACTGTTGTACAAAAAGAACTGGCCTGAAAAAGCAGAACAAAATGACTCCCTAAGAAAAAAAACTGTTTATTCACACCATTCTTGCAGTTACTTTGTGAAATATATGCAGCAGAAAAAGCCCTGAGCTACAAAGAGCCAACATATTAAATACTATCTACTATAATGAACCCTACAATGAATTAAAGGGAATCTTGTGTGGATACAGAATTCGGTTTTAGTCCTGGATAAGGCTTTGCAGATAGAAAATGGTGGAGCTCTAGAAGAACACTTTGCGTGCAGCACAGCCACTTTGCTCAGTCGTTGATCTCTTCTGACAAGAAACCGGCGTGAATAAAAGTGACTGAATGAGGACAAACTGAAATAGCTTGAGATCGACACATCTCAGACAGTGTCCTGTAAATTACACATTAATCACTCCTGAGGATGATGTTCGTGAGATAAAGAGACACGTGAGAGGAAGTAGGGTGTATACAACTGAACAGTTACACTACATATAACATCTGTTATTTGTCACGCCACTTACGGCACATTAAACTGAGGTAGGGGAGATGGATAATGCATGAAATTAGAAGCAAGCAGCAAGGTAACAACATCCTACAATATTGAGGGTAATTCACACACAAATGCATTCTTGCGTTTCATTTTTACTACACTTTGGCCAATATGTCACATCTCACACTATTAGTGTCACAGATTGTAGACTGCACAAGTAATTAATAGTAGCCTATTTTGAACAGATTTTACAAGCCAACAACCTCAGACCCTCAATGACATGATTGCTGACCTTGGATAATTCAGAGTCCAGCTTTTACAATGATGAGCATTTTGGTAAGTGAATTAAATAAACACCCCAAATGATTAACAACTGGTTAATGGTGTTGCAGTTTCAAACAAACCATATGTTCAGTGATTAGACTTTGTCATGCTCAATGTTTGGGCTTCACATAAATGAACAGATTCAAAAAAGTCCATTGTTGAGAAACTGCACTGTAAAATTATCTCTTAATACTTAATACTATTGAAATGTTCAGTAATAAAACTACATAGCCTGCTTGAATTTAATCAATTTAGAGTCAAGCTTTAACAATCATGTGCATTTCAGTGAATTAATAACAACTGGTTGGTGTGGTTACCATTTTAAAATAAGCATACGTTCAGGAATCAGGCTTATCATGCTCAATGTTTGGGCTCCATATTATCGAACAGATTCAAATGAGTCATTTGTTGAGGAACCGTACTACACCAGCAGTGCTGCATTTTGATTCCCTACAAAGACAGATGTTGCGTCCCAATTCGCATACTTGTACAAAGCCCTAAAAGTATGTCCTTTTTTTGTGAATGATATACTTTTAAGTGTGTAACAGAAGAGTATGCAAGTTTGGGACATACTACTTCCTTGTTAACAGATTGTTATGGTACTTAGTCACGAGCCCTGTCAATCATCCACACATCATCCACATTTCTTTCATATTTAATTTCCTACCTTACTGAAGAAACAGCAGCAGAATAATCTGCCATTCACGAGTCTTTCATGCAGAGAAATCTCCTCAGGATCTCTGGATAATTATGCATTCAGATGTTAATGTCCAAACACGTCTTTATATAAATTTAGTATTGTTGTTGCAGACGAAATACAACACAGAAAATGCGATTAAAATATTTTCTAGTTGGCTAGATATTAATAAACAGTCATACAAACATCTTTACAGAAGCTTCTCTACTTAAAGTTTGGTCTCGCGCATCCACCATGTTTGTAGTTTATTTACACTTTTCACCCGCGTTTGTGGTTTTAATCAAATTCATGTCCAATGCACAATGTACTGTGGGCAATATCAGCGGTTAGAGCATGGACAATTCTACACTTAACATTTTTACCGGAAATAGTAAACTATCCGGGAACCTTTGGCATACTCTTTTCAACATACTATAGTTTTAGACATGCTAATTCTATTTTCAAATTTTATTTAGGACAGATAGTATGCAAATTGAATCACTAGAAGAATCAGCTATTACTTAGGACTAAACAATACATTTAAATAAAATTGTAACTGAGATTAAGTGAAAAATTAAGATTACGCTAAAAGAAATTATTCGAAAACTGTAATAGGCCTATTCCAAATTTGCATGTCAATAAAAAAAAATGCTCTCTTAATAATACTCTTGAAATGTTCAGTTATGAATCTACACTGCCTGCCTGAATTTTAGTAAATTAAAGAAAAATCAACACAAGAGTCATTTATTAAGGAACCAAACTACTTCAAATGCAATAAAAGAACAGACTCCAAATCATTCATGAACTTCCAAAAAAAAAAAAAAAAAACGACTCATAAATCATTTATTTGGAAACCAAATAACATTTAACTCCCAAATGAATAACTTCTTAATACTGATTTGTTCACTAAATTTATTTGACTTTGCTGCATTTTGATTCACTTAAAAAAACAATTAAAATTGTAAATTGTATGGAAATCCAAATGGACTATTTAATTGATTTGCTTCACAAAAAAGATCCCTTTGTTCATAAACCCACCACCTTAATGAATCAAGAAACAAAAAGCATTTTATTTCCATGTATCATAATGAACCAAATAAAAGATTCATTTGTCCTTTAACCGATCGAGCGCTTGCTTGATTCACAAAAAAAGAATCGGCTCTTAAGACTCCTTTGTTCAGGAATCGAACTAGGAATGTCATATTGAATTGTATGTTTCCGAGGGTTTTTTGTAATTCAAAACCAACTCGTTGTGCATTCGGAATCGAGCTACACGAGCGATCGGTTCTGGCTCTATAAAAAGACTGGACTGACATTACAGTCCAGTGCTCTAGACTTGAACTTGATTTTGCTGAATGTTTCGCGCTGTGGAATCTGTAGCTGTAAGAGAAGAGCAAGAACCGCTGTCCGACTATATAATACGGTGTTCCGTCCCATCCGCATGAAGTTTCAGCAACCGTTAAATGAGTTAATTATGTAAACCATGATCCTATTTCTGTTCGGTATAAAATAATAATGATAACAATAAATAATAATAATAATAATAAACAACAATAAAATCATCTCACAATGTGTTGCGCTCCTTCACCGTTGTCATAAACGCATCCTGAGTGAACGCCCACTAGAAATAACAGAGTCGAGTGTTTACATGCAGGTGCAACCCAGCTTTGTTCTAAAACAGTAGACTAAATTTTCTCTCACCTCAACATAAACAGCATAGATAAACACGCGTCTATCTGTCTTCATGTTGTCCGATGCCCACATTGACCCTCCATACGGTCAGTTATCAAACACAGAAGTTCTGCTGTCAAATCGCGCCCGGTTAGTTCACAGTCAGCCGAAACTCACATCTGTCTGTCTGTCTGGACACAGTCCCGATTTCAACACACATGCCGCACATCTACACCACGTGAGAGAGAGATTGTACGCGCAACACTCATCACCCACAACAAGAAACGAGCAGATTAAAGCCCTGTCATCCTCCACAGCTGCACGAAAGCATCAACATCTGTCATAACCGTCGCGTTCATCTGAAAGTCGGCTGATTTCTTAAACTCAGGGCTCTCATGCCGTTGTCTCTTACCTGCGGTGCTGAAGCTGCTCTGTTTCCAGTCTGGGTTCAATCCGCCCAGAACCGCCGCCTCGAGCTGCAGCATCGCGCTTTTCGTGTGCCCGGTTCCGCGGAGAATGAAACAGCGTTGCGTCGCTCAGGACCTGCTCTCTGTGTGAGTGTGAGACTAGTGTTGAGGTTCGTGTGTTCACTGTGATGTGTTAGATTTCTGCCCATGTGCCGCAAGTGTCATCAGTGAGCAGCCATGACAGCGACGAGGTGCATTATGGGATACTTAATAAGGCAGCGCTAAGGGAGCGTCGAGATTTAACCAGACGCGCAAATGAGCGCAACGTAAATTCACTGTTGATTTACTGCTTAATGTAATAGCAGATTATATATGTTTAGCTCTATCGTCTTTTCTTTTTTATGACTTCTATTAGGTTAATGAATATGACGTAATTCTTAAACAAGTCTCCGACGTGCCGGCCTCATTGTCAAATAAAAGTCAATTGTACAATAATATAATATAGTCTAAATTATAGGACTTATTACGAACATACAATAAAACATAATAGTATATGATAGTGTGTGAAATAATTTGTAGTTGAATTTGAGTATTAATTAGCACAGTAGCTACATCTCTCACTCTCACTTAGTCTCTGATTTATCAGGGGTCGCCCCTGTCTTTTACAGTCTATGGGGTTGCCACAGTGGAATGAACCACCAATTACTCTGGCATATGTTTAATGAAAAGGATGCCTTTCCAGCTACAAGCCAGCAGTGAGAGAAAGCTATTAAAGCTAACTCTTGAACCCACAGTGCTGGGAAAAAAAACGGCAATTTATTTTTATCCAATGGGCTTTATGCACAGCTAGTGTTTTTCAGCCAATGATGAACTTCGGGTGAAAGCTTTGTGACTGTTTTTAAATTTCATAAGGTTCCTTTCATAGCATCGATGTTCAAATATAACATGTAGCTCAAATATAACCAGTTAAATAGACTTAAGCATCCATTTGATTGTTAAAGCATAAAAAGACTAACTGAGAAAAACTTTAAACGCAGGTGCCATCATTAGCAGCAGGTTAGCACAGAAACTCCATTGAAAATACTGGGGTAATATTAATTTCCATATTTTGAAGACATGACTTGGGAAAAAAAATAATTTAATGCAGTGCTTCTTTTGTCTGAGACCCACTTTATATCGTATCTCAGCCAGGCAGTGAAGAAAAATCAGATTTCTCTCTTTTAAAGAAATCAGATCTTTAACACAACTATTTTGCATTGGATGACAATTATCCGGAAGCCCTGGGGCTGGCTGACTGAAATTAAAAGTCTCTGTGCATATACTCCATTCACCTGTATCGATTCGCATGTCTTTGGACTGTAGAGGAAACCGAAGCACCCAGAGGAAACCTATGCAAACTTCACACAGAAATGCCACCTGACCCAGCAGGGACTCAAAACAGCGACCTTCATGCTGTGAGTCGACAGTCCTAACCAATATTGGCACTCATTTTCAGAACAAGAATCATTGGATGACATTAACTATTTTCTAAAACCGATTGTGATTTTGATTGGTTGAGCTGTGTTCTAAGCTATATTGTAAAATACTCTACAACCACACCTTTGACTATTAGTTGGCAACCATTCTGCTCTCAGAACTGAGCCAACAAATCATTTTGTCCTTTGTTTTATTTGCTAAAACCTTGCTATGTTTATATGTAACAGTTTTATAAAAGAAACAAGCCCTATGAAGCCATGGTTTACTGTGAATTTACAACAGCACAGCGTCATGTCTAATAACACTCCTTAGCTGTTGTAAATTCAGAGTAAACCACAACTTCTTGGTTCTTATTGCTGTATTTTATTGATTGCTGTATTGCTGTATTTAATTGATTGCCGAGGCTCAGACACACTCTCACTCTTCAAAACTAGATTAAAGACCTATCTTTTTAGCAAAGCATACACTCAGTGCATTACATAGCGGTATGACGCATGACGTGCCCCACACAGGATTTTGCTTCTTGTTTATATACACTATGAACAGCAGCTACGCTAATTATTCTCCTTATTCTGTATTTTCACCTGGGGTTACTCATCTCTAGGCCCTCAGACTATGCAGTGCCACTGATGCAATCCAAGACCAGCGACAAGATGATCAAGTTTTTTCCTCGCCGCTGTCACCACTGACTTGCATGGTTCGGGATCTGTAGAGCTGCGCATCAATGGAATTGCTCTTCAGTGTATGGACTCTCAGTAGTGATTATTAACCCACACTGACCTGAGCTAAACTGAACTGAACTTAACACTGAAAACTGAACTGACACTGTTTACATTCACTATAAACTTCCATGTGAAGCTGCTTTGACACAATCTACATTGTAAAAGCGCTATACAAATAAAGATGAATTGAACTGAATTGAATTGTATTGTATTTTATTGAAGTCGAGGCTTATAATCCGTATTTATTGTCATTAATTGGTGTTGCATTCATTTGACAACAATTCTTTTGTTTAAAACACAGTAAATTGCAGTATGGTGATCTATTAGATCTTTATCAATTTAAAAACAATAGAATTAAAACAATAAAAGAAATTTTTTTTTACAGAAATATTTCTATTATGCTGCAAAACAGTTAAACATATTAATATTTTTATTAATAATTTCATTTCAATTCATTTTCCTTTGGCTTAGTCTCTTTATTCATCAGGGGTCGCCACAGCAGAATGAAGCACCAACTTATCCAGCATATGTTGTACACAGAGGATGCCCTTAGAGCTTCAACCCAGCACTGGGAAACATCAAGACACACTCATTCACACACAAACACTACGGTCAATTTAGTTTATTCAATTCACCTATAACGCATGTCTTTGGACTGTGGGGGAAACCGGAGCACCCGGAGGAAACCCACACGAACACGGGCAGAACATGCAAACTCCACACAGAAAGCGACAGTGCTAACCACTGAGCCACCGTGTCGCACCATTATTAATAATATAATACGTAATTTGCAACATTACAATAACTTTACTTGGATTTAATATTCTGTCAGTCTACAGAAAATCCCTTTTATGCCAAAAAACATCCAATGCATATTCAAAATAATTTATGAAAACACAAAAAGAGGGATGTTTCGGTCAATAATTGTCAATCATTTTGGATCCTTGTTTACTTCCCTTTTCTCTTTACATGTCAAAATGTACAATAATATTCCAAAATGTCTGATATTTGTACATTTTTGGACAATCCTATAAATAAAGTTGATGGGAAAAGTTTAAAGTGGGATGTTTAATCTTTGACCCATCTAAATAAACACACAATAACGCACACTTCGCAAAAAAAAAATTCACATACTCAATTGAAGTATAGGCTATCTAAAACAATACTATAATTTCATATTATACAGTAAATAGATTACTTCATCTGTATATATTTATAAATGAATAGCTGACTTTGTAATAGAAATATACACTCCCCAGCCACTTTATTAGGTACACCTGTCCAACTGCTCGTTAACGCAATTTTTTAATCAGCCAATCACATGGCAGCAACTCAATGCATTTAGGCATGTAGACATGGTCATGACGATCTGCTGCAGCTCAAACCGAGCATCAAAATGGGGAAGAAAGGTGATTTAAGTGACTTTAAACGTGGCATGGATGTTGGTGCCAGATGGGCTGGTCTGAGTATTTCAGAAACTTCTGATCTACTGGGATTTTTATGCACAACCATCTCTAGGGTTTACAGAAAACAGTCCAAAAAATATCTAGTGAGCAGCAGTTCTGGTTCAAACTGATAGAAAGGCAACAGTAACTCAAATAGCCACTCGTTACAAACAAGGTATGCAGAAGAGCATTTCTGAATGCACCACAAATCCAACCTTGAGGCCAGGGACGTGCAGAGATCTTTTTAAGGGGCAGGGGCTCAAGTGGAAAAAAGGGCACTTTTTATTAAATAATAATAATAATTGTACTTTAATAAATAAAATATAATAAAGGAGATTTCATCCTAAATTCACCATATACTCACCCTTAAAAGGATAGTTCATTCAAAACTGAAAATTCTGTCAGTATTTACTCAACTTTTACTTGTTCCAAACCTATTTTACTTTTTTTCTTTTGTCAAACACACAAAAATTATATTTTGAAGAAAGCAGGAAACCTGTTACCATTGACTTTCATGGTATTTGTTTTTAAAAACAAGATATACATACGATTTAGTTTTTTATTGTCTGACAGGGAAAGCTGTCCTTAAAAGAACACACATTAACTTATACATATATTATATTATTATTAGTATTTAAAAAAATTATTATTATCCCCTGGAGAGAAATCCAGGAGAAAAAAGGGCAGGGGCTCAAGCACCCAAAGCCCCCACCTCTGCACGTGCCTGCTTGAGGCTGATGTACTACAGCAGCAGAAGACCACACCGGGTGCCACTCCTGTCAGCTAAGAACAGGAAACTGAGGCTACAGTCTGCACAGGCTCACCAAAATTGGACAATAGAGAATTAGAATAGAAGATTGGAAAAACAATGCCTGTCTGATGAGTCTCGATTTCTGCTGCAACATTGGGATGGTAGGGTCAGAAATTGCCATTAACAATATGAAAACAACTCAAAACAATCTATCCTGCCTTATTTCAATGGTTTAGGCTGGTGAGGTTGCGTAATGGTGTGGGGGATATTTTCTTGGCACATTTTGGGCCCATTAGTACCAATTGAGCATCATGTCAATGCCACAGCCAACCTGAGTATTGTTGCTGACCATATCCATCCCTTTATGACCCCAGTGTACCCATGAAGACTACTTCCAGCAGGATAATGCGCCATGTCAAAGTGTGGATCATCTCAGACTGGTTTCTTAAACATGATAACTGCACTCAAATGGCCTCCACAATCACCAGATCTCAATCCAATAGAGCACCTTTGGGATATAGTGGAACAGGAGATTCGCATTATGAATGTGCGGCCGACAAATCTGCAGCAACTGCGTGATGCTATCATCTCATTATAGACCAAAATCTCTAAGGAACATTTCCAGTACCTTGTTGAATCTATACCATGAAGGATGAAGGCAGTTCTGAAGGCAAATGAAAGTCCAAAGTACTAGTAAGGTGTACCTAATAAAGTGGCCGGTGAGTATAAATGTTAAATGTCAAACATTTTAGCTTGTGTTTCACCATACCGAACCGAGTGAAAGATTAGCTCATTAAAAAAATAAAGAATATGCCTAGCAAAAATGAATCCTACAAGAGTGAGTCAGAGATGATTCTTCGTTTTTCTTTGGAGAGACTCAAGAAGTCAGCTTTTCCTCTCATCATTTGTACTTTGAGATATTAATGATATCTTTCTTGTCCAATAAAGCAGTTGATTATTTGAAGCAGTGAGAGCTGTGAATATAAAGCTGAATAGTAATGACTGACTGTGAGTGAGCATAAGGGAATCTGAGGGGTCGTTGACTCCTGGAGCCCCCCTGCTCTGCCTCCGAAGCTTCTGGCACTAACAGAAGGTCATTCTCTTTATAAAAATCAAGCAGATGATTCGTCTTGATTACATGGAGCGGCAGAGGAGCGATGGAGTCCGCAAGCTTTGGCAGTGTGTGTCAGATATAAGGAGAGACCCCCAAGGACAGGTCAGAAATACATTCACACGCAGAATGATGTGTCGGATTAGACGTCAAATGACCGAAACGGAAACAGTGACCCATGACATTGAATGTGACATTAAAGGTCAAATGCGTTTTGGGATCATATGCTTGTGTACAGGATTTTTTTTGTCACAAGGCTTTCTGAATATCTCCTGGTTTTTCTCAGCTAGGTTTTTTTCTGTGTTGATTCTTACATGGTGTGCTTCAGTTTGTCAATTCCACTTAATTACATTCTATAGCTGTTTTCAATCGCTCTTTCTCTCCCTGTTTTGCAGTGGGGAAAGGTAATTACGGAACCGAGATATGGCTGTATTGTAACACTCATTAGCCTAGAGAAATATCTGGCTAATACACACACAAATGCGCACACACACACACACACACACACACACACACACACACATATATACATATATATATATACAGTATAGGGGGTTGGAGAGGTTTGCTTGGTTTTAGACCACAATAATTCATTAGCATGGTGTGGGGCATCGTTTTGCAGCCAATACAGCATCAATTCACCTTGGGACTGACAGATGCAAGTTCTGCACAGTGGCCAGGGGGATTTTGAGCCATTCTTCTTGCAGAATAGTGGCCAGATCACAATGCTAATTGAGGAAAACATTTCCTGACTCGCTTCTTCAAAACACCTTAAAGTGGCTCAATTATATTTAGACCTGGTGACTATGCAGGCCATGGGAGATGTTCAACTTCACTCTTGTGTTCATCCAACTACTCTGTCACCAGTCTTTTAGTGTGTATTAGTGCATTATAATCTTGATACACAGCATTGCCTTTAGGATACAATGTTTGAACCATTGTGTGCACATGGTCCTCCAGAATGGTTCGGTAGTGGCAGTGACGCGCCCATCCAGCACAAATATTGGCCTAGGGAATGCCATGATATTGCAGCCCAAACCATCACTGATCCACCCCCATGGTTCATTCTGGGCATGCAACAGTCTGGGTGGTACACTTATTTGGGGCTTCTCCACACTGTAACTCTCCCAGATGTGGGAAAGACAGTGAAGGTTGGCTCATCAGAGAACAATACATGTTTCACATTGTCCGCAGCCCAAGATTTTTGCTGGTGGCACCAATGAAACCGACGTTTGACATTAGCACGAGTAACCAAAGGTTTGGCTATAGCAGCCCAGTGTCCTGACATTTTATCCTATCCGTCGGATTATGCTATTAACAGTGTATTTGAATGGTTCTGAGGTCGGGTTAGGGATTAAGTAGGTCAGGGTGGTATTACAGCTTCATATTCCACTACTCCACATTAAAATTTACACTGGTAGCAAAATCTGATGGGTAGCATATTGCGTCGTCAAAATGTGCTACCTACTTTTTGAATGGGAGGTAAAACAATCTGACAAGGTAGAACAAATCGACAGAACACCAGCCATGTATACTGCCTCTTTAGAGCTCAGAATAGTTTTAGTAAAAGGAGGAGAGTTGAGGTGCAGGTCAAAATAAGTATGTTGTTCCAGTTTTACATAAATGTATGGTACTCTGAATATTAATGGAACATTTGACATTTTATTTTCATGGTTCTGACCAACACTGCACTCAGGGAACCTTTCTTGGTCTTTCAAAATGTGTTCTGTAAAAGTTCACTTACTTGCTTTACAGTAAAGACGGCCTGAAATGATTTGAACTGCACCATGTTCACATCGAGGGAAAACTTCAGCAGTGTCTCATATCACTCATAAAATAAAGGTCAGCACCGAGGACCATGAACCTCCGCTCCCGATATTAACTTCTGTGCAGCATTTACAGCTCCTGGAGACTTATATTAAACACAAGAGAAAACAACACACATGATTTAGCAGCACACTTTGTTGTTTTTGCTTTATTTTTTGAGAATGGAGAACTTAGATCCTTTGCCTACATTTCTCTTTTTCCTCAGAATCTGTGTTTTTTAAATCTTAAGCAACTTCTCCACCAGCGATCGATGAGCTCAGACCTCAGAGTAGCCGCTGAGTGGTGAAAAAGTATGCAAAAGGACGACTTTAGTCCCTCACTGTGATTTATCTCAGTGGCCACTGGAGTCTAATTTACCAAACTGTCAAGCACACACCGGCTCTCAAATGATTGAAGCCATTTTTCAAGGTCTAGGATCTGCAGCTTTGACTGTTGTGGTTAGTTTGGGAACAAAGGGAAGTGTGTCAGCGGTCCGACACAACAGAGGCAACACCTGCAGGGCACAAAGAACCGTCTTCCTGCACAAACACAACACCCTAGCGAGGAGAGCAGTGGAGGATGGAGGAAACAGCTTCAACTGGATAGAAAGATAAAGGCAGAGAGAAGATCTCTCGATAAAAACAAACACTGAGCAGCCGTGCAGTCTTACAGCAGTGCTTGTTTATTGATCCCTCATAAAAGATTATACAAAACTCATTCTTTCTTCAGCACTTCCAGTCTCCCAGGTATAGCCTCAGATGTGAAGCTTTTACTCTGTACTCTCTCTTATTTTTTTGCTAAGCAAGCATCACTCTTTCTGTTGCACATATTTACTTATAGGAGGTATGGATTTAAACATTTGGCATGTAACATTCAATGGCATGTGATGAGATTCACCTGTTCATTAATGCAAATTTTTTATTAGACATTCACATGGCATCCACTTAATGCATTCGAGGTGCTTAGATGATCATCTGAAGGTCAAACTGAGCATCAGAATGGGGAAGAAAGAGGATTTAAATGACTTTGAATAAGACATAAACATTGGTGCCAGACAGGTTGATAGGAGCATTTCAGAAACTTATAATCAACTGGGATTTTCATGCACAATCTCAAGGGTTTACAGACAATAGTCTGATAAAGAGAACATATCAAAAATATATATAAAAATGCTTTGATAGCATATGTTAGACGTCAGAGCAGAATGGTCAGACTGGTTGAGCTGATAGAAGGGTAGCAATAGCTCAAGTAGCTAATTTCAACAGAACATTCAATCTTCCCAGTAGACATACAACATCATAAGACGTTAATATTAGCTTAGATTTAGGTTGCCAGCATCTAAGAACAGTGTTATTTTAACGTCCAATAACAATGTGAAACGACGTTGATATTTGGTTGATTTTAGGTTGTGTTGAAAGTGACCAAAATCCAACGTCGATCCAACATCTTAAACCAACATCATATTGACATCAAATACTGACATTTATTCGTCATGTATGGCAACCAAAATCCAACATCTGATAGACCTTAGATTGGTAACGTCCACACAACGTCAAGCTGTAACATCATTAGACGTTGATATTTTGTTGTTTTTAGGTTGCATTAGAAAGTAACCAAAATACAATGTCTGTCCGACGTTGGAAATTGACATCAGTCTGACATTGGGTTCTGACGTCAACCTGATTTTCATTTCCAATCAATATGCAACGTCCCATGACACTGGGGTAAAACGTCAATCTGACATCACGTTGATGTCCTGTGCCTGCTGGGTTGAAGCAGATGAGCAACAGCAGCAGAAGAACAACACAACACTGGCACTCCTGTCAGCTGAGAACAGCAAACTGAGGCTACAAATAAAGCCCAGCTCACCTTGTGGGATTTCAGACACAATTTGGTTATCTGAGACAAATTTGGGAAATCCTAACAGATTCCTGAAATCATAGCTTAAAATATGTGGCCTTTGGTCGTTGGTTTGACATGTTCCCCAACAGCTGCTCAGTAGACATCGTAATCAAATTTTCCCTTCGATGAGGTTCTGGCAGTGTCAGAAGATTTCAGACACTTTACTGTAGTTGCAATAATGACTGTCAAACCAAGAGCCAATAGGATCACTGAATGTGATGACGTAAGCAAGTCCTCAAAACAGCATTTTCTCTGGTTTTATTAATAAGTCATGTTGTGAGCAAAATAAACTCTACAGATTGTTCATGTTTGATGTGAGGTATCATTTCAGAATGCAAATCATTAAACGTGTTATGGACGGATGACGTCAAACTTTAGATGAGATTTCTTGCATGTCTATGATTTGGAACGTCTTCGTTGTCATTCAGTCAGATCTTACAGTCTGACGTAGGTATCATGTTCATGCAGTCTGACAAGCTACAATTGTATGGTATTATTAAAAATTAAACAGTGTGAGCCGAGCTTTATTTTACAGATTAACATTGTTCTCAAGCCCTCCAATGTTTTTTAGGCTTCACCTCAGCTTATTTGCATTTGGTCAGGGAAAAACTGGTCCAGCCGTGACATTGAAATTAAAAACTGAACTGAATCAGTATTCTTTTAACTAGATCTACACCAGCATTCCCCCATCCGGATTCCTGCCTGATGCCTTGACATGTTATATAAACTCAAATATTATTATAGATTTTTATTATTTTCCTCTTCATCTACATTAAGCTATTTTTGACACCATTTACATTGTAAAAGCTACAGAATTAAAAAATGATTTGGCTCAATTCTGATGAAACAGTCAAATGGGAGGGCCATAATGTGGAATAAACAACACAAAAGCTTCTTCCAACCTTGACTCGTGTCTGCGGATCAGGCTGGTAGTGAAGCTCAAAGTAGGTTTCAATGCTAAAACAAATGGTTGGTAAAGCTTATGAAGTAGCTTATTAAGTGCTAATATTTTTTCATAAGTATTTAGACTTTTTATCCGACACATTGCAGAATACTCTTAAAATACAGTAACAGGGTCACCCAATCTTGCTCCATTTTTTTCCTATGCATTTTCTTCACCTCAAATACAAAACCTTAGATTATCTACAACAGTTTATCAGCAATCCAAACGAATGTGTTTTTAACCTCTAGAAGTAGTTGGAATTGGACAACCTCAAAACATTTCACACCCTTTTCTCACCTGTACTTAGCATTGTCTACTTGTGATTGCATTGACGAAGCGCATCTTAATACCAGGTGTGCACAGGGCTTTCGTTAAGCTTAGTTGGTTAGTTTAACTTATCCAGAAGTTCTAATTAGTCTGAAGACCTTGATTAGATGGGTAAACTGCACAATAGTGGCCCTCCGGGATCAAGTTTGGGCACCCCTGCATTACAGCAACACCACACCATCATACCAGATCATTAGATAACAACACTTAGAAAAGGCTACACCTATAACAACTTAAATGGCTTTTCAATGCACAGTAGCAACCACTCAAAAGACCCCAGAACAGGGGTCCAATCATTGCCTGGACGTTTTAATCAGTCAGCAGACCTTGATTAGATGTGATTAAATAGAAAATAAACTCCACCAGGTCAGTTTGGTGTGTCCTTACCCTTAAAAAACCCTTAGGAAACCCATAGGAAAGACTTAGCAAGCAATCTTTAAAAAATCCCATAGCAACACCCTAACAATAAACCAGACTATACATTTCCTATACATACCCCTCAGGAAACCCATATCAATGTCTTAATAATGCAGCAAAGCCTACTAACAAGACTTTTCTGTCCACAGAACTGTCACTCACATGATAACTTCTTTTTTTCCCTCCTTTTTTCTGTAAAAACCAGAGATGGTTGTCTATGAAAATCCAAGTAGATCAGCAGTCTCTGAAATTCTCAGAACAGCCCATCTAGCACTAGCAATCATGCCACGATCAAAGTCACTGATATCAGCTTTCATCTCCAATCTGATGGTCGGTTTGAACTTAAACAGATCATCTTGACCACGTTTGACTACACAGCATGTGTTGAGTTGCTGCCGAGTGATTGACTAAAATATTTGGTAACAAGCGAATGAACAGGCATTGAAGTTTAAACGCTTGTAATACAGTATTCTCAGTGCATTTTCAAGCACATTCTAACGCCAGTTATGCTCTACAAGCTGATATGTGCTAGTAGAGCATAACATTCTATATCATGTAAACACATTGCTTAACCTTTATCTACGTTCTAGCAGTTTATTCATTTAACACTGCAGCAGATATAAGAGTAAAACATCAAGACTACCTGCTCCCAATAGTCCTTTGGACACGCATCCAGCTAGAGAGGGCACTTCAGGGGCAACGGGTAATATTTTATTTACACTCAGTAGTATATTATATACACTCCAACGCTTTCTTGTCTTAAAAAGTTGATGTGGAATCAAAAAAATGGTCTCCATTAGCAGGTAAAGAAGTGAAGACATACAACAGCTTCTGACAGATTGCCTGCTTACATTTTTGAGCTACTGAGGCCGATGTTTGGGCTGTGACATCACTGGCCGGGAGCAATCTGACGAACCTAGGATCTTATAAATGGAGGAGAGCATGATTATTATTACTTGAAACATTCTGCATATCTAATATCAAAAGAAAGATCTGTTTTAAGATTTTGCACATTCAACAAACCTTCTAATTATTCTGATCAATCTAATTTGTACTAATGTGTGGGGTTGGTGCATTGGATGGCGGAGGGGTGTCACAAACAGTGAGAGTGGTGGGAGTGTCGCGAACGAAAGTGAAGAGGGTTGGGGATTTGCAGAAGAAAGTGAAAGTGAACAGCAGACCGGGGAGGAGGGCGGTTGAGGAGGGGGATCGCTAAAATTAGGTGCCGGATCTGATTTCAGAGGTTCCGGATCCGGCGTGTTCTGGCACAAATTAAGCCCTGCTATTACATGTAAAACAGTATCATGAAATCCTAATCATAATGGGGATGATTAGGATGCCATGATCGGTAAAGGCAGATAGAGGGAATTTGGCCAGGACACAGAGATTACACCCCTACTCTTTACAAGAAGTGCTATGGGATGAGAGTCAGGACCTCGGTTTAATGTCTCATCCGAAAGGCGGAGCACACTGACAGTATAGTGTCCTCTTCACTATACTGGGGCATTAGGACACACAAAGACCGCAAGTTAAGCGCCCCCTGCTGGCCTCACTAACACCACTTCCAACAGCAACCTAGTTTTCCCATGTACTGTAGTCTTCCATCCAGGTACTAACCAGGCTCAGCCCTGCTTAGCTTCAGTAAGTAACTAGTCTTGGGCTGCAGCGTGATTAATAATTGTATTAAAAATATATGAATGAAAGATAGATTTCTGTACTTTGATCATGCCATCAATATTATTGGTATTTTTTTGTTACATTATAACTTTTTGTACATAAAAATGTTTCTAAAGAATTGAATATTTTGCTCACTGTTAAATCCCTTGAAGCTATTGATAATAAGAACACGGTTTTATAAAGCTTACAGTGTTACCTTGTTATTATTTCAATGCAGTGTTGTTTTTTCTTGATTAAGTTAGAATCTTATATAAAAAAAATCAGCATAGCCAGTTTCAGAAATGATCAGATTTGTCTCTCCTTTTTTCAACATAATTTCAGTCTAATCATGATTTAATCTTTAAACCTATCTAACACCCAATTACAAGCAATAAATCCCTTATTAGCAGAAGTGCATGGCAATGACACAAATAAACACACACTCCACACACACTCCACACACACACACACACACACTCCACACACACACACACACTCCACACACACACACACACACACACACAGGCAGAAAGCACGGAGTCTTTAAGGACAAGCCTAATTAGAGTAAATGTCACAGAGCTGCTATATTACCTGTGAACCCGCACACCAAACACAAAAACCAAGACTGTGCGCTAGTTTATAAGATGGACATTCGCTCTGAGAACAACAGCTCTGGTTCCTTTACACTTTTATGATCAAATCTTCAATGCAGGATTCAAGGAAAACGCTGAAACGTGCTTCACGCTGTCATGATAAATCAGCAGAGAGAGAACAGACGCGGCCTCGTTACTCACGTAAACTGCTCGCAGAAAGAAAGAAAAAAACATCATGACCTTGCAATTACAGCCAAATGGGGAGGATCCATTAATGGCCCAGAGCGTGTAAACGTGTTCAAATTCACGCTCACCTCACGCCGCGACTGCTCAGCTTGCGGGATCACAATCACGCTCAGGGTTTAAATACACTCGATCAATAATGGATGGGCCGCTGCGCTCACACTCACACACACTCTCCTGCGTGTTTCTCTGTGGGATTCCTGCCACTCTGAAGACGAGAAACGCTCAGAGACTGATCGATATCTCTTGTAGATTTAGACCAGAAGATCTCAACATGCATCAGTTTTCTTGTTTTTATTTGCTTTCTTGGGGCTTGTGTGAGATCCAAACTTGTATTGATTTTATGAAAAATTGAAGATCCATTTTAGATCATCTCAAAACAAAAACGTGATTTCAGGCTCAACGCTGAATCATTTTTTATTCATTCTTTGTGTGTGTGTGTGTGTGTGTGTGTGTGTGTGTGTGTGTTTGTGTGTGTGTTTTTGTGACAGTATCAGGACACAAATCTGTATAATGACACAGGTATTACGAAAAGGAGGTGAAACATGAGGACATTGGTGGCGTCATTTTTGTGATTGTTTTAGAGCAATTCAGTTGCCTATGGGAGAAATGACTAGGAAGAATTAACGGCCAAAAAAACAGTCAAACTACTTGCTCTACAAACAACTGTTTGCCTGACTATACTGACAAAATAGAATAATATAATAAGAACATATCAACATCAACATCAAGCTGCATAACAAGCTGTTTTGGAAGTGAATGAGAGCAGCAGTCTCGAGCCTAAAACATTCAAATGGCTGCGCCCGCTCATACACGGATTGTGCAAGATCAATTGAAGTTCAAAACATGACCTCTCTCAATCGCTCGCTTTTTAAAATGCCTAATCATCTTGTTTAATCCAGCCCCTTTTCGCAGAACCATAAGACAGAACTTTGCATGCTCAAACTAACTGATTTGTTTTATAATATTTAAAAATAACTAGAAAGCATTGCTTTATATTAACTAATACAGTATATATTTTTACATTTTATAATCAACTTATTACAAACAACCTCATTTATAAGAGAATAGAGTAGTTTTTGCCTTGATTTGTTTGCCAACATCTTCTGCATAAATTGGCCTGGTCTTAGCTGGTCAGGCTGGAAGTTGACCAGCTAAAACCAGCTTGACCAGCCAAAACCAGCTATGTCCAGCATAAACCAGGCTGGTCAAGCTGGTTTTAGATTGTTTAAGCTGTTCATTTTCCAGCCTGACCAGCTAAGACCAGGCTGGAAATGGCTGGAAACCAGCCTCGAAATGGCCAAAACCCCTCTAAAACCAGGCTGGTCAACCAGCTAAAACCAGCCAACCAGCTAAGGCTGGTTTAAGCAGTTTTTTTCAGCAGGGGTGACCGCGGCTTTACCTGTAGATTTCAAAGCAGACTGAAGGACTCAATTAGTTTGAGCAGGTGTGTTTAATTAGGGTTGGAACTAAACTGTAAAGAGTTGCGGCCCTCCAGGAACTGAGTTTGACACCTGTGCCCTATAGCAGTGGTCCTCAACCACCCCGTGGATCACTTGGCCACACAAGAAGTCATAAGTTATTTTAGTTTTATTTATTATCTGAGTCTGAACGATCTCTTATTTTGAAAAGTTTGTTATTTTGAATCTCGGTCACATGAGCACCCACATTTAACCCACAAGCAGCAAAATGAGTAAAAAACAGATGTCTTTGGAAACGGCCCAGTGAAGAACCCGCAAACAGCCAAGGAATGGATCCGCAGCCCATTTGTGTCAACAAATCAGGTGAATCCACCACGACTGTGCAAGAAGAAGATCAACTTGCTGGAAATCGCAAATGATGGCGACCTTTTAGAGGCAGTTCTCATATTGCATCTTTTCTAACATTAAAGTGACAGCAATGTTTTGTCAGCTTGTCATCCTCTGAGCAACCAACAACACCAAACCTTTTCAGTCCCTGACCAAATCCACTCGCCATTACAATTTGTCCATGGTTTCAGGCTATGTTTATGCATATAAAAGTTCTGGTATTCTAAAATCTGCTGTCCGAACAGAGACAAAAACCAGAGTATTTTAAAACCAGAGACAAACTGTAATGAAATGCTGAAATGAAATGTTTTACCAATTTCACTATTTACCTCTTATGTATTCCTGTAGCTGACAGCAATATAAGAAATGATTGCTCAGTCTCCATTATTCCACTTACTGGTGCGCTACAGTATCCTGCACTTTAATTTCAGTTTCCATAATCAACAGTATCAATGTATCTCGTTTCCACTGAGCAGTATGGTTCAGTATAGTACAACACAGATTAATTTCCATTTCCACTGTCAGAAAAACCAATAGCAAACCGTACCATACCAGTTTTATGAAACCATTTCGTAAACGTATCTAGCACAACAGTACGGTACCAAAAGTTGAAGCTAAGACTTGCTGCTGAATGCTATTGGAGTACAAAGAATCGGCAATTGTGCATGCAACAAGCCGGAAGAATGGCAACTCAAAAGCCGCTATTTTTAAATACACAGCAGAGACATGACAATGTAATCTGCAATGCAATTTGCGTGCACTTGCTGCTCATCTACATTTAAAATAATGAACTTGATTCTTCTTCGAGCAAGATTGACATCAACATCAACATTCTGTTGTACACTATGCCTTCAAAGGGTACTGTTGGCAGTGGAAATGCAAGAATAATTAGGGTGACCTGTAACTGTACTGTACTGAGCCTTCAGCATACACAACTAAGCGAGCACACAATCGTCAATCTACAGACTCACATTAAATGAGTATTTCCAAGCAAAGTAAAACAGGTTGCATTTATTAAACTTGCACTTAAAAGCAGAGAGAGGGCAAAAATAAAACGTGCTATTGATCAGCCTGAACAAGAGCATCCAGTGAACATCTGTTTCAGGCTTTATTATTGAAGTGTACATAAGTCTGTAGAAACCAAAAGCACTGTCAGAGGGTCACCAGAGGATTGTGGGAACTCAAGAGTCGGTATTTACGGGCGCGTGTTTGTTACGTTATTCTTTTTAAATAATTCACTTAAAGAATGACCAGTATATTCTCACTTACAAACTGTCCTTGCACTAACAGTCCAAAATAAACTAACAAAAAAAAAAAAAGAAAAAAAAAAGAATAAGATAGAAATGAACATTTGGTAAACATTCTCCACTAAAGGCAGTTCCCTTATATATAATGTGATTTCATCTTTCATTCTGTTTACATAAACAAGTTTAATAACATATCAATCAGTGGTTATTTCACAATTCGGGAAGATAAAGAAAAGAAAAAAAAGCACAAAAAAAGTTGATACTTTTACAAGTAAATAAAAAGACCTTTTCTCGTCTCCTTTGTTTTCTTCTTGGCGTTCAGCGGTTTGTCTCGTGTTGTCATGGATGTAAGCGGATTCAATTCCTCGTATTTTCTGTTTCGTCTGTCCTCTCTTTTTATGCCATTACATAATTAGATTCTTACATACAAATATTGACAAAAAGATGGCTTAATCACCGAAGCCATCCAGTCTTTTTTGTTTTAATATCAATGGATAGTCAAAGGCGGTGGGCGGGGCTTCAGGGGGGGAGGGCAGGATCATAGCTGGCCATCGCTACAGTGGGCGTCTGGACTGTCCGTCTGCTTCTCTGTGTCCTGACTGGGCAGCTCTTTCACCATGAGCGAGGTGCTTTTCTCAGAAAACTCCTCCCCGTCTGGCTCCAGGCCTTCAGGACAGGGAAGTTTCAACAACTCCTCTCTGAGCTGAGCCGTGTGCCTCTGCAAAAACACATTAAATCAGTCAAGAATACAACTCACTCAAAGAATGCCCATTTGGAGGGTAAAACAAAGCTTTTTGGCCTCAATTTATTTGTATGAAGTACTAACATGGTAAGATTGTGATATATTTTCAGTAAAATATTAACTGTGATATATTTATATTATGTATATATATTATTTATATTAAATATATACAGTATATGCCACAGTAATGATGGACACTCTTTACACATAAAATGTCACTCCTATCAGGTCACAACACCAATTTAAGAATCTTTTGTGCTTAATGTTCAACATTTTAGTCAAAAATATTTTATTTATTTCAGTTTTTTGTTTTGTCCTGGCAAAAAATTATATTTATGCTAATATTTATATTCATTTATGTCTTTTTAATGTTATCAATTCTTTAATCAAAAATATTTAAAGCATTTTTTATATTCTGTCCTGTCCAAAATCTCTTTATGCTAATGTTTATTTATGGGTTAATTTATGCCTAATGTTCTAAACTTTGTATTAAATCATTTATTTATTTTAGTTTAGTTAATTTTTTTATGCTCTGTCCTTTAGGCACAAATATTTATTCCTTTGTTTTTTTATGTTTGTTTTTAATGTTTTTAATGTTTTATGTTTTATGTCCATTTGTGCTTAATGTTCAAAATGTATTTAGTCAAAAATATTTATTTATTGATTTCAGTTTTTTATGTTCTGTCCAGTCCAAAATTTCTTTATGCTAATATTTATTTATTTATTTATTTATTTATTTATTTATTTATTTCTGCTTAATGTTACCAGTTCTTTAATAAAACAAGTTATTTTGAAAAATGCTGGTAACTGGTGGTCACACTAATTGTAGGCATCAAACATTCTTCAAAATTTTGCCTGGTTTATTTTTTTTCTTTAAATGAAGGGTGAACAAATGATGACAATTTTCATTTTTGGATGATCAAATGTCCAAGTGTTGTCTAGTCATGTGATTGCCTATAACAGGGGTGTCCAAACTTGGTCCTGGAGGGCCGGTGTCCTGCATATTTTAGTTCCAGCCCCAATCAAACACACCTGAACCAGCTAATCAAGCTCTTTCTAGGTATACTAGAAACTTCCAGGCAGGTGTGTTGAAGGAAGTTGGAGCTAAACTATGCAGAGTTTGAACACCCCTGGCCTATAAGATCAACAATGTGTATAGTGATAGAATTAATGAATCCCTTTGACCATGTTAGTGTCATTGAGCCACATTATATTTCACAGTTTACATTTATGTTATAGTATGCTTATGTAATAGAGACTAGTACAACTGTAGACAGGTAATCTGGTGCCGTGTCCCAGATAGGAGGGAAGTTTAACTTGTGAGTATAAAGGCCAATTGACACCACACAGATGAACGGCCACAAACAAATGAAGTCCAACCTTGTTGGATTAGTGTGTTACCCGTGTCGGCAGAGTTGGTTTCAACCGACTGAACATGTTCAATCTGCGTTTGTTGGATTGTGAAACATCTGAGCAGTGTAATATGATTTTTCAGCAAATGCCAACAAGCTTAATCTGACCAGGGACCATATAGCTTCACGTAAATATCTTGGTCATCTGACTGCCTACAATATTAACAATGTGTATATTGACATAAGGAATATATTAAATAAATCCATTTGACCATGCTAATGTTGTTGAGCCACGTCAAACATTAAACCCCCAAGTATATTTCTATATTAGGCTAGTAGAGCTGTAGACCCGTAATCTGGTGCCGTGACCCGGATAGGAGGGAAGTTTAACTTGTCAGCATAAAGGCCAATTGACACCACACAGATGAATGGGTTTGTTGGATTGTGGAATGTCTGAGCAGTATAGTATGATTTTACAACAAACGACAACAAACTTAATCTGATGAGGGACCATATAGCTTCAGATAAATGTCTTTTTAGACCTGTGAAAGATCATTTAATTATTTTACTGTTGTTTGTGGCAAGAACATGACCACCATATTTCTCTAAATATTCTAAATACAACAACCAACTTTGTTGGCATTTATCTGATGGTGTGAATTAGCCTTAACAGACACTAAGTTTATTCACAGAGCTAAATTGACCTTTTTTGAGTGGTGTTCTAAATACTCAGAACTTATAACAAATAGAAACTTGACAGATCTGTACTAGTTTTATGACTATGGATGTTTTGCCCTCCAAGTCTCCTCACCAATAGTGGGAATTGACATTTGTTAGACTGTGGAAACCCACCTTTAGTGCGGCAGCGTGGTGGGACATGGTTCTTCCCACTCTCTTATCGCTGCTGTACTGCTGAATATCACAGATCCAGCTCTCACACTGAGCCATGATCTCCGCTCGCTTCAGATAGAAGTGCCGATGGATCACCTGCGCACACGCACACGTACACG
>CAIGQZ010034910.1:648133-660900 GCA_903798205.1 Danio tinwini
ATATAACACACACACACACACACACACACACACACACACACACACACACACACACACACAGACACAGAGACAAACGGTTAGTGCACAAAAACACACTATCAGTGTTCTTGGAATTGTGTTTTAGTTCTTGTGGAGCTCATAAATCAAACGCAAACCTCATATCCAATTTTAGCTGCACTACAAAACAATCTGCTGATCTTCAGATTGAGACTCCGGTGACCTATTTGATTCATAAAGCCCAGATGACTGATCGCACCGCACAGATATCCAGCAGTCACCGCCTGTCTGTGCATGTTAATATGAACAAACTAAGTGACCTTTTCGGTAACAAAGACCACAGGCAGAAAAGAGGAGAACTCTGGAGTTTACCAAAACACACATTTCCTCGTAGGCAAAAACTGACTCACTTGTTCATTCTGGGTTTAGATAGGTCTTTTAGATTTGTTTTCTAAACATGCCATACAGAGTGACAGATTTTAGAAGTTGTTAAAAGACATTAAACCACTCTAGATTAAATGTCATTAAAACTGTTCCACAAGATGTGGAGGCTATTAAGTGTGCTTAAATCTGGAAAAAAAAACTGTAAAAATACATAACACACATCTTCACACAATACACACACAGCTTCATCTGCACCAACACAATCATGGTGCTTATAATAGTACATTAAAATTGTTAAACATAAAACGAAATTATTAATTTTAGTGCCCTGTAAATGTGTGATTTAAAGAACAATACTGCAATATTGAAGTGACATTGATAATAACAATGAAATTGCAGCATTTTTAGATATAATACTACAAGAAACAAATGTGCAAAAATTAGGGATGTCCCAATTAATTTTTTTTTTGCCCTGGAGTCTGAATCATTTGATTTAAGTATGTGCCAATACCGATACCCAATCCGATGTTTCTATAATACATAAAAAAGAATAAAAAAGAGCAAAGAAACATATCCAGGATATTCAATTTTTTTTATTCAACTTATTTTAAACCTTTATCAACTCTGTTAACAAACAGAGCACTTCTATGAGGTAGCTTGAACAATCAAGTAATAAATAAATTATTTGCTTTTGGACTTAACTACAACAGTAAATATAAAAAACAAACATAAAAACAAATAGCATCTCAACTTAAACTACCCGGCAGGCAATCTCAAGTTTACATATCTCAGTTTGCTAAGGCAATGTTGTCATCATAAACTTTATAATACCTCCAGACCGCAGACAAACTCGCGCTTTCCGCTTTATTCTGCTTCCATGCTCTATTTTGCCAGCATTTAACCAATAGCGTCTCTGCAACAAAGTGATGTCATGCTGCACACATTGCTGTTTCTGTGTGAAGTCCAGAAAGAGGTCTAACTCTGTGCCACCGCATCTATATATATATATATATATATATTTCAAGTCCTGATCGGGAGGTAACATCTGATTTCAATAGTCTAAATCCACGTGATCGGGCCCGATTTCCGATCATGTGATAGGATCTGGACATTCCTAGCAAAAAAGCTGTAATGTTTTGAGTTGGGATTTTATGAAATCAGCAATTTAAAAAAAGTTGTACTATTACAAGAATAAATGAATATTTTATTGAATAAAATGTTTAAAGTTTTGAGAAATTGACAATGTTATGAGAACAAATTTGCTGTAAGTTTGTAAAAAAACAAAAACATTTTGAGTGTAACATTATAATTCTCTTCAATTGATTAAAGAATGAATGTGTGTTATTATAAGAGAAAATGTGGAATATTTTACTTTCAAGTATGAAAACAAGGTTTTAAGATTTTTTTTACAAGATGCAATGCCAGGGTTATATTTGTAAAAAAATAAAATAAAATAAATAAAATGTATATATATGTAAACACACACACACACGCGAGCATGCACAAACACAGTGGGTACAGAAAATATTTAGAACCCTTCACAACAACTGTTCTTGAATGGTCCGGTCAGAGGCCTGACTTAAACCCAATTGAGCATCTCTGGTGAGACCTAAAAATGGCTGTCCACCAACGTTTATCATCCAACCTGACAGAAATGGAGAGAATCTGCAAGGAGGAATGGCAGAGGATCCACAAATCCAGGTGTGAAACACTTGCTGCATCTTTCCTAAAAAGACTCATGGCTGTATTAGATTGAAAATTTTAAGGGGGTCTGAATATTTTTTTTACCCAAACCAATTTTATATATATATATATATGCAAACTAGCTGTGAAAATGACCAATAACGACAACTATAAAAATGCTTAATATCGGTGCTGATGATTGGCCTGGTCTTCACTAACACACACAGTCTCTCCTAGGATAAAGATGTGCACTTTAGCCTGCCTGCGAGAGCGAGACGGTGTGCGGATCAAACTTCTTCGGCGAGAGGGATTCAGGAGCAAGCGTGTGCATGTGTGTGATCGATGGTCTTGCCAATGTTGCCATGGAAACCCCGACGGGCACTGCACATCACTGGCTGGTGCTGAGCTCAACCTCAGCACTCAGATCAGCTTCAGCCATCCTTCAGAAACCTGTCTCTCTCTCTCTCTCTCTCTCTCAGAAACACAAAGGTCACCAGCCAGACATGTGACTGTTACTGCCCTTCCCAGAATGCAGTTTGTTTTCATATTCATTCGGTTCCCTCAGGAACAGCTGTAATGGTATTGGAAAGCATGCGAGAAAGGTATGAAAAAGGATTTAGGAGGAGAAATGCCATTTAAAAGAAAATGAACATGAGTGTAGGTACAAAATGCAAGGCTGTTGTGTAGAAGCGAGAGTGTGTGTGACTCCTCGTCCTCTCCTGACGTCAACACCTTACCATTTATTACCCTGCGTGACTGGCTCGACGTGTGTGTGTGTATGTGAGAGAGAGAGAGAGTAAGATGGCTACGTGTCCTGCTGGTTATTAGATCAAAAATGTGTGAATCTGTGTAGACAACGTAAAAGAATGTTGCTTAGAAATACAAAAAAGGTCAAATCTAAGATTAAAACAGTACAAATTGTTTTCCTTTGTTAATTAAAAACGAGACTATATAAAGAGTAGAAAGCAGGAAAGGTTTTGGAACAGCCCCTAAATGATGCTGGGTAAATATGTGAGGCTGTTTAAGATTCTGCCTGACAAAACCTCCATGCAGACATCACAGCTCACGTACAGCAGCGGAAAGCAAATGTCTGAGGCATTGAGAGAAATCATACCCTCATCCTACAGCTCCCATGATGTACTCTGCCTTCAATACCTTATAATTAGGCCCACACAGGGTCCACAAACACACACAAATGCATTAGTTTCTTAAACATTTCGATTAGTTTCACTATAAATATATATATTCAGCAGCCAATATGAGATTTAAATCCATTCTGCATAATTATGCGGCTATCTCAGCGGCAATACATAATTCATCAGTATGAGCGTCTCTGTGTTACAGTGGTCGATGTCTGGCCTGACATAGTTCTGCCCAAATAAAAGCCCCACAGCTCTTCATAGCGGTGAACAATGCTCTAGTTGCATGGCAACAGCTGGTGTATTGTCCACTGTGGGATGCAGAGGTAATGTACCAGTCTCAGAACTGCCCGAGGTGGAGAAGCCTCAAACTCATAAACACCAGAGATGCCCACACTGGACCTGAGATGACACGGGCAGATGATGCCAGTGTGACCTGTGACACCAAGTGGTCTGATCTGGGTTTTTCTAAAAGAAAAGCTGCTGATTTTAACTAGCGATAGTGCTCCGGTGATAGAGGCCCTCTTGGTAAACCTAAACAAAGAAGTTTGGGGAAAATAATGTTGTTTAAACACAAAATGAAGGGGTATTTTGATCATGAAATTTTTGCAATATTGTTGTAATCTTATCAAGTAAAACACTATTTAAAAAGGCTAACATTAAATGTAATAAAATACATGACCAGTGCGTCACTTGGGGTCTGCCTGCCTATTTTTTGTCAAAAGACAGAGGTTGTCCAATATTTGATGGAGGTTTCTGCTGCTTAATCATCTATGCTTAAAAAAAAGCCTGGTTTAAACTTTTGATCTTTTTTACAAAACATAAAAAACAAATCAATAAATAAGTAAAATGAAGACACTTGAGAATGTTTATGGATCGGTGTAGAGGCATTTCTTTGAAAACCTCTTAAACTATTTGTGGAGATAGTACTATCATATAGTAGTTTTAAAGACTCAAAGACCCAATGGACTTCTGTAATTCTCCAGCGGTGATTCTTAAAGATTTTTTGGTTACTTGAATCATTTGCCCAACAGTGAAGACAAGACAGACAAACATCCTCTTCAAGGCTGTTTCATACCACTTTCAGCTGACTGAAATCTCTTCAGTATTGTCTTGATGGTGTTAATGGTCATTTTCAGTGTATCTGCCACTTATAAATATGTATAAAAATGTTTACATGTTAATTTCCTAGATTCACTTCCTATTTTGAAGCATGAAGCTCAAAATTTTGCCCTAACAGATCTCTTAATTTTTTGCTTATTTTACTCGTATGAATTGAACATTTTTTGTGGACCGCACAGATCTGCATGATGTCACCAGCAGTGGAAAAAGCCCTTTTGTTGTAGGCCTGCGGTTATCAATTATGGTCCTCTCGGGGCTCACCCATGTAAACAGTGAATAATTCCTGGCTGTGCCTGTCTTTCCTCATAACTTATTTACTTGGTAAGCATGTTTTTGCAGTTGTTTTAGACAAGAGTGTCACGTTTTTTAAAACAGCAGCAACGTCAAAGAGGTTAAGGACATCTGTTTCAGGTGAAGCGCTGAGCTCCAGCCATTTTCTAAATGCACAATGACAGTTAGTAAATGAGTTAAACAGGGGAATGAGTTTTTGGAAGAGTGCTTGCATTTTCAGCTACACACAAATAGTTTGGTGGACACGTGCCCTAAGCATGTTTTTATGTTTTGGATGTTCTGGTGATAGTATTAATCTCACTAGCCATTTTGCAAGGAGCTCAATCCAGCGTATGCCTATGAATGAGTGTTTTTCTATAAGAGTGGGAGGGGCAAATCACACATTGCATGTTACAGTACGTCATTTGGTCTGCCTTGCTGACTGCAGTAGCACTGAGAGCATTGTATTTCACACACTTTAAGCTCTTTATTTTCCAAATAACCACACAAAATCGCTCAGTTTATATTGTGTATGAGCCTTAAGCCTCATATTGAACAGTTTCAAAATGAATACATGCACAAAAGATAATAGTTTTTTTTTTTTGTTGATGAAACTGTGCTGTGTTTGCAAACGTTTGTTCTCAAAGGCAATGATAATACTGTTAATATATTAAGCAAAATATCAAAAGGTTAAGCAACAAAGACATCTTTTACAGCCTTCTTGGTTTCTATTAACCAATGGTGCCAATAGTAGTGCAGGGCAGTGGATACGACAGTCTGAGTGTGTCTTCAGGAGCAAAATACACACACATGACCCAGATTCCTACAGTTCAACACATGCCTGTAGTACAATCATGACATTGTGTTTAAGTTTGGTAACTGAATCGGTGTAGATTTTTTGTATTATTTCAGAAAATTGATGATTTCTACTGCTTGTTAAATGACACAATATCTTAATTTATGTTTGAATTTAGGCAGCCAATCCTCCTGCTGCTCTCTCTGTTCACATGATCATTATCTGCTGGTGGGGGCCATATCAAGGACAAAAGGAAATCAAAAACAAAGAAGGAAGAAGATGAGGGGGTGGAGAGAGACATTATCTATCTGAATGTGATAAAAGGAAAGTGCATGTAAAATAGGACAACGCAGAATGTCCTGCTGACACAGAGGACATAAATCACCATGAGGCAATGTATATATCATATATATTTTAAGAGGCCAACTGAAAAATTCTCAGTTTATCTGGATTTGCTGATATTACTAGGTTTGGGATTGGGCAAGGTCTTATATTTCACAAAAGAAAATGATAACTGCTCAGATAAACAAAGGTTTTCAGCTGTAGTGATTACTCCACATGGGATATTTTGGCAAATATTACTTTAACTATTCTGAAATTTAAACACTGATATTGTGCTTAGGAATGCTCCTAGTTTTCCACTGCCCAAAAATGGGAATTTTAGTTTTTGGCTGAAAGATAAAAAAGCAAATATGAGACAAAAAAAGCTGTGTTCAGATTTTCATGCACTTTTGTAGCTAAATCTGGTTCTAGTAAACCTCTAGCATGTGCATTCAGATGGCACAACATTTAAAGAGCCCCTATTATGGGGTTTTGAAAATGAGCTTTTATGCAGTGTGTATAATTAAGAGTGAATGACAACATTCAGCTGATGTTTAAATCTGAAAGTGCAATCTGAAAATGTAAAACTGTTGATTCCTTAACCTAATAGTTAACTCAGAGTCAAATAAATGAATTGTGTTGGGTTCTGATATTTTGCTTAAACGTGTCAACGTCGATACGGTACATCACCAAATATGTAGTGCCAGATCCTGTAAAACGTGAATGCTCTTTTCTCTTCAGACACTAGTGGAGCGTGGGGGATCACAGGACTGATCATGATGTGAAGTTGATGATCACTGACAGATGGAGATTCAGGTGCGAGGAATAAAGGGTTAAAGTTCATTTTCACAACAATACCACAGTATAGCCAACCTAGTGCCGTGTTTATTCCTGCCATTTTTTTTTATATTTTTGATACAATAACCTATGCTGCAGTGGAGGGTATGGGGGTTTCGCTGGCCATTTGCTATTAAAAGAAGGAGAAGCAGAGAATATTATGTATGGGACTTTGTCAGACTTTGACAGGGACTTTGTCTGTAACTGTTACAGTTCATATGGACCAGTTTCTTCTTCCTCCAGATCATAACATGTTAGTGTATTTAAAATTGTTGCCTTGTTTTCTGTAATTACAAAATATGTATTTAATTGTGTGCTGTAACTTGTAATCGCTCTGCGCGGCTTGTAATCACTTATCTATTATAAATCAGTGCTTGTTATGCATCTCTTAGGGTAAATCTGTATGGGGCTATTTACATATTGCGTTTCTGGACTCGCGACCCTCTGCGATTGCAAATGCGCGGCAGTCAATTTTCAAAATAGTTAAACTTTTGCCGCTGTGTGGAATAATACTGAATGTGTGTCATTGTTAGTACGTGGGGTTAGCGTTACGAGTAGAGTGATATGCTGGTGTTTAACTGCATTGGGCTCACACATACTCTGCTACTTTATAGCTGTGGTGGGCGTTTCTCTCTATCTTGCACTAAACCCAGTCGACCAATCACAACAGACTGGGTCATTGGACCAATCAGCGCATATTTGCATCACACAAAAGAGGGGTTTGGGAACAACTGAACAGCTAAACAAATCATATGGCAGTCATTGGGATAATTAGGTAAAAATAAAAGCATATTATAAGACAATGAAAGTGTTTTTTGACCTTGCATGCATATCAGCCTGTTGTTGGAGACCCCTAAAACCAAAATATGACCTTTTATAATGCATAATAGGGGTTCTTTAATATATTGAGCTATAGTTCATTAAAAATCACAGCAAAAATCAGTTTCAAAAATCAAATTACATTTCATCGGTCAGTAACAATGCCTCTTAGTGTACTACGGCTCTGTATAGTAATTAATGTATATGAAATACCACATAATACCATGGTTTTACACAAAACTCTTCTCAAAAAAACTCAGTTAAGTGTTTGAAATAAATCATTCTGCATGATGATTCAGTAGTTGTGTGATTATTAATCACACTTAATCAATTAAAACAGTTAAATCTTATGCATGTGTTTATTCAGCAACCGCTATGGGGATTTTCTAGGTTTCTTTGTGAGCATTTGAAAGTTTCCAAAAGCTTCCTCTGGTCTTTATAGGATATTTATTGCTAAATCACACCATGCTTCCCTGACAAGATGCGCATAACAATCGTAGCTTTGCTGATTTTGGTAAAAACCACCTGTAGGTGAAACACTCTTTTCCTCTCCATATGTACCAGACATGTTCTTATAAGAAGACACTTCTCGGAAGACAATTTTGCAATTGTGCAATTCTAAGTGTGCTCCACATAGGTAAGTGGGCTTGACAAACCAACTGTAGGACACGCTCTTTCCTTTCCATATGATCACATGAAGGAAAAAAACTAAGACTTGTCATAGCATTTACATGCTGCTAGTCTCTGATGATACGAAGTGCCTCTTTAATCCTCATTTCTAAGTCACTTTGGATAAAAGCATCTGCTAAATGAGCAAATGTAAATGATTAATCGGCCAGCCTTACCACTTTAGCCTTGAATATCTATGTATTTGTGATGGTTGACATCTCACCTCTTTAAAGCAGGGTGAAGGATTGCGCATCTGTTCCAGCATGGCCCACTTGACGGAGGCCTGCCGGATGTTTCCGTCATATTCTCTGGAGCTCTGCGTCCCACTCGGCGTTCCCCGCGAACGCTCGTAACCCGGCTCATTGAAGTACGGCTCAGCCACCAGAATCAGAGACTGGATCGACACCAGCACCTAAAAGGCACACAAATAGAGGGATTGACACACGAATCAAGTGGCTCTTCTTTGACCAGAGCTTTACTGTCCCTGTGCCTGATTTCCATTTATTGATCTACTGGACGCTAACTGTAGGACTAATCAATGGAGACATTTCTATGAACTGCTGGCAGCAGTACATGAGCACGAGTGAGAGGAGAGAGAAGAGCAGAGGCTTATCAGATCGATATTACAGGGGGAAACGGCTCCTCTACCTATTATTTAGAGAGGTATGATGGAGAGGAGAAGGATGGGGAGGGTTCACATGTGGTCAGATCATTACTGGACAAAATCCAGAATTGAGATGTTGCAATTCCTTCGCTGTTGTGTTAATTTGACTCTCAAAGTGATGAAATGATAGGTGATCTTTTTTCGGCATGGTCTTTTACACTGTTTCAGATCTCCAAAATCAAACAGTCATCATTTGTTGAATTGATATGGGATGTAAACAAACCTACTAAACAATGAGCCTGAGGGACAAGCTTTTTAAAACAGTTTTTAAAGAGAAACGGAAAAGTGAGAGGATTTGGCTCACCTGTAGAAAGCTAGAGGTTTGCGGGTTCCATTTCTC
This sequence comes from Danio tinwini, assembly GCA_903798205.1. Classification (NCBI taxonomy): domain Eukaryota; kingdom Metazoa; phylum Chordata; class Actinopteri; order Cypriniformes; family Danionidae; genus Danio; species Danio tinwini. The sequence continues at coordinate 657,175 of CAIGQZ010034910.1, forward strand.
CTCGGGACGTCCATGCCAGGTGTTTAGGATACTTAAACAAACCTGGTTATTAAGGAATAGACAAAAAAAGAGAAAGAACACAATGATTATACCAAAGAATGTCAAACAAGAACTGGACAAATGGATGCTTATTGACTGACCAATATGTCAAGAAGACAAATAAAGTAGTTAATATTTGGCAATTTTAATACAATTAACAATAATTTAAAGTAGCTTTATTAAAAAGTTCAAAAGTAAAACAAAAACTATACAAACATTAATAACAAAAAAAAAGTTTAATAAAAAGTACAACAGTTACTTAAAGTAACCATGAGCTGTGAAATAAATAAAATATTTATAAATATAATATTATAAAAAAAATCAGAAAATATAAAATAACAAAATATGACACAATATTTTACATTGTGTTGATGTTTGCCCATTTGTTACATTATCAGCACATACTAAAAACTAAAATCAGGGTTGTTACTGGCCCAATTAGGCCAGTGCTGCCTTGACACTAAAGTTTAATTTGGCTGCGACTGTTTGTCAATTGCATGCAAATACAGTCTTGACATGATACAGTTTTCACACCTAGACGTTTGTCTTTGAACCTGTATGAGTAGGGTGGGATGTCATTCCTATTGGCAAATGTGCACTTTATGTCGATTACGAAAGTGAAACCATGCTAAAATATTAACGAGAGACGTTTATCCATTAGGAAAATTGACAGAAATTACCATCTGATCATTTTTCTATATTTTAATCTCATAATATTTTTATCTATTGTTTTGTTCATTTCTGCACTGACACCTCGAAAAAAAGATCAACATTGATCTGCTTCATGATCTGACTGTCTCAGTTCATCTTTTATTTCTCTCTATAATTTGAAGTGATGATGTCTGTGGGTGTCAAAATTAAAGTGCACATTTTCTTAGCTATAGCTATTAACTTCTCTTTTTTTTGGCAGGGCCAGCAAAAATAAAAAGGCAAGTAAAAATTTGAACCACTGGCCCAAATTAAACCCTGAAAAATGAACAATCTATACAAATAAAATTCTAAAAATAAAATATAATAACATGAATTATATATTAACAACCTACTGTCTAGGTACAAGTATCTGTATCGCCACAAAAACAAACTAAAAAAAGGCAGCAGGAAATAACCCTCACCTTGCCATCATTGTAGAGGTTTGGGTTGAAGCGGACACTGTGGCCGCCTGTGGTCTCCAGATTAACCAGAGGAGGGGAGTTGGGATAATCTTGAGGAAAATAGACATCAAATTCAAAACAGCCATTGGCATATGGTGTGTCTGCAGGCCCCGTTATCAACACCTGAGAGAAAAAGCAAACAAAAAAAGGGACATTAAAACACACTAAACAAAACTGTGTTGAACAGCACAGGAATGAGTGTCCATCTATAAATCATAACTATACAGATACCTAGAGAGTGCATGGTTTAGATACAGACACAGAGGCCCAATCCCAAATTCTATTTTCGTCCCCTTTCCCCTGGGCTTTAAAATTGACCCCTAAGAAATAGGACAGCAATACAGCACCTGCACACGTCATCATACGCCATTGTGATCTCTTGATTCATATGAGATCAGATGATCGCGACTGCTGTAGTTATTCCAGTTGCGTTATTTATTTTCTATTTATCTTCAGGTAATCACTAAAGGCATATATCATGTTAACAATATAATGTGGCAATAAACGAAAACAACATTAACATTCCCAGTCACTAGACTTTTCTGAGTATTCGAGTGTCAGATGTGAAAGTATGTTGTGGAACTGCAATACAAGAGTTATTATAATGGATTATAGATTGCAGAATGTAGCGGTTTTTATTTTAGTGTTTTTTGCTTTTTTAAGCATGACGGTAAAACACAAACACTGCTATGAAGGTATTAAAACATATGCTTGTTTGTTGTACAAATTCATAATAATGACAAAAAATACAAATTTGTGCATCTCCCGCCTTCCGTGTGCAGCCATGCTGCCGTTGTAGATGGTGTATTCTGGTAAACTTTTGTACCCCTTGGTTTTGAGTATGGTTGTAAAAAAATCTCAGTTTCAAGGGCTATCCCTTACACCTTCAAGCTAAAGAGAATCAGGACACCCCTACCCCTTCATGTGAATGCGCAAAACAAAAACGGGGTAAAGGGGAGAATCAAGATTGGGCAGGAGACTAGTGTTGTCAAAAGTTTCAACAGATAGGCAAAACATGACAAATGACATCAAAAAAACACAGTTACATCTACAGACAAAGACATTTATCTTAAAACAACTGTTAAATTAACATTAATCAACCACAAAAAAGACAATCATAGTCATACCTGCCTGAAGAATGTAAAGCAAGTAACTTAATTTTAATCTGTAAATTTCTTCTCTTGTAATAATTTTTGTTATTGGTTGTAATTTGCTTAATTGTATACTTAATAACTTAATATAGGTTCTGCTAGTAGATTTTTCCTGTACATTTATTGTAAGATACTATTCTTGATATTAAACTACTGACTATGACTTTTAGATTAATAAACTACAAATCAGCTGCTTATTAATAGTAAGTTAGTAGTTAGGTTTAGGTATTTGGTAGGATTAGAGATGTAGAATAAGATCATACCATACAAGTACTAATAAACAGCCAATGTCTTAATAATAGGCAGGTAATGAGCCACTAGATCAATAAACTACAAATCAGCTGCTTATTAATAGTAAGTTAGTAGTTGGGTTTAGGTATTTTGGTAGGATAAGAGATGTAAAATATAAACAGCCAATATCCTAATAATAGGAAGGTAATAAGCCACTAGTTATGGCTAAAGTGTGTTCTATAAATAAACTACTAACTAACTAATTAGCGAGAACAGGTACTTCAATTGAAGTGCTACTGTTTTTTCTCTAATACAAAAACTGAAATTAATAACTAAAAATTACTAAATTGACAAAATTGCTACATGGCATAATATATTACAAAAATAACAACAAAAACAACTATTTTTAGTTTTGTGTTGTATCTTTACTTATTTGTTTTTTTAAAGCTGGTCCAGTGAATGTTTGCCAGTGCAAGTGAAAATCTGAACAACTGTCCTGATCAGACCAATAGAAGAAACACTTTTGGTTTTAAAAATGGCAAGTAAAGAAATTAAGACATGAATATATATTGTACTTTTAATGAATGCTGTGGCAATATTTCTCTGTTGTACTGAACATCATACAGGCTATAATTTTTTTAAGGTATTATAAGAATATTTAAGCAAACTCCAATATCGTGACAACACTAAAAGAGACAATTGGCAGTCGAGAGCGAGGAAGATTTAAGGACTGTAATGGCATCCAGTGAATCTCTGTGCACTGCAGGCAGCACAGCAGCACTCAGGCGTTAACACTGTTTTGACATGACCATTCAAACGCAACACTAAACACACACAAATTTGTGCTCGCACACTCAGCGTAGGCTCAGTTCAGGAAGCTCGGTTTACTATTAATGTCCATTAAGATTGTATGAAGTGTGGAGGCCTGCTGTTAGGGGTCAGTGTTCGCAGACAGAGCAGCGAGTGACCAGTCGGACCGGGGCTTTCCCTGTGGTCTGGCCAGACTGAGGCATAAAAGCTCAAGCCACACACACTGACATTTACACATTCAGAAAAGAGCCCAGGTCAAAAGCACATATCAAATGTGGATAGAAGAAAGAAGTATGGGCATTCACGTGTGTGTGTGTGTGTGTGTGTGTGTGTGTGTGTGTGTG
>CAIGQZ010034910.1:660910-758813 GCA_903798205.1 Danio tinwini
GTGTGTGTGTGTGTGTGTGTGTGTGTGTGTGTGTGTGTGTGTGTGACCACAGGACAGCAAGTGGCTGCTGGGATTTGCCATGGTTGTTTTGTCATGCAGTAGATCGAAGGTTCATGCTGACCCACAGAAAACATCAAGACTTTAGTCAGTCGGGATAATAACACAAAGATATACAAATCCTAACTGATTTCTTTCATTAACTAATTCACTGTGTTTAAATTGGTAAGACTTTACTATAAGGTTGTATTAGTTAATGCATTTACTAAAATGAACAAGTTAACACATTACAAACAGTAACTAATTACAATAATGAAAACGCATTGTAAAGTGTGACCTTTAAAACTTCAAATAATTATAGATATTTTAACTACTTAAAAATGATTCATACAAATTAACTACATATCCTTGTTTGATTAATCAACACCCAATGTCTGATCTGCTAGATTGTTTGGAACAAATTAAATGGTAAAATCTGGAATATACAACAGTATTAAACATGTTACGACCAGTTCTCATATGCATATTTTAACATTATTTATTGAACTGCTGTATAACACCAATACCACATGTCCATTTGTTTAATGAAGCAAAAATTGCATTCTTTGTTTTACACTACCTGACAAAATTGTTACATATCCAAGTTTTAGGAACAACAAATAATAACTTGACTTCTAGTGATCATTTGGTATCAAAAGTGGCTTATATGAAAGGCAAAGGCTTCTAGATTACACTTATTGTACCAAAATAAAATATGATCATCTCTGCAATCACTGAAATGACTTATTAATAAAGTCATCTGGTATGGCAAAGAAAGCGTTCTTGCAGGACTCCCAGAGTTCATTAAGATTCTTTGAATTCATCTTTAATGCCTCCATTTTACCCTAGACATGCTCAATAATGTTCACTTCTGGTGACTGGGCTGGCCAATCCTGGAGCACCTTGACCTTCTTTGCTTTCAGGAACTTTGATATGGAGGCTGAAGTATGAGGAGAAGCGATATCCTGCTGAAGAATTTTCCCACTCTTGTGGCTTGTAATGTAATGGGCAGCACAAATGTCTTGATACCTCATGCTGTTGATGTTGCCATCCACTCTGCAGATCTCTCGCACGCCCCCATACTGAATGTAAACCCAAACCAAGATTTTTCCTTCACCAAACTTGACTGATTTCTGTGGGAATCTTGGGTCCATGCGGGTTCCAATAGGTCTTCTGCAGTATTTGTGATGATTGGGATGCAGTTCAACAGATGATTCACTGCAAATATCTACCTTCTGCCACTTTTCCAAATGATTACTAAAAGTCAAGTTATTATTTGTTGCTCTTACAACTGGGATGACGACAAGACTTTAGTCAGGTAGTGTAAATTAACAAAGCTAAAATATTAAACAAGTTACTTTTTTATTAATAAACAACAAAATCATAAGTCCAAGGCATCCGAGAAGTAAAAAAAATGTAAAAGTTTTTATTAACAAGGCTATTAGTTTAAAAAACAATAGCCATATTAATAAAGGCTTATACATTTTTTCACTTCCCGAGTGCCTTGGACTTATGATTTTGCTGTTCATCTTTATGAATCGCTTATCCAAAGAGCACTGACATATTAATTACCCCTGAAGCACTGTTTGTTTGATTTTGACTTTTCATTAATGTATTTATTACATTTTTTATTGTCATTAATTGTGAACACACTTATGTAAACTAGACTTGTAGTGTACACATTAACTTATTGAACTGCTGCATAAAATCAATTTAACATTTGCACTCATGCTACGACAAAAAGAGCACTCGTGTGATACTGCACGTCTTTAACGAATTCCAATTTTGCAAATGTCAATCAGTTTTATTGACTTGCTTGTTACTCACTTTGCTATTAATAGTATTTGAATACAGTTTGACCGCATGAAGGCCTTTTTCATTCTCAGACACTGATGTTGCCTAAATCAAACTACTAATAATCGAGCTTATCTTGTAAAAAGGTGGCTTGGAGAAATCTAATCATACCTTCATGATGTCGAGCCGCTCTTCATCGCAGCGGACGAACACGCTGGAGGAAGAGGAGAGCGGTAGGGATGTGGAGAGAGTGACGGCCTCCTGTGCTAATCGTCGAGCGCGTGCGGCACTGTTAGCATCACTGGCATTCTTCACCTGAGACAGGTAATGGTAGTTCACCTTAAACACCAGCTTCGAGTCCTCATCCTCACACACCATTTCAAACGTGTCTGTGGGAAAATCCACACATAACCAGTTCATTAGTCAATTCAATTCAAGTTTATTTGTAAAGCACTTTCGCAATAATTATTGTTTTAAAGCAGCTTTACAAAAGGTGCACATTATTGCATTACAATCAAATTCAGAAAAGGTTATTAGTTACCATAATTTTATTAGTTACTAATAGCTTTAACTAATTAACAAGTAACTAATAGCTTTTAACAGTTAAAGTTATTCTACATAAACAGTTAACTTAAAGATAGATAATGTATAGGTGATTACACAGATATACAGATAGGTCTATGTTTACATGTTCAATGAAGTGTATTTGTGTGTTAAACGTATATGCTGGCCTGGATTATCAGAGTCATAAAGCGTAATTATCCTGTAAACAAATAAACAAACAGAAAGAATTTACATTTCCTCCAGAAACAGCTGTATTGTGTATTCTGAAGGGTCTGTTCTGTGTGGGCCAGAGCAAACCTGTTTACAGTCACGTCAGTTGAGATTACCTCATTCGCCTGAGGTCGGGCTAAATCATTTTTGGCAGAACAAAACTCTTGCCATCAATCAGAGCAAAGACAGATGAGAAACGACAAGCAGAAAAGCCATTCTAGCAGCTACAGAACGAAATCCTCCCCATTTCAATTCATATAAACGCTGCTACTTCAAATGTTTGCGGCACTTAAGGAAAACAAAAGAAGCTAAAGGGGAAAGAAAATGTATTTATATGTAATAGTACAATATTTATTATATATAAAATCAAATCAAATAACCTCTTAATAAAAATAGAAAGATTTTATTTTAGAATATTATATTTGTTTACCTGCATGTCATGTGTCCATTAACCAACATCAAATAATCATGAACATATGAATGTATTGTTAAATATTAATTCAAAAGCTCAGGAGGTACAGTAAACATTTTGCTGAATAAAAAAAAACTGGCTTCGATAAAGCTACTACAAATTGTGAATCCATAAAAAATTCTGGCTAACATTTTTTTAATCTTATCAAATCTCTTAGACAACAAATTTCTGATATTTAGATTATTATTTGTGACAAAAGTGAATTTAGCCGTTATATCATCACAATGTATATAGTGTAATATATTTGTAAATAATGAAAAATATAAACATTCATTTTTATACTTGCTATTAACTTGTTGACAAACCGTTAAAGTGTTTAAAGAAAAAAAAATCATTAGAATATGGCATGAATAATAAAAATACACGCAAAAAAAAAAAGAAATGAGAAAACTAGATGACAATAAAATATTTAATATTGGTCAACACTGATGCATATAAAATTCCAGTTAATCAATATATTACAGATAAATTATTCATCCCTAAAATATTCCATAACATTTTGTAAAAATAAGTTCAGAAAAAAATAGTATTTAATGTTATAAACATACACACTATGCAAAATGTTTATTAATGTTTAAAAACTAGAACTAGAATTAAACACTGAACTAAACTTATTTTCAAATAAAAACTGATATATGCTGTAATAAGGTCTTTTCAGCCTGTAAAATCTCAAATGGACTAATCATCAAGCCCAAGAAATTTCAGGACTCACCAAATTGTAGTTTCTTCATCGCTGCAGTATATTTCTCCTCCATTGAGCGCAGGATGGACAGTGGTTTGGGCCTTGCTGCTGCCTTCTTTGAGCTCTCTGCCATCTTCCGCTCTGAGAAACGAGACAGAAACGCACAAACAAAAAACAACCTGAGTGTGTGCATGTGTGTTTCACAGTAGCCTGGATGTAGGATGTGTTTGAGTATGTCACATCTTCAATCCTTTTATCTCAGAACCACCAACACATCCCTACGAGACTCACACAAAAAAAAAATAACACAACCACCTCACTCATTTAACTTTATTGTTATGTACAGTGCTCAGCATATATAAGTACACCCCTCACAAATCTCTCTTTTAAATTCATATTTTTAATAGGAAGCTATACAATATTATATTTGTGCATATACATTAAATTAGTCAGTACTGAAGCCAAATCTAGAGCTTATCTAACAAAAATAAATAAATTACGATTACGGTCCAAAAACTAGTACACTCAAATTTATATTTTAAATAAAAATATTAAATACAAAAAAAAAAACAGGAAAAAAAATCAAAAGGAAGCAAAAAAAAAAGTGGAAAAAACTAAGTTGAAATTTTGTAGGTTGCAATTTTTTTTTTGCCATATTTTACTTGAATTTAAATGTATTATCATTCAATTTCTAAATATGTTTGGTGACAAAAATATTATTTTTATAAATATATCTGTTTAATAAATTTGTTTTGTTTAAATGCACCAAAATACAGTGCATCTGGAAAGTATTCATAGCGCTCCACTTTTTCCACAATTTTTTGTTACAGCCTTATTCCAAAATGGATTTTTTGAAATTGTTGCAATTTAAAAAAAAAAATGTAAAAACCTAAAAAAATCATAATATTCACAGTCTTTGCTCAATACTTTGTTGATGCACCTCTGGCAGCAATTACTGCCTCAAGTCTTTTTAAACATGATTCCACAAGCTAGGCACACCTGTCTTTGGGAATTTTTGCCCATTCCTCTTTGCAGTACCTCTCAAGCTCTATCAAGTTGGATGGGAAGTGACGGTGTACAGCCATTTTTAGATCTCTCCATAGATTTTCAATGGGATTTAGGTCTGGGCTCTGGCTGGGCCACTCAAGGACATTCACAGAGTTATTGTGAAGCCACTCTATTGATATATTGGCTGTGTGCCTTGGGTCATTGTCCTGCTGAAAGAGGAACCATCGCCCCAGTCTGAGGTCAAGGGCACTCTGAAGCAGGTTTTCATTCAGGATGCCTCTGTACATTGCTGCATTCATCTTTCCCTCTATCCTGACTAGTCTTCCAGTTCCTGCTGCTAAAAAACATCCCCCACAGCATGATGCTGCCACCACCATGCTTACTGTAGGGATTGTATTAGCCTGGTGATGAGCGCTGCTTAGTTTTCTCTAAATGTAAAGCCTGGCATTTACTCTAAAGAGTTAAATTTTTTACCTCATCAGACCAGAGAACTTTGTTTCTTATGGTCTGAGAGTCCTTCAGAGGCCTTTTGGCAAATACCTTACTAAGGAGAGGCTTTTGTCTGGCCACTCTACCATACAGGCCTGATTGGTGGATTGCTGCACAGATGGTTGTCCTTCTGTAAGGTTCTCTTCTCTCCATAGAAGAAAGCTTGAGCTCAGACAGAGGGACCATCGGGTTATTGATCACCTCCCTGACTAAGGTCCTTCTCCCCCCCATCACTCAGCTTAGATGGCCGGCCAGCTCTAGGAAGAGTCCTGGTGGATGATGGAGGCCACTGTGCTTATTGAAACTTTCAGAGCAGCAGAAATTTTTCTGTAACCTTCTCCAGCCTTGTGTCCCGAGAGAATCCTGTTGAGGAGGTCTACAGACAATGACATGCTTGGTTTGTGCTTTGACATGCACTATCAACTCTGGGACCTTATGTATATGTAATTTTATGGTTTAATAATAATAAATTTGCAACAATAAAAAAAAATCCTCTTTAACATTGTCATTATGGGGTATTGTGTGTAGAATTTATGAAGAAATACATTTTGTTTAATCTATTTTGGAATAAAGCTGTAACATAAAATGTGGAAAAAGTGAAGCACTATGAGTACTTTCCGGATGCACTGTACATTGCCTATATTCAATGAGAAATGGATAAAATTATTCATTTTCAAAACGGGGTGCACTCAATTATGCTGAGCATTGTACGTCTATGTACTGTTATAGATATTTTTTCCATAATTTTATGCGCACTGAGATGTGTGTACATGGCATAATGTATCTATTATACCTGTGTAAATTATACAGCTTAAATTTGATAGGACCATGTACAAAATTTCTCTTTCTTTGTGTAATTATTATTTTTTCTTTATCTGTATAGATAAAAATTTATTTTAAACTAATTAAATAAAACAAATATTTAAAAACAAAAATGAAAGGGATACAAAAGACAGAATTATTAGCCCACTGTATATTTTTCCCCAATTTCTGTTTAATGGAAAGATTTTTTCAACACATTTCTAAACATAACAGTTTTATAACTCCTTTCTGATAATTGATTTCTTTTATCTTTGCCATGATGACAGTACATAATATTTGACTGGATATATTTCAAGATGCTCGTATTCAGCTTAAAGCTTTTTTGACATTTAAAGACTTAACAAATTAGGGTAATTGGGCCAGTCATTGTATAACAGTGGTTTGTTCTGTAGACAATCAAAAACATATATTGCTTAAAGAGGGCAAATAATATTTACCTTAATATTATAAAAAAATATTTAAAATGCATTGCTTTTTCATTGCTCTTTTAAACATCATTTGCACAATATTTGAATAACAAAAAAAATTATCACAGGAGTGCATATAATTTTGACTTCAACACTTCCATCAACATGACAAAACATTCAGATAAGAAACAAACCCCACTTTGATCTTAAACACCAAATCCATGAGATTGATAATTAAAGGCTCCCGCTGAGACGCACTCTACTTTCAAATTTGTTACTTTGATAAACGACAAGCAGCACAAAACGCAGTGTCGCTACACAAACGATTTGCTGCATTTCTGTTCCCCCAATTCCGATGGTTATCGAGAGCGTCAGACTAATGATGGCAACAGCAGCAGCAGACCATCACAACTCCAGCGAGACACATCAGACCCGTTAGCGTTATAACACAATTAAACTTCCTATATTTAGAGGAGTTTTATGGGATTTCCACCCATTAGTGGGCGCAGACATATGTCCCTCCCCACACAGACATGCATCATGACAACCAATCAAATTACCTTGGCGTTTAACAGGGCTGATAACGGCTACACTTTGAATATGAGCTGCATAAAAATCCCACCAACACTGATGGCTTCATTTACCCTCACCTCATCACATTAGCGCATGATATTGATGGTGATATCAATACCAAACTACAGGAAACCACTCTCGACCAATCAGAAACCATGACTTCACAGTCTCTCCGGTACTTTTTTTTTATAAGACTGAGTACTAATTAAGCAGTTAAACGAGGTGGCGAGTGTAATGTCTCACTGCTCTTATCATATAGATTTTCCTTATGAATAGTGACAGCAGCATCGATCCGGCTCACCACGTTTAACGCCCCTTTCACTACTCATCACACAGAGAACGAGAGCATGAGAGACCCAAGGGATTGGCATGTGGACTTTCATACTGGGTCTTCAAAGTTATATTTCCAAACTTCTTTAACTCCTGATGACCACTAAGGTACTTCCAGTAAAACAAAAGCTCAAAGGTCGAAATATTCCAATCTTTGCAAACCTGTACCTGGAAAGTCATGGTTCTTTAGTTCAACGCCAAAGGGGTTTAGTTTAACGCCAAGGGGGACTTCAGGGGTTTAATTCTTTGTCCAAAGCTTCAACTAATGCCTCAGACACAGGTTAGGTTTGGTATTAGTGACCTCCTCGGATCTTAGGTCATTTCAAATATGCAGTTAAAGTCAAAATTACTAGCATTTCTGTGAATTTATTTTCTTTTCCAATACTTCCAAATGATGATGATTTAACAGAGCAAGGAAATGTTTTTATTTGTTTTATTTCAGCTAGAATAAATAAATTTTTTATATATTTTAAAACCATTTTAAGGTCAATATTATTAGTTCCCTTAAGCAATATTTGTTGACTGTCTGCGGAACAAACCACTGTTATACAATAACTTGCCTAATTACCTTAACTTGCCTAGTTAACCTAATTAACCTAGTTATGCCTTTACATTGCACTTTAAGCTGAATACTATTATTTTAAAAATATCCAGTAAAATACTGTCATCATGGCAAAGATAAAAGAAATCAGTTTATAGAAATTAGTTATTAAAACTATTATGTTTAGAAATGTGTTGACATTTTATTTTTGTCTCTGTTAAACAAATTAGGTGAAAAAATAAACAGGGGGGGCTAATAATTCTGGCCTCAACTGTATGTTTTTTAAACATATAGAACCCATAAGACTCATACAGGTTACAGTTATTATCTTTAATGATTGAACGTATAATTAAAGACTGTTCAGCCCACACTCAAGCATTTGTGTAAAGGATCAAAGCAGAACACAAAAAAGGATCAAATCGCATGCAGACTTTCAGGTGTTGGTAAATCACAAAAGTGGACACTTTATTTTCTTCAAAAGATTGTGCCCCTTGTAATCAAGTGAGAAAATGGAAAAAAAAAAAATTATATAAAAGGAATATCAAAAAGAAAATTGAAATTTGCTGCTGCAGGAAAAGCCACTGTTGGCCTTTTTTTTCTTATGTAATTACACACTGACTACGTTTACATGGACATCAGTAATCAAATTATTTGATTAATATATCTGATACAATATATCTGATTAAGACAATAATATGATTAAGGTGTTTATATAAGTCACTTTTTCAATGTTCCTTTCGTGTTTAATAGACGTCTAATAGACATTTAATAGTAGACAGCTTTGCCAAAACAAAGCTAAACTTGCACTGTCAGTGAAAATCTAATAGACATCTAAGAATAGCCCAAAACTAGACTAGTGGACAAATAGACAGACTTTAAATGTGTAGTCATTCATTTCTGTTTATCTGATGACTAGTCTAGTTTTGGGCTATTCTTAGACTTCTATTAGATTTTAACTGACAGCCCAAATTTAGCCTTGTTTTAGCAGAGACGACTATGTTTAGACATCTATTAGACATCGTTTAAAACAAAAAATGCTTGCTGGGTAATGTCCTTGCATCACCACGCTATCCACGTTTCTCCCGGAGTTTCTTGTAATTTCGGGTGTTTCCTTTTTCAATTTTTCAGCTTTAACTGCATTTGGGCAGTTTTACTTTCATTCAGGAACATTTCATACATGCCCCCGTGACAAACAGGTATTGGATGTGAGTACAAATTAAGGACTGCAGCTGATTGTTTTAAAGGAATTTGATACTGTACGACGAATAGGCGAAAAAACCTCTGCATTTCACGGTGTATGTGTCTGTGGTCTTTTACTGACTTGTATAAGTGCAGAGAATAGTGCCAAACAGCCATGTGTATATAGACTATCCTGTTGCAAAACGCGGTGATAAGTCCTACTTGATGGTAATAGTTTGATTAAGGTGTTTAAAAGTACTGCACCTCAATAATGCGACTAAAAACAGTATACTCCACATGTCAATTTCATTTCTGTTTAGTTCGATTATGACCTTAATCAGATTAAATTAACCAAAAGTCGCTGTTTATTCGGTGGAGTCTTAATCAGAGTATTGTCTTAAACATATTAAAAATTAATTATTGGTGTCCATGTAAACATACTCAATGAAGCAGTCATAATTAGATTTTGGAAGCGAGACCACTATTTGCAAGCACAGACTCCAAATGTAAAAAATAAAATGTAACAAATATTGCATTTTTGTTTTGTTGTAAATGAACTGCAAATTTTATTTGTTAATATACAAAACTCTATTTCAAGACCTTTAAGAAACAGATGTGATTTAACTGAAGAGCTTTGAACCCCAGGGTTGGGAATTGTCATGACTGCATCTGTTTCTCTGAGGGGGAATTTAAGTTGATCCCCCTCCATGTCTGAAAATAACCCTGGCCATAACTAAGGACTGCTAGTTCAAATTAAACACTTTAAAGAATTAGCAAGACATAGATTATGTCTAGTCTGACAAATGAAACTGCCCAGTACAGCTGACTCTCTAAACTCCAAAAAAGTCCTCGGAGAAAATGACCAGGCTTTACAGCGCCTCTGGTGAGGCTCTTTGGTGAAGAGCCGTTTCTCTTTGGCTTATTTTGTCAGAGTAAACAGTCACTGCACGTCCCCCGGGGCCATCAGACAAGTAAGAAGTGTGTCTTCAGCCTCTGAAATACACACCATCACTCTACACACATCCTGCTTTTTCCCTTCTGCTCAAGATCTGAACGCTAAGAAATCATGCCGTGCACAGATATATGGTATGAACAGCTTTTCTGCAGAGGGTTTTTGTGGACACAAACGATTTAAAAAAAGCTTTAGTGTAATCTTAAACGACACAAAATACAACTGTAATGCATTCCTGTGATGTTTACAGCAGTCATTATAATAAAGAAATCATTATAATATGTTACTTTTTGCATGCAAATTGAATCTGTGATCAAAAAATATTTATTATTATTGTCAATAATAAATCGTGCTGTAAATTTTTTTAGGTACCAATTCTTGAGGAAGATTTTTTAGAATAAAGGCTTGTCAATATTGTTCATTATAATGAATTCCCATTGAATAAAACCAGCTTTTAAAATTCACAATTTTAGCACTGATAGCACTTTAAATTCTGTCCCACTGTCTTATTTTCATTCCTGATAAAAATTTTAACAAGCACAACTGACCAAGGACTATATATGCCTTCGAAAATCTAATAAAGAGTAATGTTGAAAAATGAGTCATTTTTCCATCCAAAGTTGCAAATTAAACCAGAATATTGCTCAAAATATTTGCAAATAAAACACAGTTTCCATCTAATGAGTAAAAGAGAACAAAGCCATCACTTCGTGATAAACTAGAGTCAAGCAGAGTCGGCCCAAGTTGGCCCATGGTAACCTTTGAAATGGCCCACCATCCCATCTGAGAATGGTTTAGAGAGTCATTTGAAATTAAATGTAACCTTTTATTTGTTTATTTTATTGCTAAGCTACAAAAAAAAGCTATCTGAAATTAAATGTTTAAATTTAAATGGTGTAAATGAATCTGATTTAGCTTCAAATGTACACACCTATAGAGCAATGCAGAGACTTTGGTGAGCGAATCAAGGTAAAGACAGCTTCTGCTTGACTAGTGTATTCAGCATTGAACTCCACTGTGTTGTAAGTGTGATTGTGTTTTTATCTAAGTTTTCATTATAAAAAAAGTTATACTACATTGGTTAAAATGATTCAAAGTAATGTTTTCTATTTTTTTATATTATGAAAGGAATTAGGCAATTGCCCATGGCAATTTTAACGTAGTTTGGTATATTATCTTCGACCCACGGCTATAAATTATATTTGGTTTTGGCCCTTCATATGAAAAAGTTTGGGCACCCCTAATATAAAGTGTGAAAAATCTCAAAACATTATTATATAAAGATTATAAATGGACTTTGGTTCCATCTATGCTGAGTGATGACAAACAAAGAGTTAAGCAGATTTCAAAATGTAAACAAAGTGGTTAAGAGGTCTGTTCGATTGCATTTTAAGACCTCTGAAACATATTTATACCATGGAAGACTTTTTTAAAACATTTTAAGGATCAGCGGACAGCCTGATACATTGACTACATGTGTCTGTTAAACAAAATCACATCGCTGTTTTGCTGCATGTGCTGGAATTTATTCGCTAAATGTTTTTCCATCGTAGTTCATGTACATTTTTTCTTATCAGATAAAAACTCTTCAACTTACAGTAGTTGTGCTTATAAGTTTATGCGCATATTCAAAGATGTATGCTAATCTTGGTGTTTCCATTAAGCATTTTATGCAAAAGTGCAAAATGTGCATACAAATAGGAGGATAATAAAACAAAGCCAGTGTGTCCAAAATAGGAAATTCATTAAAATACAGATCTGCAAAGCTTTTAATAACCAGACCATAATGATAGCATTCTGGACAACAGCAGATTTCAGATGTGGATGTTCTTACCATGGTTGGCTTGCCGAAGGTTTGTTGTGGCAGCATAAACAATCTCTGCAGTCTTCTGGATATCGGGAACTAACAGGGTCAGGCCTTCCGGCTCAGGGTCAGATGTTTCCGCCTTCATCACCCCTTTACTTTTGTCTTTCTTTGACCTAAGGTGGAAAAAAAACCCATTATGAGTCACATTTGTGTAGATTAATAATGGGTTTAGATTGTAAATGTATTTGTTTGCTTGTGAAATATGTCACTGCTCCCTTAAAAAGAATTGCACATTCAGTGATAGTTTCACATTCACCACAATAACAAAGAAACCAAAACAGCAGCATGTCCTCAAGAGCTTCTCAACCTCTTTCGTCCCCAAGCCGAAAACAAACACGCACGCCGCTTGTCCTGAGAGGTGCTAGTACATAATGAATGCATCAAATGAGTAGCAGATTGTGGCTTGTCCCAAAGTAAACCATTAAAAACAACATCCAGCTGTCCTCCGGCTAAGCATACGCCCCTCACAACATGCAGCTTTCATTACGCATGAGGAGAGGAAATGAAAGAGACATAAAGGATAAGGGGAACCGCGAATGTCCTTTACCTGTATGTGATGCGGAGGACAGTAATTAAGATGCTGAATGATGGCCTTGTCATTTATTTAGTGCATGTATCCTCATGGACATGTCCGCATCCCCTCTGAGACTAACAGGGTATCGCTATAAACATCTCATGACCCATGAAGACCAAGTCATTATACAGAAATAGATGATAAATCAGATGATAAATCAACTCTCACTACTTTGCATATCAACCTCGGAAGTCTACTTGGAGGAGGATAAAAAAAAGTTTAATATAATATAATATAATATAATATAATATAATATAATATAATATAATATAATATAATATAATATAATATAATATAATATAATATAATATAAAGTAGTATAATATAATATAAAGTAGTATAATATAATATAATAAAGTAGTATATATAATATAAAGTAGTATAATACAATACAATTCAATACAATACAATACAATATAATATAGAAATAATAATAGTAACATTTTAGAAGAATAGTATAATATATAATTTAACAGAATATATAATTGATGTGTGTTTTAATTAAATATTGACATTAATGTTTTACACTTATAATTACTTATAAAATACAATAATATGATCTATATAAATTAATAAACTTTACATTGACATTAAAACAACATTTTGAATAAAAATAAAAAATTTTATAGAATTAGATTAAATGATTGTAAATAATATAACAAAAATATTATTAGTTATCTAAATTCATTACGTTTAAATAGGTTATAGAGGGTTTCTGCAGGTTTCTTCAACTCAAATGTAAGACTTTAAGACCCTTTTAAGACCATTAGGAATGAAATTTTACACTTGAACAGGGCTTAACATTAAAGATTTTTTCTAATGGTCACTTCTGTAAAAAGTTTTTGTATTAATCAGACTCCCTAGCTTTTCCACAATTTTTGGTGTGATTTTTTGCTATAAAAATTACAGATTTTGTGGCAGTAACTCCCAGAAATTTTCAAAAATTTTGAGATAAAAAAAATAAAAAATAATATATATTCATTAATTCATTTTTGGCTTAGTCCCTTTATTATTCTGGGGTTGCCACAGTGGAATGAACCACCAACTTATCCAGCATATGTTTTATTTAGCGGATGCTCTTCCAGCTGCAACCTATCACTGGGAAACATCCATACACACTCATTCACACACATACACAACGGACAATTTAGCTCACCCAATTCACCTATATTGCATGTCTTTGGACTTGTAGGGGAAACCGGAGCACCCGGAGGAAACCCACACGAACACAGGGAAAACATGCAAACTCCACACAGGAATGCCAACTAACTTAGCCGGGGCACGAACCAGCGACCTTCTTGCTGTGAGGCGATTGTGCTACCCACTGCGCCACCGTGCTGCCCCAAAATAATAATTATATATATATATATATACATATATATACATATGTATATATATATGTATATATGTATATATATATATTATTTACCATATTAGGCAGTCTACTATGTTAGATGTGCAATCTGAAAACCATGACACTGACACAATAAAAATAAAGCTTCTTTATTTTGGTCAAGACAAGATCTGAAACGGTAGAGATTAAGCCAAAGGAAGCTTGTTTAACTCTTATTTTTATCCACAATCTTAGTTTTTCTCAGATTTACTCCCTGGAGCATTTGACATCATGTGACAGATAGGACATGTGTTAGGGCTTCCCCTACCATAATACACCTAAAACATAGATTGCCGTAAAACTAGTCCATGGCAGGGAAACGTTTTCCCTCCTTAACTGCAGGGAAAGAGTTAAACAAAATCATTTATCGATTTAACACACATCATAATACCAGCAATACATGTAAAGCACAAATAATGTCCCTCAATTTGGTCACATCCAGTGGCCATTATCCTTGAACCAATCTCATCTCCACCTGTCTGTTCAATTGCTCCATTTGCTCCAACTTTCTTTTGCAGTCTGAAGCGTGTCAAATGCACAAAACGCCCAATTTGCATCAGAGGATGTCTTCATCTCATCTGTGCTATGATTCCACATCTAAATCACTTGCGATTCATCTGCGTCAGCTTACTACACAAGCTGAAAACTCCCCCCGACCCCCATTTCATGTAATGTAATGATTGTGAAGGCACAGGTGAGACGTCATCTACACTCAAATATATCACGCGCGCTGCGTATGCAACGTCTAGAAGTCATGTAAAACAATTCATTGCAAAATGAAAAATATTATTTGATTAAATGGTTTGGAATTGGATGTTTTATGAGATTTTTACATTTTTGTGTGATTATTTTGCGTTTAATTAAGAATTTTGCAGGATAGCAAAAATTTTCGACTTTTTATTGATTTTGCGTTAGATTCAGAGATTGCAGAATCGCAAAAAAAACTAGAGGGTCTGATTAATGGAAGATTATGTAAAGGGATGCACTTGATTGGGTAGCTTTACTTGGACATAGAAAAATCAAGACTGGTTTGAAATGATTTTAGACATACAGTACAACACAATATTTCAGTGATTTTAAGACTTTTTAAGGCCTAAAATGTTGTTTTTAAAATTTAAGACATTTTAAAACTTTAAGACCCCGCAGACACCCTGTTATTACACATTTAATTTTTCAAAAAAGATCCATTGATTTTAATATTAAAATGTAAATGAACCTAAACAATACAATTAAATTACATCATGTATTATAATTAAAATAAACAAATACATTTCAATAAAAAAGTTAAAACTAAAAGAAAATTACAAACATCTAAATGTAATAAAAAAAATACAGAAATTATCAATTTACATTGTGGGGGTGACGGAGTCTAGAAAACATACCGGTGTGAAAAAAATAAAAACAAACTCCTGAACCACTATAGAAAAGCTGTTTTTACTATAGTGTATACGTGTGATTCGGCAGAAGAAGCTCAGGCCAGTGTGAAGACTACTGAGGATTAGAGGCTATTTAGGGCCAGCAGAGGAGCACTGACTGACTAGCGCTCATTTATCACTCCACATTACTCCTCTGCTGAAACACTGCTTTTGACTTGTGGCTACAGCATCAGGTTAGCTCTTGTGCTTTTTTGTGCAGGTCAGAGACCGTGAGCATTATAGGGTGGACCATCCATCCATCAGCATTCATTGTGTCTCAGAAAGAGCTTACCTCAAGCGGTTGGTGTAGGTGTCCACGCAGGTCTTCATCTTGGCCAGTAACATGCCGACTGAGGTCTGACACTCGATGCGTTCTTCATCCTCCTCTTCCTCCGCAGCATCTCCAGAGAGAGGCAGGAGCAGAGGAACCAGGCTGGTGCATGTAGAAATGGCCCTCAGCAGCTCCAAAAGAGCACGATACAGGGGGACGTGACGTGCCATGTCCAAAACTGCAGGAGACAGAGAGAGAGAGAAATTATGTATGAAGGCAGGACGCTTATAAAAGACAAAGTCGATTACTTCTGTTAAATGACAGAAGGACACAAGGGACAATCCACATGTACGTGTACACACATTGAGCCTGTCAAGGTTAATAATGTTTTTAATGCAGATGTTTTTAGGAGAATCATTGGCCCAAAGGATTTAAATAGCTTGGATCTTTGGAGAGGACATAGAAATGCCATTCAAACGGCTTTATATAAAAGAACCTCTATGATCTTTTTTGGTAGACAGACAAAAAAACTGAATGTCAGTTTAAATGAATGTATTAAACAGTCCTACATAGTCTCTCCATCTGTGCATAAAGTCTAGTTACTAGGGGTGTGTATATTGAGAATTTCTATTAAAAAAATAAGTTCATGCTTTGATGTGTGATTCATTCAATTCAAATGATTTATTCAAACGCCTGCTTCATATAGAAACAAAGCATGCTACTGTATCATTGACAAATGATAAAAAAAAAAGTGTTGCTCAGAGATGCACAAATGTTTGAAATTGTCTAAAACATAGCTCACTCAATATTAATTTTGCTGAATGATCATTAATCCAAAACATTTGTTTAGTTTAGAAAAAAGCAGGTTCACAGTTTTTTTTATGAATGGATCTTTAAATCAGTGACTAATATGATTCAAACCAAAAAACAATAAAGAGAAAAAAGTAGTGTTGCTTGGAGATGCACAAACGTTTGGAAATATATTCTTTGAGGGAAAAGAAAAAAAAACACATCATTGGCTCTAAAATGTAGCTCACTCAATATCAACTTTGTTGAAATGTTATACAAAATCAATATAACTTTTTTTTTTAACTTGAATTATACAGTCACTCTGACTGCATTCTAATGGGCTTCATCGTGCAATAAATGCTTTAGGACTCTCAAGACGCATTTATGTTTTTAGCAAAGGAAGTTTCAAAGTATCTATATTACTAACCTATATTACAAAAGCTTCTTGAGAAAAAAGTTATTCCATACATAATCAGGATAAAATTATTTTTAAAGTTTTTTAACTTTTATCTCAACACATGATTGTAAAAAAAACTGGAATGAACGAACAAGCAAGACAAAGAGATTACTAAGGGTCTTAGATAGAGCTGCACAATATTGGAAAAATCTAACATTGCAATATTTTTTATTTTCTCTGCGATATGAATACAACATCAGATAACTTGCACAGATCAATTTAGACTAAATGTATAATTTTAGAATGATTGGGATGATTCTGTAGGGGAGTGCATCTGCGTAAACATAACAATCTATAAGCATACGCAAATACAATAAAAGAATACAAAAAAAGATACAAATTAATCAATAGGGTTTTATTGTTTCCCGAAGGGACTAACAGTATTCAGGTGTATACAGTAATAGAATAATAAAATGTAAAATAATACAGCGTAATCTTCATTTTAGAACTATTTAAATAAAAATAATTGTTATTAACAACAAAAAAGCACATGCAAATGAAACATTAGAATCCATCCTCAACACATGCATATCCTGCTATGGGACTATTGTGAATTATAACGTTGTGATATCAATGCTGAACTGATATTTTTAGTCCTAGTATTAAAACAAAACATAATAATCAGCCTCTTTTTATCATGAATGAACAAAGTAATTATTTAATAGGAAAACAAAACAAAAGTGCTTTTAGATTACGTTAAAAATCTTTGCATCTCATCTGGGTCAGCTAACTAACACCTGTTATAAGGGTTAAAGGAATAGTTAATAAAAAAAATTCAAAGACATTTCCCAAACTTTTCTTTTACGTTCCAAATAGAAAGTCAAGTCTAGTAGAGAAAATGAAAAAGAGAGACTAAATATTGATTTTTGGTGAACTATCCCTGTAAGCCTAAACATAACATCAAAAACTGAAAAAATTACTTTTGCTGTAGGAAGAAAAGTTAGGGTGAGAACAATGACTTTCAAAAAAAAAAAAAAAGAGATTCAGACTGAATGATCTCCCAAGTACGCAGAGATGCTTTAAGCACCAGTGGTTTGAGTCATGAGGGCTCTTCGTGCATGCATTTCCTGTTTGGAAAAGGAGCGATAATCCTTTTGTGGCACAGCGGAGTCTTAAAGCCTGAACGAGGACAGTGAGAGAATAAAGGATGAGAGCGAACGAGACCGAAAGAGATTACCGGGGGTCTTCGAGCAAAACGCTATAATCAGCCTCATATTATCAGTGTGCAGTGAATGCAAGGAGCCAGAATACTGTGCACATGTTTGTGCGATATCTCTCTGTGTGTGTTTAAAGAAGAAAGGAATTTCAAACAAAGCTCCTTCAAAGCGATTCATCTGAGTGTGTGCTTCAGATCAGGGAGCTTTTAGTATGTGTGTGTGTGTATGTTGTATCATCTCAATGTCAGTCTACGTTCCAGATTCTCCTCATGCTCTCCTCAGTTCAGACTGTTTCTCCTTCACTCTCATCTCATTTACAGACTAACTGATTTACTGCACACCAATCCTCCTCTCTCTCTCCCTCATCAGACATTCAGCTCCATGCTGGATTGGGTGGATGACAAACAATGTTAGGGAGAGCGGAGAGGACACATACGTCAGCTCCTCTGCCCTCCGTGGCCTTACATGGAGAAGAAGAGCGGAGACGATGGAGGAAGAGAGAAGGGAGGACACAACGAGACGATTAAGGAGGGGAAGACAGGAGGCATGACTGAAGGAGAAGAGAAAAGACAGGGAAGGAGAAGAAAATAGGCAAGGAGACAGGAAGGGTGGCGAGAGGAGACCAGGAAGGAGGAGGAGGAGTGAATAGAATGGAGGAGAATAGAAAGTAGGTGACACCAGGAAGGAGTAGAGAAGGATAGAGAAAGCTATAGAGGAGACAAGCTAGAAAGGTGAACGGAATGGATATTAGAGGAAAGAAGAAAGCAGGAGATCAATAAAAAAGGTGTAATGGATATTGGAAAGAAATAAAACAAAGAAAGAATGAAAAAAATGGGATGGACTGGAATGAGGAAAACGAATGACATTAGTAAGAATAAAGCAGAGACCAGATAAAAACAAAAGAGCAAAGAAGAACTGAGGAGTTACTCAGAAAAAAGAAAAAGGAACAGAAAGGAGAAACAGGAGAAAGACAATGGTGGTTATAAAAAAGAAACAAAATATACAAAGAAAAAAAATCTGAATTCAGAAGAGACCAGAAAAACGGTGACAAGACCTGTGTAAAGGAGAAGAGAAGATGGGAAGATATAAAAAAAGAGTGAGAAGGAAAGCAGGTGCAAACAGCAAAAGAGCAGAGAGAAAACCAGGGATGATAATGAAGAAAAAAGAGGCGAGAACAAATCTGAAGAGGAGACCAGAATGATGGAAAGGAGACAAGAGGAGATGATAAGAAATAAAGAGGAGAAAAACAGGGCAAGTCTGAGTAGAGAAAACCAAAGAGTGGGGATGAGAGAGGAGGAGAAAAGAACAGAAAGAACTAGAGATGTCCCAATTAGGGTTTTTTTTTGCTCTCGATTTGATTTTAAGTATCTACCAATACCGAAACCCGATCTGATACTTCCATAATATACGAATACAGAAGAGTGAAGAAATGATCCAGGATGTTCCTTATATTTTAATTAATACACCTTATTTTAACATTCAACAACTTTGTTAACAAACAGAGCACTTCTGTGAGGTAGCTTGAACAATCAAGTAATAAATAAAATAAATTCTTCAATTTTGAGCTTTAGTGCAACAGTAAATATAATGAAAACTCTAATATAAAAACAAATAGCACCTCAACTTAAAATACCCGACAGGCAATCTCAAGTTTACATATATCACAGTTTGCTAAAGCAATGTTGTCATCATCAACTTTATAATACCTCCAGACCGCAGCTGTACTCGCGCTTTCCGCTTCAAGCTGATTCCTAGTTCTACTTTGCCGGAATTTAACCAATAGAGTCTGTGCAACAAAGTGATGTCATGCCGCATGCGTTGCTGTTTCTGTGTGAAGTCAAGAAAGAGGTCTAACTCTGTACATTTATTCAAGTCCTGATCGGAAGGTAATGTTCGATTCTGATTAAGTCTGAAACCGCATGATCGGGCCCGATTTCCAATTACGTTATCGGATCTGGACATCCCTAAATAGAACAGGAAAAAAACTAACGAGGTGATAAGAGAAAGGAGTAAAGATGGAGGGAAAACATGAGAACAGAAAGAATTGACATTTAAAAAGCAGAGAACAATAAAAACAAATATTACCCCCTCTTGGCCTCCTTTCTACAGAGATGATTTGACAAAGAACATGAGAACAAAAAGGAGAGGAGGGGAAAACAAAAAATAGAAAATGAGAAAGAAGGAAAGATGACAAGGAGATGCTGAGAAAAGAAGAGAGGAGAACAAGAAAGAAGAGAATGTGAAATACTTGATACAAAAAAGGAGAAGATGAGATGGAAGAATGGAAAAAAAAGGATAGAGGAGGACAGGAATATGAAGAAGAGAAAGCAAAAGGGAAGAGAAGAGAGAAAAAGAGAAGATACTAGAAAGGAGAGAGGGCATAGGCGTGGAAAAAAACAGAAAAAGGGAAACAGGAGGAGAGGAGAAATGATCTGACTGTAGTCTTAAGTCGAAGTCCTCTGAGCAGCTCAAAGAACACTTCAATATCATCTACCCATGCATTCCCTCTTCCCCAGTAAGAGACTGTAAAGGTCACAGGTCATCTGGACTCAAACTGATCCACATTGCTTCAAACGATTCCTCGTTTGTACCATAAGACCTTTGTGACTGGCACTGTCTAAGAGCAAAGCTGAAGCTCCGTGCTCTGTGTGGGAAAGAAAGCACACTCATACACACTCGAGAGACAGCCGCTTCCCCTTATCTTCAAAAATACTCAATCATCTCATAACCTTTGATGAATAAACGCACCAAAAAATTTATAGATCTTGCCTATAGAACACTTCTTCAGCAAGGAGGTTGGATTTTACTAGAACTTCTATGTTAAGTGGCTTTGACACAATTTACATTGTAAAAGCGCTATAGAAATAAACTTGAATTGAATTGAATGTTATTAGTTTTTGTCTATAGGTCATCGTTACAATTAAAAGTTGTGCAAGAAACATTTTAAAAGGATGTATAAAATAGGATGTATTTTTTAACATCTGGCTATGTTTACCCAACATTGATGTTGCCAAAAATTGAAAAGTCTTTACCTTGAATTATTATATATATATATATATATATATATATATATATATATATAATCCGTGTTTACATATCTGCAAAAATGGCCAAAAATGCTCTTTTACATATGCCAGGCCAGGTATTTGGCACTGCCAACTTGTTAGTAAACAGTACCTGTAAAGAAGTGATGATGACATGCCGCTGGGGGCTCAGCACTGATGTGCAGTGTTTTTGCAGTATAAGATGCCTCTGCTGTTGGTTATATTGTAAAGTATATCCACACTTTGCTAATAACGTATTTTAACCACTTAAGCAACAACAAAACCTACCATATACTCAGGAGTACCCTTCCCTTCAACATTTCCTTCTACGTGTATCATGTACATGCATGACATTATCATTTTCAAAGACTAATTTTCAGGTGTTTATACGGATACAATTACAGCATGCAAGTGAAGAGCATACAAATTTCCCAATTCTGGCTGAAAACGTTGTGTGAAAAGCCCCTTCAAGATATATAGACATGTAGACATATCTTATTGGTATGCAGAATTAGCAAAGCAAACACCTGCATAAAGTCTTAAAATTGCAGCAGCAGCATAAATTAAGGGTTAGAAGTAAAATGGTCACAAAAAAAACCTAATTGTAACATTTTAAATGCAAAAAATGCCCTTAAGCATTGCAAGTGGAATCCGCAAATGGATTTACTGAAGCATTTGTCAGTGAGGACATTTATATATAAAATTAATCACCACAAAGTGGGTTTGGCGGCTGCTTACCAGGACATTTTTATACATTCAAAAGTTGCTCACTTCAATTCTCTACACCCTACAAATATCCATATATTAACAGGTTCCATTTTTTGTGTTTCACATGGTGTTTTCTGTTTATTTATGGTTGTAAATTGCATTATGGGAGGTTATCTCACATTATTTTGATGCTGAAAATTCAACATAGCAGATTAACAAAGTGATTTATTTTTTTGCCATTTTAGTAGTTTGAGATAAATATGTCAGTTTAAGAAGTAATTTAGAGAGACTCAAGTCTGAAAAATTAGAGAAAATGTACTGGTAGTTTATTACCAGGTTTTTGTACCGTAATTTACATAACTTTTCAAACTTTTAAACATCAAAAGCTTTTGGAGGAAAGATTAAGATCCCATAATTCAAAAGCATACAAACATGACACACAAAAACATGATTTACAAAATATGGAAAATTGCTGAATTATGGATATTTTTTACAGCTTAGAACATGGTGTGAGTGCCTATTTAAAGGCTTAAAAAAAGGAATTGGCAAATGTTCTTAAATCTTTTTGTCAAAAAAGTACACAAATTAAAATTAAACAAACAAACTAACCTCGCAATGATTGTCTGTAGCAGAATTGTGATAGGGTATAATATTTTGTCCCAAAAGGATTTACTTCATAGGAAGTTCAAACTAATAGCATTTAATTTTAAATTATGAGATCTTTTGCAATATTGTAATGTTGCTTTTGATCAAAATAATGTTTCCTTGCTAAATAAAAACTACAATAAAAAAATTGCTGAAATTTACCTTTATATGCAACGAGGTCGCCCTTCTAAAACTAAAAACATGCACTGTTTAAAAAAAAAGTAGTTGTATGTATGCGTGTGTGTAAGTTCTCTGAGCATGTGGTAGAAACTCTTTGTCTCCATGACAACAAAGATCCTGAGGACAGGCGGGACAAAACACACCAGCAGCAGTGTAGAAACGCACACTTGTTTATTGCCTCGTAGGCTAGTTAAAATTTAATCTGGTTATTTACAACATGCAGAAATGCATAACTGTTCTTGACACACATATGAAGAGAGCGAGACCAAAAATACCCTCTTATAATATGACTCCACTGTCAGATAAGCATACATATGTGTGTGCGCATGTTTATTTTGGTGCGTTCAGAGCTCCACTAGCACACTTTTGTTGAAGCAAATCAGGCTGACAGGAGTCTGATTTTAAATGCCGCTTTGCAGAGCGGAACTGGGCCTGGAGTCTAATGACTGACACAAAAATCATGCTTTCCGAATCATTCAGGGCACAAGAGTCTGTCTGAAGTGTGTGAGTAAGCAAGCGAGCGAGAATCCTTCACATGAGGGCCGGCTGGAAAGAAAGACACAACATGCAGCAGGAGCTCAGAGAAGCGCTCCATCAATAATGCAAGAGAACGAGGAATAAAACAAGACGAGCGCTACTGCAGCTCTCTTTCACACTTCTGCATCTCTCTGGCACAGACTACACTGAGACGCAAGACAACTGGACCACTGACTCAACACACGGAGGAGAACATCCCCTGAAACATCTGAACAAGAAATTAATAAATAAATGAAAAGAGTGAAAAAGAGAGAAGGACAGTTTAATCACGTGTTTTTTGTAGGTCGCGTTCATATGCCTATAATTCAATATAGCACTACACTTTATTATATAATGTTCACATATATAATATAGATATTAAACTAAAAGATACTACATTTCTGGCTGAAATGGATAAACTCATAATAATTTAATACTGAATACTGTAAAGAGCTGATATTAAAAGTCCACACTCTTGTCCAAATGAATAAAACTCATTTTCAAGATACTAAAAGTATGCATTAAAAGATATTAATGAACGGTCTACATTTATTTTTTTATTTTTACTAGACGTGCATGAACATAAAAAAAGGAAAAATTCTTAACTACAACATTGCTAACTATTACATTTAAAGCTGCAGTATGGAACTTTGACAGCCAGTGGTTGAACTAGGTATTGCACCCCTGGTTCAAAACACAAAGAAGAGCAAGTTGCCAGATTGACATCACCAAAAACGGCTGATTTGAATAGTGTTCTAAATAAAAGCAACGGCAGGCGATAAAAGGTTTTTGTCCCAACCAACACCTAAAATTTATATTTTAGAAACGGCTTCTATTTCTTACAGCTAAACAGAAAACTGACAATGATCACCTCAGGTACACCACATGTGCTTTATTCAGTGTCAAAGCAAAAAATGTGAGTTTGAAAGCCATTTTACTAGACCAAGGTTTTCTACAGGTTTCATCAAGTCAAATTTAAGACCTTTTAAAATCTTTAAGACCATTTAAGACTATAATGAATGAAATTTCAGACTTACACTAGGCTAAATGCTAAAGATTTTTTTAATGGCCAAGTTAAAACCTTAAAAACAGATGTTATTGTAAGGAAGATAAATAAAATAAATTCAAAAGTAAATAGAGTTAATAAATAAACGTTTCTTAAAACTTTTATTGAAAAATATTTTAAGTGACTGGATGGGTGTTGGCCTGATTGGGTAGCTATCCATGGACATAGGAAAATGAAGACCCCTTTAGATCTTGAAAATAAAACAAACCATTTGAAATCACTTTCTGACTTTTTTCAACTTTAGAACTTACTTCAAGCCAACAAATATCACTGATTCAGTATGTGCATTGAATAATGTTAAAGAGCTTTAATATGTGTTAATTAGATTTTAAACCTAACTAATCCAAAAGCATCTTCAAAACAATGCTAAATGCAAAACTCCACACTCTGGATCAAGTCTAGCTGAGCTCAGAGATTACAGGTGACACTGAGAGTTACTTTAAACACAAGGAGTCAAGCCAGCAGATGCTTTGGTGTCTGGACAATCTGATTGTGGGCATTAACATAGACTTCCTCATGAGATCATGGCACTCTTCCAGACGTTTATTTTGGAGTCACTTAAAGAAGGTGTCGGTGCTGCACAAAATAACATAGGAAAATGAAGACCCCTTTAGATCTTGAAAATAAAACAAACCGTTTGAAATCACTTTGACTTTTTTCAACTTTAGAGCTCATTTCAAGCCAACTAATATCACAGATTTAGTATGTGCATTTAATAATGTTAAAGAGCTTTAATATGTGTTCATTAGATTTTAAACCTTGCCATTTCATTAGAGTGCAGTGAGTGCACTATTCTGTGCTTCTAAATGGCTGTATTCAAATTTCTGTCATGTTTCATCTGGTGACCAAATGCTTATGCTCATAATATTTTTGTTATTTGCTAATTAATAACCACCTCATGTGAACCTCCGAAATATAACTGGCATTGGGTGGGTTAAATGACCAAAACAAAGACAGACGTTCTGGCACGTAATGCACATTTTCAACGGAGAACATCTAACTTCAGTATGTTCACTTAGCATGTTTCTTAAATATCTGCAAACATATGGTATTTGTATGCTTTAGAAGAGTCATAAACTTACATACAGCACATTTAAGAGACTTTTCATTTTTAAAGAAAAAAGAACCGAAGAAAGCATTATATGATGGTAAAAGCAACTTTAATGCAAATATATGAAACATTAGATGAACACTTAAATATCCATTATTGACAAAAGAAAACAAACTAAGTAACTAACAACCAATAAAAGATATATGCCGATCAATTTCAGGTTAATGCAACGGTTATTAAAAACTACTCAAAAATTTGACATCAGTAATGGCCCGTTTGCTACGGTTAGGTATGTTATGCATTTATAATCATTTCCAGTCAAAGGTAGCAAGTAAGCAAACCGAACTGTACTTTTTTTGGGCACAACAGAACAGTACCAAAAGGGTGGAGCCGCTATCAGCGTGTGCAACAAGCTAGGGGAATTACAACACAGGAAGCAGTATTTTTAAATACACCGCTGAGACATGACACCATAATAACACAGTGATGCCACACAGCAAGAACATAATCTGCTGTATGTCCTCTGTTGTTTTAGGAGGGTGTCAAAAACTTGTAGAAAGCTAAGCCACTTTCTCTCTCTGTTCGGTGCATTTGAGCATCTATATTTGAAATAATGAACATGAGTTCAACAAAGATATGCGAACGACCCTAACAGCCTTATTCTTCATGCAAGAATGACGTCGACCACAACTTTGTCGCACACCACACCTACCAAAAGGGTACCACTGGCAGCGGAAACACTAGCCAAAGTGGCCCTTACCTAACCATACTGTACTGAACTGAACTAAACCATACTGCTCAGTGAAATCAAGGCATTAGAGATTCATCTAAAAGTTACTTTCAGAATTGTGGATGGTCTCTTCATGATGATCTTGATGTTCAACAGGAAATAGCTGCAAAAATATTTCCAATTACTTTTTACTTCTCCATGAGTCTGTCTGTCTGTCTGCATTTATACTCACTGAATCATATTCAATCTCTAGTTTTTCTGAATACTGTACCCATCCATTAAATGACAGTTGTTCTTAATGTTGATTAGAAATATTTAAAAATTTAGAAAAAATATATTTATGACCTCAAACTTTTGAACAGTAGTGCATATGACAAAATAAATGGAGATGAATGAGGCTAAGCAAAGAACCAAAGTCTAATAAACAAGCCTGAAAAAAACACAAGGAGCCCATTCAGTTTAAATACAATAACTAATCCAAAAGCATCTTCAAAACGATGCTAAATGCAAAACTCCACTCTTTGGATCAAGTCCAGCTGACCCCAGAGATTACAGGTGACGCTGAGAGTTACTTTAAACACGTGGAGTCAAGCCAGCAGACACTTTGGTGTCTGGACAATCTGATTGTGGGCATTAACATCGACTTCCTCATGAGATCGTGGCACTCTTCCAGACATGTTGGAGTCACTTACAGGAGGTGTCGGTGCAGCACAAAAGCTGTAATTTTCAGTAAAACGCTCTTGTATCTGAGGAAACCCTGTGCCAGCAAAGGCTGTTTATGCACAAGGATGGTTTGATTGAGCTAATGGCGACAACCACAGGGCTGTAATTTTCCTCCTCTGCGAAGCTGCTATAAAACTAACGGAAGAATAACAAAGCGCATTCTTCCCTTTCTGCATCATTTAAAGGCACTAAATCATTTAGAGCTTTTCTCTCATCTAAGGAGGACTCGGTTTCTCAAGTGCTCTTATGACACTGTGTCCGTCTGCTCATGAGGGCAGGACTTTGGACAGCAGACTGAGCAGCAGATGTAAATGCACAAATAAAAGTTTAAAGAAAAGACTAAACTTCAAAAGTTTGGGTTAGAAGCATTCATTTAAGTCATTCATATATAAATACAGTAAAAACTGATATGGGTGCTTCAATCAGGTTTTTTTGAAGCTGATGCTGACTACACATTATGGACTACAGATTTATTTTCACATCACCATATTAAGTGTTTATTTTTCAGATTAAGTAAAAACACATGTTTTGGGAGTTATATTATTTACAGCAAGGAATAATGCAAGGGCTGCATAAGGGATAGTAACCTACAAAACTGACCATTAAATAACACAATGTAATATTACACATTTTGCCCTCATTTTTAATGTGTTAGAAACTATTAAAGGGACAGTTCACCCCAAAATACATATTTACTAACCATTTATTCACTCTCAAGTGGTGAAGAAAAAGGTTTAAGAGTTTCAAACATTCTGAATAATGCTAGAAAAAAAGATAAATGGCTGCTGCCGCAACATTTTTCAAAATATCTTATGTTGTGTTCAAAAAAATAATAATAAAAAAAAAACTCAAACGAGCTTGAAGGAAGTAGAGGGAAAGTAAACATTGACAGAATTAAATTTTCTGGGTGAACTAACCCTTTTAATTTAGTTACACTGTAGCCATTTAAAATAACTTTTCTATTAGAAAATCATTTTAAATGTGAACAGAGCATTCTAACACAGACTTTTAGAAATCATTGATACACTTATTCATTGTTCAAATAATAATAATAATAATAATAATAATAATCAGGGCTGCACAATATATAGTTTCAGCATCGATATTGCAATGTGATCATTCACAAGTGTCACATCGCAGGATATATGCAATGTTGAGTTTGTATTATGATTTATCATTTGCATGTGTTTTTGATGCCTGTGATTGTATAATGGTTTTTAAAACATAAGAAATTGTACCATTTGTAACCTTACCTTAATTATTAATTTTATTTTATTACATATTTTTTTTATTTTTATCATTCAATCAATGTACTTGAATATTGTTAGACTCAAGAAATGTTAAAACACTTTATTTCAAATGTATCTTTTTTTCTTGATTGTGTGTATAGATTGTTATGCGTGAAAATACAACACATGCAAATACAGAAATGCATTGCAAATAGCACAAACCACATCAAAAACCTGTCGGGCGAGCCCAAAAAGTTTATAGATCGTTTATTAGATTTTATGGAGATGCAAATAGTAAACATTAATTCTGCAATCTCTGACTAAACATGTGGATGAAAATACTCACAACAGGTGCAAATACAGAAACGCACTGCAAGTAGCAAAGACAACAATGAAAATGTGTCTGGGGACCCCAAAATTTGTATAGATCGTTTATTAGATGTTAAGGACCCCAAAGCCGAATGATTCCAATTGATCTAACATTACAAATTCTTTCCAAACATAGATATTAAGTAATTTAATAAAACTGTATTCATATTGCAATATATAGTTGCAAAATAAAAAAAGATTTTTCCAATATCTTGCAGCCCTAATAATAATAATAATAATAATAATAATAATAATAATAACAACAACAACAACAACAACAACAACAACAACAACAACAACGACAACAATAATTATAATAATATTATAATTATTATCATTATTATCAACTTTGAAAACACTTGTCCTGGTTCATTTTGGCTTGGCAATAAAGATGGTAAACACAATTCTGATAAATAAAAGTTCACATAAACAACATATATTTAAAAAAAGTATACTAAAAAAAAAATCTGCGGTCACTTCTGATCAATTTATTGCTTTCTTGATGATCACAAGTATCCATTTGTAATGAAAACATATTTGAACAGCAGAATATTTCTGATGTGGAACCAAGGTTAGAAACTGTGCCCACGTTCCCCTCATAAAGCAAATTTAAGATCAGCATCCAGCAGTCCACAAACCAAAGGCAACTGAAGACTAATGAAGCTAAAGTAATCTTGAGGTTCAGTCACTTTCTGTGACTGCTTCATTTTAATGACCACACAGTTCCTGTCCTCCCATCTATCCTTAACACTCCTACACTCTCGTTGCTTTATCCAATTTAGCTTCCGCACACCCATCCAGGTAAAAGAGGGGTATCTATCTCTCTCCACACAGGAGGGCATAATTAATTTTGACAAGCCCTCTGACTGACATTTGGCATTTTGTGTGGGCACACATTCACTGTCAAAGAGCTTTGGAGAGAGGAGAATTTGACTTTACAAAGGGCACCTGTTCAAATGAGCAGAATGAGATATATTAATACATCACTGGATGATATTACAAAGCTTCACAAAAAACATCTTAATGGGAAAAAGAAACAGTCAAAGAAAACAATAACTAATGAGTCTTGCTGCTTTTGACTGTCAGATATAAATTATGTGCGTTGTTCAGAGTTTGTACTATGTAATGATCACGGTGGAGATTTAGAGAGAGGGGGGAGAGAGAAAAAAAACGGGAAAAGGAAGGAATGTGCAGTGGATGAGTGCACACACATCCATTAAAAGGTTTCTGAGCCATCACTCACTCTTTCCATTTTTGGCGTTTGATCGAGGGGAGTGTGAATGTTGCGGCAGGTTTGAAAAGCTTGTCAGAGCTGACCCAATTTAACACTGGCCGTTTCTGTGAGTCTCAGCAGAGCCTTGCTCAAGGTCTGTTTTAGACCATCAGCTGCTGTTTTACTTTAAAAGCTACATATAAAACACACTCTACAAGGCTCAGGGATGCAACCCAATAATAGCAAGTGAACATGTAAGGCCTAAGATTAGGTACATTTTAAAAGTTGCTTTCAGATCACTGTTTTCTGCCATGTAATGAAAGTAAACAAGGTCTTAAGGCCAATTTATACTTTTACATTAAGTTGGTAGTTCCAGCATAGCCATAGCTATACACTGACATAAAGCCTTAAGTGCACCTCTCAAATAATTTAACTACAGTACACGCCACAGCGATGCAGAGCTCAAGATCTGTGATTTGGTAGTGGTGACGAGTATAGGAGAGACCAATAGTGTTTAACAAATTGTCACCTTAGAATTATAAGGTTCGATCTGACATTTTTGTCAAAATTGACATGTTTGAGCCAACCATAACGTTGCACACATTTTCAGCCTAAACTCAAAACACTGGCAAAGAAACTCAACACAATGAAGGCCTAAGTACATAATCAAATAAATAATTCATAATTTCTGATAAAATAATAAATCAGGGATTAAGCTAAAGAAGAATGAGCGAATGAGGTTCATTATGAAGAAATATTATACATTTACATATTAATATTTTAATTAAAAAGTAAAAATAAATGCTTGAAAATTTTTAAGAATGGCCACAAACTCATTTTTTATGGCTAAATCTATAAATCCACATTACACATTTAATTCTGAGTTACAGTACATATTTCTAACTACGTCATCGAAAGACAATCAATCATTGCTCTGATTTTAAAGGATTAGAATCAGATACTAATAGAATATCAATATTAGAACACAAGCAGATCTTTGAGTCAGCACAATTTAATGGTTATATTATGGTCACACACACGTACAGTAATGAGTTCGCTCCATAATCGCCCACAGCTGTCAGCTAGATGATTATATGATCCACAGCTCCAGAGAGAGAAAATTACAAACAAATAAATGAATATAAACAACGGCTCATTGACAAGGAACTCTACTTAGAGTAGATGGGAAAAAAATCTGCCGCTTTCTTTATGGTTCTAACCTGCCGGCTTCAGCTTGAGCCGTTTTAATGTTCTGGCACATTGCTGGGAGCCCAAGATCGAGGGAATTCACCCACATGATAATTTCATTTAATTGGCCTGTGTGATAATTTCCGCACATTATGGTGACTGAAATGTGCCGATACTAATTATCAAAGAGAGAGAGTTATAGAGAACAAAGGAAAGTGAGGGACAAAGAGAGAGAGAGAGAGAGAGAGATATCTATTTCCCTCAGATAATTATGCTGAAGATGATTGAAGGAAATTAATATGAAACTAATATTGTTTCATTTTTGGTTACAAGATCTAATAACAATAAATAAATAAATAAAAATTGTCAACATACAAATACACTCCATCTGCACCTCAGGAAGCAACCAGAGGGGGAAAAAACAAGACAATAAGATTACATATTAAGATGAAGATAAATAAAAAATAAATTACAGTAATACGTTGCAATAAATTAAAAAAATTTAGCAAAATAAAATGAAATCTGCACCTCAGGAAGCAACAAGATGTAACAAAAAAAAAATAGCAATTTATGAACTGAAGTGCTTACCACACAAAATTTACTTGGATGGGCCGCCCAGCTATATTAACAGCCACCCAAGTATATTTGGTAATATATTTTTTTTTTATTACGATCATCCTTCAACACTTTTTTTCGTATCCGCCCAATAGACAAACATCAAGCATCGATTAACTAGTGGAAAATCTCTTCTCGCCCTACACGTTTCCTACTTCTCGTTTTGTGCGCAAGAACGGTCAACACTTACACAGACAATCTCACGTGCTCTGCAGAGACCCACAGAGACATCTCTTTTTAGAATTTAAAAATGTGTCTGTGCAAGGTTTCTAAATCTTCTAAAATGTCCAGGATTCTGTTTTTGGTTTTGCTTTCTGAGCCGTGGTTATTTGTATGTGTTTTTGCATCACATTTTTTTTTAAGCCTGATTTACTTTCGGTTGGCTTCGCAGCTAACAGCACATGCACAGCGGCAAGACCGAGAGAAACTAGAGAAATATAATTATTTTTTCTATTTACTCAGAGGGTACAAAATAACATCTAAAATGGCTGTAAAATATATGTACACTGTTAGAAAGGTTATTTAACTCATTTGCCTTTTAAAATAATCTACACTTGTCATTCTAGTAATTATTATACTTTTTAGAGATTTTTATTCCAGATATGTTTTTATTCCTTTGTCATTTATTTTTCATTTGGTGTTTAAATTTTTTTATTTTATGATGTTGATATTACATATTTTAAACATATCTAACATGCTTTGGCAATACTGTACAAAATGTCAGCAGCAGATTTTACCTGTCAGTGGGTGCACATGGCTCCTGAATAGAATAAAAGAAAAACAAAAAATAAAAATACATAAAAACTTCAACCCATTGAAAAGTGTATAATAAATAAAAATATTGTTAAAAATCCCTTTTTGTAACATGTAGGTAACCATGTGCCGTGGGTAAAAGATTACCTACATTTAATCAGATTAAAAGATTAAATACATTTAAATAAATAACAATATGTTAATATATGCAATAATAGAAAAAACTTGTGGAAAATAAAAATAAAATCATAGCTGTTTTGTAGGTCAGTCTGAAAATGAAATTTTATGTCTGTAACAAAAAACCATTGATGAGATGAAGATGATAAGCTCAATTGGTAGTATTTTACCCAAGAAAGAAAGAGAAAAAACATAGATCCACTGCTGTTGTCTAAAAAGAAAAAAAAAACTGAACTTTGATGTGCAAAATTTAGTTGAAATACAAGGTAAAATGGACAGACAAAATTGCACTTCATTTTAAGGTACAATACTCGCTATTAAAGAACCATTACTTTTGCCTCAAACTCTTAATCTGCTGCTTATTAATAGCTGTTAAATTAGAAGTTAGTTTAAGTATTCTGTATTATTAGGGATGTAGAATAAAATCATGCTCACAAACAAAAAAGTTCAATCTCCCCTTTCTAATTGTTCACCTTTTCAAGATTCACAATCCCTAAACTCAAGTTACGCTCGACATATCCATTTCTGTCACAAACACAACATTACAAAAAAAAAACAGTTTATATGTCGTTTCCAGATTCTACAGTCAACTACTTCTTCTCTGAGTGAAATGGCTTTACTCCTTATGCCTAAAGGTAAAGCCTTTTATTGACCTTCTGTAATTGTGCGCCTGCCCAGAGGTCAGGATTATTTCAGATTGAAACAGTAAATAATTGATCTGGCTTTGCTTAGGTCTGAGGGCTGGTAGAAGTAAACCAACTTATTTATGTAGCCCATAACACTGATATATGACTTCATTGGACTGGATGTGGCAGGGACGCGGTATATACAGATCCTCCATTCTGCCCCCTTCCATTAAAATGTTAATGTGGACAATGAGGTTGATGGTTTATTAACACACCAATGGATAAGAGACTAGATAAGGACGACAGAGAATTGTAAAACGCATAGGGCAAGGACTGGTCAGATGTACATGAGGAAGAGAAGGAGGGGAGGTAGTCTTGGATTTTATTTCCACTGATGGCGAGGAATGAAACAAGAATTATACTCTTCAAGGGTGAGGATGAGTCAGTGTGTGGACACATGCAGTGCTCATGGTAGCCCTGTGTGTGAGTTTCGAGCAGGACTGTTACAGAAGAGGATTACAATACAAGATGCCATTTCTTCACACTTCAGCTCCAAAGCTGTCAGCATTAAAGGCCACTTCAAAAGACATTTATTTACTGCGAGGGGCTCATGATCAAAAGTTCAGGAATAAATTTAAATTTAAATGTCAATGAGATCATATTTTTTTTCTAAACTGACTTATGAAATGTTTTTTACAAAAGAAATAGCTACAATACAAGTCACATAGTTGATGTCAGTTGCAACAATAAACAATACATTTATAACATTTTTTAAAATCTTTGTTGACGTTAGTTAATAAAAATACAGTTGCTCACTGTTAGTTCATGTTAACTCAGAGAACAAATGCATTAGTAAGTGATGAATTATAATATAAATGTACAAACATTGTTCATATTATTAAATACATTAAGTAAAACTAACTATGTGTCCTATATTGTAAAGCAAGGGCTCTCAGTCCTGGAGCTTTAGTGTCCTGCAGATTTTAGCTCCAACCCCAATGAGACAGGCCTGGGCTAGCTAATCAAATTCTTAATCTGTGGTCACACTGCACTTTTCTCACCATAGACTTCCATTCATACGCACGCAAATGCGTCAGACCGAAAACGAAGGCTAGTGTGACAGGTTTTGCAGTTCGCTGCATTGGAAAGTTCCAGCTTGGTGAAATCTGACCTGTAAAATTGCATTTAAATTTAAAATATGGACCAATCGCTCGCTTTTTAAAATGTCTATTTATCTTGTTTAATCCCGCTCCTTTTTGTAGCACCGTACTACAGAATTTTGTAAGCTCAAACTCTAGTGTGACCAGAGCTTTACTAGGCTTTCTAGAAACATCCCCTGCAGGTGTGTTGAGGCAAGTTGGAGCTAAAATCTACAGGACACAGAATCTCCAGGACTGAGTTTAAACATCCCCATTGTAAAGTGTTACAGAAATATCAAACATGCTTTAAAGGTGCCTGAGAAGAACCTATAAACTAAATATTAATACTTACTCAAAGATTTTACCTTGAATCTGTCTATTTTTCCTAAACTGGCAGATTTTTTCCCATATTTTCAACTCGTTTTTTCCTTAATCAGGTGAAAATACTGGCTAAAGTGATAAGCTAAAATACACAAAGTAATGAAAATTGTGTCTTGTAGAGTTACACCTCTTAGTAGGGCTGGGGATATGGCAAAAAAAAAAATCTAGATTTTTTTTCATAAAGTTTGACAGATTCCCGATTTCAATTTATTTTTTTCTGTGTAACTATAGTCAACTTAAAACATTACAACAACATGACTGAAGTAACAATCTCTTTATAAGTAACTTTAAAAAAACATCTGGTTAAGGAACATGTATTTTTAATGGCCATACATACATAAATTGGTCAACAAGGTGTAGCTTTTTACATTCCTATAGACAAATTCCATTTGACGTTTTAGAAAATATTTTTGCATAGCTACACCACCCAGTATATATTATACTTTCGCCTGGCACCGCATCGCGCGCCTCCGCTGACTGCGCGCGCACCTCGCAACTGAGCCAGCTGTGGTAGCTCATCAACAGAGCCGCGACGTCAACACACAGAATCTATCAGCACAGTTGTCTAACAGTGTAGAACGGTTTGGCACGATAGTGGAAAAGCTGCTTTAATATTTTTATATATATAAAAAATAAATAAATAAATAAATAAAAAAAAAAAAAAAATTGCAAGACCTCGATTTAAAAAAAAAAAAACATTAAATCGTCTTAAAACGTAAATTTGAATTAATCTTAAAAAAAGTTTTAAATAAATAAAAAATATATAATAATAAAATATATATATCGCCCAGCCCTACCTCTTAGGCATTAAATCAGTTTCAGGTAATTCAGGTAAAACTGGAAAATTAAACGTGCAATAGAAGAGCTTGACAAAAACTAACGTTAGCCTGATAGCACTGAAAGTCTACATCCCACCATGCAAATCGCCATCCAAAGCCATGGCTCCTGAACTCATTCACAAGAGAAAACTTTATAGTACAGTTAGTATCTACAATTAAAAAAAATAGGTTGTTGAAGTTTGCCTGCCATTGTCTATCTGAACCGTGTCTATGAACATGCAAATGACGATCCTTTTTGCACAAATAGGTGTCAGTGATATGCAATTACCTATTTTGAAAGGCAGGTAGGATGACCTATCGCAATGTTTGGACTAAACATAATGATTAGACACATTTTTCTTGGTCCTACACTTTCCACAATATATATTCCGTCGGCCAGTCTGAACACCCGCTGGTGACCTACTCACACCTGTAGCTTCTCCATGATGGACGTCCAGCATTCTTCAGCCTCCAGCACCTAGGCTGCAGCTCTGCACAAGAAGATTGGCCAGAGAAGAAATGGTCTTGCCCAATTGAGCCTGGTTTCTCTCAAGGTGTTTTTCCTTCATTTTTGTCAATTGGTAAAGTTTGTTACTCGTCACCACTGGCTTGCTTGGTTCCAGCCGGTGACCTCTCCCACCTGCAGCTTCTCCACGATGGACGTCCAGTGTTCTCCAGCCTCCGGGCGCTTAGACTGCAGCTCTGCACAAGACGTTTTGGCTATAGGAGAAACGGCCGTGCCCAACTGAGCCTGGTTTCTCTCAAGGTTTTTTATCCTTCACTTTCGCCAATTGGTCAAGTTTTTTCCTCCCCGCTGTTACCACTGGCTTGCATGGTTCGGAACTTGTGGATTTGTTCTTCAGTGTTTGGACTTTCAGCAGTGAAAATTAAACCACACTGACTGAACCAAACTAAACTGAACTTCAACTCTGAAAACTGGACTGACACAGTTTTAATTTACTATAATTTACTATATGAAGCTGCTTTGACACAATCTACATTGTAAAAGCGCTATAGAAATAAAGATGAATTGAATTGAATATTAAAATACATTTAATAATGACTGCTTTTAGCATGTGAAAAGACTTTCAAAATGCATAATAAAAAGTGTTTCTGAAAACAATCACCTATTGCACCTTTAAAACTCATTAAGAATAGGGCTTACATAGGTGTCCATGAAATAATAAGAGTTTGAGCAAATGGTTTAAAAGATAAGCATTGGCTACAGGTTAGAAGATAAATACATCTGTGAAGAAAATCTGTGCCTTAGCGTTCACGCAGCCATTGCAAGTTCCAGTCCAGCTTAATCTGAAAGTGATGCAACTTTTAGTAATGCTTAGAAAAAATGGTGGCTGACACTCTTGGATGAGAACAAAACTTCAAATAGAATTGGTTAAAAAAGGTAGTCGAAGATAAACAGCAATAATGGAACAGACCAAAATGTGGGCAAGCTACAGCAACAATGGATGCCTTTACGTATAAAAGAGATTGTGTAAAGAGATTAGAAAGTACCCTTATTTGTACAACTCTAGCATGAAAGAATACATGCATTCGATACCTATGTATATGTACACATTAGTTCTTTTACACACAGGCATTCAATTGCTTAACATTAAATAAGAAAAAAATCTTGTGAAATCATTGGGAACATCAATACTCAGAAGAAAAAGACCCTGCTCCACAACTCTCAATTTGGATCGTTCTCTGCTCCTCATCTCTCAGTGGCTCTACATTGTTCTTGGCAATAAAGACATTTGACGTGTGAGCCTCCTCGCCGCCCACCCTCCCGATCTCCCTCGCTCGGTTTCCGCGGTTACCAGTCGCTCTGCTTGGTTATGCAATGCACGGCGCTCTCAGGCTCCGAGACGGGACCTATAACCACACGACTGCCATCGGCTACGGACAGAGAACGGCAGGGTGGGGAGCTTGCAACCGCAGATCACCATTCTCCCGAGCATCCGGAGGCATCCACGCACATCTGTAGTGCTTCTACACCCACAGAAAAAGAGGAGCGCAAAAGGAGGGAAAGAAATCACGGAGAAGGGAAAGGAGAGAAGGTGGGGGCCAGTTTTTCTACAAATGCTGAGACGCCTCACTTTCACATGCTAAAAGGGTCAGAAAGACAAGAGTGACAGAGCAGAGAACGAGAGAGTGTGACAGCAAGAGGGAGGGAAAAGAGAGAAAGGAGGGGAGACTAAGATTTTTTTGGAGGAGGATTTTGGTAAAAGGAAAAGGAGAACGAGGGAGAGGGAGGGGGGGAAGAGAGCAGAGAGCTGATTTTTCTGAGCCCCACTTGAATGAAAGGTGTGAGGCG
The DNA here is from genome assembly GCA_903798205.1 of Danio tinwini. Lineage (NCBI taxonomy): Eukaryota > Metazoa > Chordata > Actinopteri > Cypriniformes > Danionidae > Danio > Danio tinwini. The sequence goes on from CAIGQZ010034910.1 coordinate 698,378, forward strand.
TCCAAGCAAAGAACAAAAAATAAATAAACAACCATGGGAAGAAGAATAAATGAAGATCTGAATGAGCGTGGAACAAAAGGAATGGCTGGTGATGTATAAGGAGGCTGGAATACTGACACAGAAACAGCGAGAGAAAGCCAGAGGGAGAGAAAGAGAGAAAGGTAGAGAGAGAGAGAGCGAAGGGGAGGGACGTTGGGGACTGAGATTGTTGTCTGCGTAACGCACACGGCTCAAGGAGATGCTGTTGTAGACCTACTCTTTCTTTCTCACTCTCCACCTCTCAATTTCTCTTTTCTTTTCTTTACGGTCTTGGGGATATCGGATGTTTGGCCACCTGGCCCTCATGTTGCCGCCAGCCCAGATATGCCTCTCCTGTGATGACACCACAGCATGCTGGATCTTCCCCCAGATCTCCCACGCTGTAGGGTAAGACTCCCTATTTTCTGTACTTGCTTTTGTCTTGCCTTCCCCTCCACTGTACAGTATGTGTCAGACTGTCTACATGGTTTACTGTCCACATTGCTGAGTTGTAGGGATTAATGCTGTTCATGGAGATGAATGTTCTGGTACCTGGAAGCACACACTTCTACATGTGCGTCAATGAACATGGTACCACGCTAAACCATAAGCTAAGGAAGGATGGGATGAGAAAAGAGAAATCATTTAGTGTGCATGGCAGAGGCAAACAGCAAGTGAGAAGCCTTAAATGGACAGTAAATCATCTCAGCTGCCAAGAGTCGCCTTGTTGTAGCAGCTCCGCAGGGAAATATCATTTTCTGAGGGGAAATCCATCACAGAGGTGAGGGGGAGACATCCTCTTTTGTGTTCATTACACCATACTCGCAGCTGGGCAATCAGTGTAGAGGGAAATCTCACCCCCAGAGTTGCTCCACTGAGTGTTTGGTATGGCCTCTGGATGAGCACTTCTGGTGGCCATATGAGAACATAAGTGTTGGATGAAACCACGGACTCTTTCAGTCCTTGTTGATTATATATCATCTCATGCTGCTCTCCTGTTTCTCCACAGATAAGCACCCTGGAGACAGAGGTGGGGGGGTCAGAATGGGGACGACCACTGTCAGTATAGAGGAGGTTCGGGCGCAAGAGGGTAAAGAGGAGCGAGAGGAGTCCATATTGGCACTTCTGGGGATTATAGGCACCTTCTTGAACCTCTTTGTCATTGTGTTTGTTTACATCTACACAACTCTGTGAGGAGGATCCACACGTGGATGAGGTGAGGGGTGGGGTCCAACGAAGATATGACAGCAGGGTTGATGTCTTACAGAGAAGATGGTGGAAGATGACACTGGGCAGCGTCAGTTAGGGACAGTGACACTCTTTGACCTCTGACCTTTTCGGATATACACAAACACAATGGATGTCGGTTCAAAACAGATCTCTGGACATAAAGAGAACGAATCATGGATACACCTGATGTGGTCACCAGCCAAAGGACAGCATGTTTCCCCAGCAACTGAAATTACATCGAGCACTGCCTGGCTGTGATTACAAGGATGCACATAGGGAAAGACCCTACTGGACAAACAAGAACGTCACAGGGCAACAGATCTCCTTCCGAATTTGCCCACCAATTGAAAAAAAATTGCAATAAAATGGAAAAATGGAAAGTATGAAATATTTTTGTATTAAGAGAGAATCAACAGAGAATGATGATAGACTCTGGAACCCATCTGCAGTTTTCAAATTCTGGACCTTATGGGGACAGGCAGTTTGCCGATATTTGGACACTTTTTCACTACAGTTCCTCCTTTCTGACAGCAGGGAGGATAAACAGACAAATAATGAGTGTGCGTGTGTGTGTGTGTGTGTGTGTGTGTGTGTGTTTTCTCTCTGATTTGAGTGCAGTGTCAGACACGTTGTTTCTGTGCAAAGGAAAATGCTTTTGTATTGATACATGATTACATACTAGATGTACTGTGCCATAGATAATCTGATCAATAAAATACTATTCTATGGATCAGGAGCTTGTAAATGATGTGCATGTTTTAGCTATATCAAATGGTCCAATCCTGTATGTGCTGTTCCGCACATCTATGAGTGTGAGTCATGCATTTGGGTGGTTTTTGAATACTAGTAGAGCTCAGTGCACTATAAAGACAAGCAGGTGAGACAACAATCAGATAGAAAAAGCTTGATTTGGATAAAAGGTAGCTTGAGGCAGAGATGATTTTGCTTCTCTATTTTCAACCGTCTATACCAGCAGTGATGGAGGAGTTTTTAAAGCCCTTTGAGAATGCAGAGGTCAGTTTCCTGTCACATGTGATAGACAGAGGTAGAAATGGCTTATGGGAGCTTCATGAATGAGAATGAGGCACCAGAACGTGCCCTAAAGAGCCCACGACTGTCACACGCATACCAATTTAAACATGCATGAAAATGAGCTTTTGTGGCAGATCTTTGCAAGAAAAACATAGCATCTGTGTGTGTATTTGCCCTCTACCCAAGTGTGTTGCAATACGTCATACTGAAATGTGCTCAGAAAAATCTGCCTGCAGAAACGTTAGCAGGGCTTTGCGCTTAGTCTCAGGTCCCTCAATAAATTCCAAAGCCACAGGGCACTGCTGTAATAAAGGCCTACCCTGTAAATCAGCATGTACCTGCAGGGCTTATCATCAAATACAAATCCCCACCACAACGGCTCTGTGTAAACCAGCTCTCAAACCAGCCTCAATCTCTCAACCTCCACTCAGATCAGTGTGAACACTTTACAACCCACTCTCAGATCAGTGCAAAACCTCAAAACTAGTACAAAGCTTATTAAGAACTTAAAAATGCATTTTAAAAAGTTTAATTTAAATTAAATCAAACAACATCTAGTCTTTTTGAGAAGAACATTTTGTTTTTTTGGAAAATCTGGCTTATATAATGTGACTTTAGGTACAGTAAGAACACTAACAGCATTTTTGAACCACAAAATGAGTTGACTTGTTTCAAACATTCAGTTGAGTATTTGGTCATACATACTTCGAGATATAAAGACTGTAGCTGAACTATTCCCCAAAAAAACAGCCTTTACTTAATTATTAATGTGCATGCAAACATACTTAATAGAAAAGTAAATCTACTATACTGGCTCTAAAATCTGTGTAAACCCTCTCTAGGATTAAACTAAACCCACTACACCTTCAATGGTTGCCCAGTATTTCCCACATTTGCCATTTCTTAGAGCTTGACCAAATCTCAGAACATTATAAATTAAGCACCTCCAGCTTTTTGAGGGACATGGCCTCCTGACACGCATGTATGAATAAGGAACTTATGATTCAGTTAAGATATAGCCTGTAGGGGTAATGCATGGGGATGTGTGTGTCCTGGGGTTAACAATCCTGTTCAAGCCGCCCACGTGATGTTACATGTGACACACTGGTCAAAAGACATATGAATCACGACAGCTTTATTCACATCTCTGCTCTTCACAGGCCAATACATTAACACACACACGGATAACAACACATTACCTTTGGCACTTTGTACAGGAGTTCTGTTCTAAAAACCAGTGAACTGCTTGTTGTTTTCTCCTAACCATTATGAAGCTTCATTGGTAAATTATTTGAAATGCATAGGCTACATTGATGGACTTGACATTAGGGATGTCCACAAATTCCCATAATCGATCATCATTTAAATTAGCCATTGATTATTCTGGCACTGGAAGGGAATAAGCATAAAACATATTCCAGAGCAATTGATGGTTCATTCCATTGTGGTGAGCCCTGATAAATCAGGCACTAATATGTTAACGTTAATAATGCGAGACATGTCTGTTCTAGTGGTACATTGTCACTAACTTGACAAGATGTGCAAATACACAAAAAATGCCAGCAACCTCACCAAAGGAAAACACTTTTACTGTAAATTAAAGACTTGGATTGATAGATCAGCTTTTTCCAACCTTTCCCTAATCAAACATACCTGAATCAACTCATCAGAACATAACAGTCGACTCCAAAACCTGAACTTATTGTATCAGATAAGAGAGACATCTAAAAATTATGTACTGTTGGTGTGCCTCCAGGAACAGGGTTGGGAAACACTGTGATAGATAACGTAATAGAATAATTTAGTGAGTCAATTTAATGACTGCTAAACAATAGCACCACCTCAGATGTACAACTGGTGCATCAATGTTAGCAAAAGAGAAGGGTTAAAGGTCCAAATTGCAGTTTCAATGCAGCTTCAAATGGCCCGAACCCCGCCGAGGAATAAGGGTCTTATCTAGCAAAATCATTTGTTGGTTTCAAAGAATGTCTTCATGAATTTAAATGAATGATTGTTTGTTAAGCTTTGTTCCACACTCTATATCATCCCAGTCCAACACTGCCTGACATTTTATGGGAGGCACCGGCACTGCCTTTTCAGGGATTTAAACCTTGTCTGGTATTTGAGCCAAGGGAGCTGGGACGAGAGACCAATACGCTTTCACTTGCTACAGCTTTGGCTCTGTTCAAGCTGGCATGTTTTTTTTTCCCTTCAAACAGCTGGATTTTATGCACACCCCATACATAATGTTAAGAGACCACCTCAATAACTAAACCTTAACTGAAGAGACCGATTACATAACATGTACAGTCATGGATGTACATCACAGGGGTTCACAGAAGACCTTTACCAGTGATCTCCATGCTTAATCGACCATTAAAAAATTTAATTGATTGTCAATCAATCATTTGCAATCCTACTTAAAACACAACACAATTTGAAATATGAAAATTGTAAAGCAAATTGAATGAAACATTAGGCATAAAAACATGCCATTAAAAATACTGATCAACATTTCTCTCGGGCACAACAACCTTTTTTCAATAAAAGCATTGTGAATTTACCTGAAATAAGGTTGTTTAATTAGGCTGCTTGCCTTTTAAAAAAATCTTAACATGAAAAGCACAATCAATGATGCATTAAAGGCCTTTTTGGGGAGACCACTAAATAGTGAAACAAAGCAAGAGAGAGAGCAGAGATAAATATAGGGTTGGAGAAAATGAAGGAGCCATATTGAGGTGGTGGGAGAAGAGGGGAATGCTAGAACTGTGATCATTTCTGTTTACACACAGGAAAACCTGAATTCACCTCAAAAACCTGCCCCACTTAATGACTGCACCACGTCAGCACTGTTTCACACAAACACACGCTGCAACTACACAAGCCTTACAGCATATGTCAGGGGTGTCGTGTGTAGGCAAGTGTGATATCCCTGTAATGAAAACAGCTTTCAGGGGACTATAAAGTAAACAGGAATAAATGCCACGTTGAAGAGGAAACACATGCCATAGAGCTGCATTAACACAAATGCTTAATCTTTTGTACACAAACGGATAATACCAGCGGTGTGAGGGGTATTATTCTCTTGTTTTGTTTCTCAGCAAGCTAGCAAGTATTCTGAAGGAATGGATACATACTAGGGAAGCGTATAGATCAGGGATGCCCACACTTTTTTGTATAAAGGGCCAAAAACCAAATATCATTGGGAGCCGTGGGTCAAAGGTAAATATACCAAGCTATATTACATTAAAGCTGCCATGAAATAATTTCCAAATATATTTAATAATATTTAAAGGATTTCAGAATAAATAGAAAACATTAAATCATATTCACATTTTAAATCGTATTAACTAACGCAGTAAAACTTATTGCTTATAAAAACAATCACATTTATAACAGTGGAGTTCAATGCTGAATACTCTCTGCTGAATGTCTCTGCATTGTCAGGTGACAGGATTATTTTACACCATTTAATTAAAACATTTAATTTCAGTTAGCTTTTAACAATAAAACAAGCAAAGGGTTACATTACAGGCAGTGCAGAATTGTTAGGCAAGTTGTATTTTTGAGGATTAATTTTATTATTGAACAACAACCATGTTTTCAATGAACCCAAAAAACTCATTAATATCAAAGCTGAATATTTTTGAAAGTAGTTTTAAGTTTGTTTTTAGTTTTAGCTATTTTAGGAGGATATCTGTGTGTGCAGGTGACTATTACTGTGCATAATTATTAGGCAACAAATATATACCCATTTCAATTATTTATTTTCACCAGTGAAACCAATAGAACATCTCAACATTCACAAATATACATATATGACTTTCAAAAACACACAAAAACAAACCAGTGACCAATATAGCCACCTTTCTTTGCAAGGACACTCAATAGCCTGCCATCCATAGATTCTGTTAGTGTTTTGATCTGTTTACCATCAACATTGCGTGCAGCAGCAACCACAGCCTCCCAGACACTGTTCAACGAGGTGTACTGTTTTCCCTCCTTGAAAAATCTCACATTTGATGATGGACCACAGGTTCTCTATGGGGTTTAGATCAGGTGAACAAGGAGGACATGTCATTAGTTTTTCTTCTTTTAGACCCTTTCTTGCCAGCCACGCTGTGGAGTACTTGGACGCGTGTGATGGAGCATTGTCCTGCTTTTGGGCACTCCAGTGATGTTGCAGCTCTGAAATATGGCAAAACTGGTGGTAAGAGGCATCTTGACTTTTCTCAGTTCATGGGCAGTTATTTTGCGCCTTGGTTTTTCCACACGCTTCTTGCGACCCTGTTGACTATTTTGAATGAAACGATTGATTGTTCGATGACCACGCTTCAGAAGCTTGGCAATTTTAAGAGTGCTGCATCCCTCTGCAAGATATCTCACTATTATTGACTTTTCAGAGCCTGTCAGGTCCTTCTTTTGACCCATTTTGCCAAAGGAAAGGAAGTTGCCTAATAATTATGCACACCTGATATAGGGTGTTGATGTCATTAGACCACACCCCTTCTCATTACAGAGATGCACATCACCTAATATGCTTAATTGGTAGTAGGCTTTCGAGCCTATACAGCTTGGAGTAAGACAACATGCATAAAGAGGATGATGTGGTCAAAATACTAATTTGCCTAATAATTATGCACTCCCTGTAAATTTGAATTGACAATCTCGAAACATCCACATCATTCTCCCTTACTTCTCAGATCGGTTGGAGAACCAAATCAAAAGGTTACCATGGGCCAACTTTGACCTGTGGGCCCTAGTTTGGGCATCCCTGTTATAGACTGATAATTTATGTTATTTCTTGATATTTCAAGTAGGTCTCGTCCTACATATTACTTTCCAAATTAAAAAGCAATCAAAACCACTGCACAGTTTTAACTGTAGAAATTAAACATAGATTAATCACTAGTAATGTTACAAAGGTTAATTGGTCCAGAACAGTGAATGACTTTCCATTGTTTGATTAACAATAGTGCTTACTTTAAAAAGCTAATGCACAGACACAACATACTGATATGTGTGTGCTTTCACAGATATTTGTGTTGTCTTAGTGTTTCCTCGCAAAAAGAGTCAGTTACATCTGAAGTAGAGAATTTTTGGCATGTATTTGTCCGACCAAGTTTCAGATGACATTAAACCAGAAAGGCCAATAAATCACTTGTGCTGCGTCCCAATTCGAATACTATCTGTCCTAAATAGTATTTGAAAAAAGAATTAGCATGTCCCAAATCATAGTATGTTGAAGAGTATGCCAAAAGTTCCCAGATGGTTTACTATTTCCAGTAAAAATTTGTGTAGAAGTGTCCATACTCTAACAGCTAATATTGTCCACAATACATTGCACGTTGGACATCAATTTGATTAAACTACAAACTCGGGTGAAAAGTGTAAATAAACTACAAACATGGTGGATGCGCGAGACCAACCGCCTAGAGGCTTCAATAAAGATGTTTGTATGACTGTTAATTATAAAATTATATAATTAAATATCTAGCCCACTGGAAAATATTTAATTCACGCTTTCTGTGTTATACTTTATCTGCAACAACAACGTGAACTTATATCGATATGTTTGGATATTAACATCTGAAAGCATAATTATCTAAAGACCTGAGGAGATTTCTTTGCTGGAAAGACTCGTGAATGGCAGATTATCCTGCTGCTGCTTCTCCAATAAGGTACTAAATTAAATATAAAAGAAATGTGGATGATGTGTGGATGATAAACAGGGCTCGTAACTAACAGTAGCAACATAACGATCTGTTAACGAGAAAGTAGTATGTCCCAAAGATTGCATACTCTTCTGTTACACACTCAAAAGTACATACTTTTCCTTCATAAAAAAGGGCATAGTATAAGTATATGAATCGGGACATAGCATTAAACTGAGTGGTGACTTTACTATTGTTTTGGTCATGAAACAGTATGTAAAGACCAAATGTAGTTCTGTTTTTCTTTCTTTTTGCACATCAATTAAAATAAAAAAAATTCAAATTAATCTGTGGATAAAATGTGTCCCAAACACAGTGGCACTATTTTATACATCAACTATAAATGTTCATCCCAGGACTTCTGTGATAATTACATTTTTATAACACCGTAATGATAATAAAAATTAACGATACTCTGAGGTTGAAAAGACTAAAAACTGCTGCAGAACTGATGACACCAGTACTTTACCCTATGATACACTCAATAAATGACTTTTTGCTGTTTGTTCAACTCCTCATATAATACGAGTTGAAACAACACAATTTTTATATATTTTTTGGGACAACATCGTTATTTTATGTCAATCCACTTAAATGTGTATAAGCTAATAAGTTAACTTAATTACTTCATGTTGTCCTAACACAAATCCCAGCAACCCAGCATTTTTACAGTGTACATTTCAATATTGCCTTAACATCAGTGGTCTCAAACTCAATTCCTTGAGGGTTACTGCTCTGCATAGTTTAGCTCCAATCACACCTGCTTAATAGACTCTAGAAGTCTTGATCACTTGATTAGTTGCATCAGCTGTGTTTGATTAGAGTTGGTGCAAAACTGTGCCGAGCTGCGGCCCTCCAGGAATTGAGTTCAGACTTAAATGCATAGTGAAGACAGTAAATCTGACTACCTTCTTTCTTAAGATAGCTGTAAACCCTTGGCCACGCTTTATTTTAATGGTCCGTTTGTTGAACTTAGGTTACATTGCATCTACATGCCAACTAATTCTTATTAAATTATAAGTAGACTGTTAGGTTGGCGTTAGGGTTAGTCTAATTCGACATGTACTTGCAAAGTTTCTAATGTCAGATAAACGTCTGTTGAAGGAACAGTATGAACAGATATTAAGCAGACAGTCTGACCATCAAAATAAAGCGTTACCAAACCCCATGGTTTCCGCTACATTCATTCTTCCATGGTGGGGAACCACACCAAAATACGTCCCGCCATGGCTGCATTACAGCTTCTCATTCAAAACATTCAGTCATTGTTTTTTTTAATAGCGGGTTATAATCACACAAAAACGTGTTAAAAGGTAAGTAACTTATAACAGTGCAAACTTCTCTGTAACCCCTGTGTGTTATTTGTTTAACCCTTTAAGGTGACATGTTGACTGACTGACAGGTGCGTGATGCGTGAGGCTAGCAAACACAACGTAGCTTTGAGTTAAGATAAACACAGTTTCCATAATTATACTTTATAGATAAAGGTCTGTGGCTCTGCATACAATGACTTTATCTTGTTGGAGTTTATAGCAGTTTCCCTTTACTTCAGGACGCATGAATGCCGATCTGTCTATTGGAGACATTAGTAAATATACCTAGCATATCTAATAAATGTTGGAGACATACTCGTTACATAAATCACACTTCAGCAGCGTTTATTTGAGAGCGCACAAGGAAATCTGCACTTGAGCAGCGTATATTTGAGGGGGCGTGCAAGACGTTTTATGCACGAACAGAGGAAATCGATGCACAAGCAAAGAGATTCACATGCTCGTATTACATAAATGCAATCTAGACTTGTAATACTGCTCTCACTACATTTTTCATTGAAATAACGCCATGGTAGGTCTGTGTAAAAGCCACCTGCGACCTGCCACCACAGCTGGAAAAAATACTAAAGGAAAATACTGAATCCTTTTTTGCACTTGTTTTTTTTAAACAATCAAACTATTAACTTTTAAAATCTTAATCAAATTGTAAACATAATGATCTCAATTACAGCATTCTTTAAATCAAAACACACCTACGACTGAAAAAATGTTATAATACAGTCCAATTCTCCAATCACAATCCTAGAATTATAAATCTTGATCTTTTTACTGCAAAAAAGTAATATTGTAACATTCATTCACAGTATTGTCGTCAGAACTTTATGTAAAAATATGCAGAAGAGCTGAGGAGAAGTAGAGAGGAGGATGTTAGATGACCTCTCCTGAGAAGCACAAATGAAGGAGCCTAATAATCTTTGAGAGAAAACGTTAAATTAACAGACCGGATAGGGAGCAAGCAAAAAAGTCAAGTTTGGACTGACTGGTGGAACCTGTGTGAGCCAGAACCGACCTCACTTCCTCATTGAAAATAAGTGTGCTTGTGGCTGTCCATATACACAAAGAGCTCTATACTGTAATCTTGTACTCTTTGTTATTTGCCCCTTGGCTGTTTCTTAATGCTTTTTGGAAGCAGTAGTCCATCTCTTCACTCTCCCGTTTATCAGGTGGATGGGGCGTTTTTACAGCAGGGGTGATCCGAGACACTCATTTCCTGTTTCACTGCCACAGAGACAGCTAAGGATCTCAGGGCACAAAACACACACACTCTTAAACACTGTGTGTGTGTGCAGTCTCTCTCTCTCTCGCTCAAGCTTTTATTGGCTCTGTTGTTCAAGGGATTGACTAACTGCTGCTCCCCCTGCTGGCTGTGTCTGCTTACAGAGCAAGAGTGTGTGTGTGTGTTCTTGATTTGAGTCACATGCACTATGCCAATATAGGGTTGAAACCTCCAGCTGATATCTAGAGCTAATTACTACACTCATCGTTTTATCTGCGCTTATTTAATTAAGCTGGAGAGAAATAAACACTCACAGCGTGTACACACACACACACACACACTGAATGCATAACACAGACAAACACCGATGTCTGGCTCCAAAGCAGTGTTTGTTCACGGGCTATAATTACAATGGAAGTACTGAGTTTTATGAGTTCATATTAACTACGATACAGACTTTAGATACAAAGTTAAAACTTGAAGTGTTCTTGACAATAATAACAATACTGCAAATAACACTATGATGCAAACATTGCAAAGACATATTCACTGCCCTCTACAAATCTAGCAACAAATCTGAGATGACAATAGTCACACATTTCTCTAAAGACAAAACCACAAATTCAGTGCCGTGTATTCAATCCACCTTGTAAGTGCAGTTCTAGTAGTTCAGTTTTATTCTGCAAAAAGTCAAGCACAGAATACTCTTTTCACATAAGGCACGTGTCCTACCTGAGTCATTGCGCAAGTATGAAGACATGGCGGGGATCAGACAGGACTGGCTGAGCAGTTCCTGCAGGACAGATGGCAGCAGTGAGCTGCTGTGACCTCTGACCTCTCCTGAGAGGGTCTCACCAGATCCCACGCAGCCTGATGGGTTGATATAGCTTGCCAAAACCTGACACAGAATATACCATCACACATTCAAGCACATGCAAATTTGAACCTTAATAGAATTATTTCCACAAACACACACCTGTAAGAGGCAGGTGACATGCTCTTCCTCCAGACGTTGTTTGGTCAGAGCCTGCTCTACATCCCAGCCTGACGCTGTTGAGCCTGTCCCAAAGCCTGTTCCTTTAGCCCAATACAGCTGCTGTTCCTCTGTGGTACCACCAACATGCCCACTGGAGACCTGCGGCTGCAGCACAAACACAAACTCAGCTGTAGATTTGACAATGTGGATGCTGTTCACACACATTTTTTCCTGAGAGATTTTTTTTATCAGAATTTTCAGCAGCCATTGCTAGAATAATCATACAACATATTACACTTCTATAAAACCAACAAAAATTCATTTAAAAATAGAATGTTACAGCATTTTTTTTAAAGATGAACTTAAATGTGTCTTTAGTGTCACCTTTGAACAATACAAAGCATCCTTGATGAATATTGTTTATTTCTTGAGGGATAAGTTTATAGTAATTTTCTTCCACACACACCTTTTTCTCACTCTGCTGTTTGATGTTAATCGTTCCAGACGTGACATCCTGCTGAAATTTACTGCTTGCTTTAAAGACTGACAGCATGTCACAACATTATGAGGAGAAACAATGAGGTCAGTAGCTACGCATCAGCAGAATAATATGAATTTCCAAAACCAGCTGTCATTCCACAGTCTATACTTTACTTCGGAATTGCAAGAGCAAATTAAAACTAAATTCAAGGCATATACAGGAATCCGAGAATAAAATTCAATATCTTTAAAGGCCTTTTTTAAGACTCTTTCTATACATTATTATACTTCTGCGTCAAGCGATCAACATGACCCACGGCGCATGCCTTGAGCATAGCTGTGCATTTATACTTCTGCGTGCTGTTTGTGTTGCTTTTCTGAAATGCTAGGTGGCAGTAGGTTATGTTAGGTTACGAAAAGTATAAATCAGCCTTTGGGTTTCAACCGGTTACATTGGCAACATTTTAACTTCAGTCGTACAAGTGTACGATTTTAGAAAGGAGGCGTGGCACCCAACCCTGCCCCTAAACCCAACAGTCATTGGGGGATAAGCAACTCGTACAAAATTTCTCAAACTCAAAAAGAATGTGTGAGATTGTGTGTTGTAAATAACGGTGTTGCCTAGGTTACAGCAATAAACAAATCAGTGTGATGTCAAATCTAGCGGGATTTTATTGACTTTATAAACTAAACTACGGCCCAATATTCGCAGGCAAACTTTAGCATACAACTATACATTGTACAAACAAAAATATACAAAATGTAATACCTTGTAAAATAGCATTTAAGAATTTGTAATACTTTTTAAGGGCCTAAATTTTCTCTAAATTGATTTATCAACTTTTAAAATATTAAAACCCTAAAATTAGAAAACGTTCTTTCCAAATATTCATGCATTTTAAATTTTTTGCTAAAATCTTCAGTGGGACAAATAGGTGAAACAAACAAAAGAGTGGAATAAATGCACGTTGACCGCAATGCTCTTCTTGGGCAGTGAGTGAGCGAGTTTAATATTTGCTCTGCCAATACTTCTGCCGCCCCAAGGACACCCATTATGATTCTGACAGGCCACTGGCCACCATTCAAATGCTCAGCCCTGAACCCACCCCTCGCCAAACTATAAATCCACACAAACACACACACACAGACATACAGTACCACTCTGCACTGATCATTTATGGCCTTTTTTTCTTGAAGATTAGAATTTAAAAAATTTATTTGAACAAAACCCGTCTGTGAGGGCTGAGTATTGATTTTTTAAAAAGTCATTTGCTTTGGTATTGGGAGTCTGATGATGATGGCCGTTTTTTTAATTATATTCTCATTATGATTGTGCCGTAGTTGTCCTTTCATTTCAGTCGAATGAAGCTCCTCATAATCATGTAATGACTAAAAGAGCTGTCCGAATCTTCTCTATACGTTCCCTTTTAATGGTACTACACTACACCTGAATGAGCCCTTGTTCTCTCTCTCACACACACACCTCTCCTCATTAAGTCAAGGGCTCTGAATAAAGAGCCCTTCAGCAGTCTGTAAAGACCAGCTACCACAGTCATTAATAAAATGACATGTTTCAGTCTGAGAGACCAAAACATCTCCATTAAGGTCTTTAGAGGAGTGTCTTTTGCTTCTCATGCTCGCAAATTACCTGAACACGGCTGCTAAAAGGCTTTTAGACCATTTTTTTTAATCATTTTAGTTTTCCCTGAAGTCTACTTCTTTTAATTTAAGTCTGAATCATTCAACCAGATCTGTCAGATTGTCGATGAATTATTCAGAACAGATCTGTGAACTCAACGAACCGACTCAACGAAAAAAATTTAACTCAAAAGAAAAACTCATTCACAAATCAGGCTTTGCCATTTCTCTCATGTAGTTGAAAGGGAGAAGCAATGCAAGTAATGACTCCAGTGCAGTCTGTTCTTTTGTGCAAAGCCATCATATGAATTCACAAACTGCCTTCATGACACCTTCTGCTTCTCTTGCCCAATACTAATTTCCACCATTTTTTAGATATATGGGAAAGATCAAAAACAAATACTGTTCAAATGTTTGAGGTCAGTATGATTCTTTTGTTGTTGTTGAAATTGTACGATTATAGTCTGAGGAATAATCACAGTTTCACGGTTTTCACAATAATTATGCATTCATTAATTTTAAAACACTACTAGTTTAGTAAATCACATAAAAACTCATTATGTTTTAAGATGTATTTATTGCTGCTCAGTAAACAATTAATACAGCACAAAATAATATTAAAAACTAACAATAGTGCATTATCTTTTGGACTTAAAAATAAGTGAAAATTTGGTTTTTGGCATTTAAAAATAATATATTTTTTATTTGTCTAAATGTAAATCTAAGCTATTAGCTACAGATTTCCCTTAAAAAAAACAAACAAATGTAGTCAAAGGCTATGAACCTCTGTCCTGTCTGTAAGGCACTTACAAACAACTATATTACAAAATTGTTTGGTATTTTTCATTTTGTATTTTTTTCTCTTTGGAGTAGAAATGTGTATATTCAATACAAAGTCTGAAGCAGATAGTTCCAGTACTTGTCACTAACTCGCAGTGCACTTGGGGCATTCTTTTAACTAGGTGAGCCTGGAAAGCAGGAGCAATGTAATGTAATGTAATGTAATGTGTATTTATATAGCGCATTTATTGTGTATGGCCATACACCCAAAGCGCTTCACACACCACCACCAGTGTGCAGCATTCACTTGGAAGATGCGACGGCAGCCACAGAACAAAAGCGCCAGTGCGCTCACAACACACCAGCTATTGGTGGAGTGGAGAGACAGTAATAGAGCAAATTCGGTGGATAAGGGATAATTGGGAGGCCATGATCGTAAGGGCAGAGAGGGAATTTAGCCAGGGCACCGAGGTTACACCCCTACTCTTTACAAGAAGTGCCATGGAATTTTTAATGACCACAGAGAGGACCTCGGTTTAACGTCTCGTCCGAAAGACGGCACCCACTGACAGTGTAGTGTCCCCTTCACCTTCACTGGGGCATTAGGACTCTCACAGACTGCAGGTTGAGCGCCCCCAGCTGGCCTCTCTAACACCACTTCCAACAGCAACCTAGTTTTCCCCATGTGGTCGCCCATCCAGGTACTGACCAGGCTCAGCCCTGCTTAGCTTCAGTGAGTAACCGGTCCTGGGCTGCATGGTGACATGGCTGTCGCGCCAAATGTGGATCGCTTCTAATATGTGCAGGCAAGCCGCATGCCTCTATTGAAAATAGCAAACTCGTTTGCGCAAAAGGAGACTCCACCTGGGGATACTTATCCCGAGGCCCCCAGAGATTATGCAGCGCCACTGATGTGATCCAAGACCTGTGAAGAGATGATCTCAAGGTTTCCATAATCCCGGACCAGGCCGTATCCTAAGCAGCTGTTGTGGTGGCCATGGAGGAGTGGAGAGCATGAGACTGATTCCTGTGAGATTCCAGGGACAGCAAAGTCTTCACTGATGTCCAGCCTCCATAGAAATCGTTTGGCCATAGGAGAAATGCCCAACTGAGCCTGGTTTCTCTCGAGCTTTTTTATCCTTCACTTTCGCCAATTGGTGGAGTTTTTCTCCTCACCGCTGTCGCCACTGGCTTGCATGGTTCGGGACTTGTAGAGCTGTGCACCGATGGATTTGCTCTTTAGTGTTTGGACTTTCAGCAGTGAATATTCAACCACACTGAACTGAACGGAACTAAACTTAAACTCTAAAATCTAACTGACACTGCTTCAATTTACTATAATATTCTATGTGAAGCTGCTTTGACACAATCTACATAGTAAAAGCGCTATAGAAATAAAGATGAATTGAATTGAAAAGGCACAATTTGTTAACGGCCCCAAGTTGATAGCCTTAGCCATAGTTAATTCAGTGTGTGTGATTATTAGCCTTTGTGTACAACTTGAAACTTCAAACTAGTGCACAGTTGACATAACTTTTAGTTGCAGCAGTTTTGTTCTGTGCAAAAATGTGGCCTTTACAATTACTGTGACAATTAAAGAGCAGTTAATAATGAAATCTGTTAATCGTTGCATCCCTAGTCAAAAACGCTTTTTACTTTAAATAAATTGTGCTCATCTGATATTTTTACTTAATTATTTTTCAAAATAAATGAAAAAAATGATTCGTAGTTTCTGCCAAAGTATTAACAGCAAATTGAATCTGGTAACATTTTAAAATAATGGTTCTATAGTTACTGTATGGTCACACTTTATTTTGATGGTCCGTTTGTTGAATTTAAGTTGCATTGCAACTACATGTCAACTAATTCTCATTAGATTATAAGTGGACTGTTAGGTTGGGGTTAGGGTTTGGGTTAGTGTAGATTGACATGTACTTGCAAAATTTCTTATATTCAGTTAAATGTCTGTTTAGCAGCAGTATCAACAGATATTAAGCAGACAGTCCACTAATAATCAAATGGACAATCAATATAAAGTGTGAACAAACTATTAGTTATAAATTACTGTATTTATTCATGTTTGTTAGTGGTAATTAAGTTAAATAACATTAGTTCATGTTATCTCACTGTGCATTAACTAAAGTTAACAAGTGCAACTTAAGATTTTAATAATGCATTAGATAATGTTGAACTATGATTAATAAATGCTTTACAAGATTATTCATACTTGGGTAATGTTAGTAACTACATTAACTAATTGGCCATTATTCTAAAGCGTTACAGAAACTGTTTTTAATATTGGCTATTTTTCATTCACCTATTTTATGAGCATTAAAGTCATCACATTAAAACCCTGAATATAGTCATGTTATTGTATTAACAGATGCACAGCTAATGTTTTTCAGCCAACTGTAAACATTCAATAAAAGGATAATCTGACTATTTTAAATTTTATAATGTTCCTTTTACAGCATCGACATCATGTAATTGAAATACAATCAGTTAAATAAACATAAGCATTTATTTAGTTGTTCAAGCATAAAACAAGATGATAGACCATGTAAACTCTAGCGCCATCAGCGGCAGCAGGCTAGTACAAAAACTCCATTGGAAATATTGAGGTAAAATGTTTATATTTTAAAGAGATGAAAGCAGGGAAAATTGAAACTCAAAGCAGTGCTTCTTGTCCGGTCTGAGACCCACTTTATATCGTATATCTATCAGGCAGTGAGGATTACTTATTTAAAAAAACAAAAAAACAGATCTTAAATGTGCCGATTTTGTAATGGAAAGACAGTTCATCGGAAGCTGTTGGGTTGGTTGTCTGTCATCCATTCGATAACAAGACTAACTAGAGGACTGATCTCATCTCACACCATCTGAAATGCACTTTTAATAACTCTGCAAACACCCAAGTCCTTTTTTATAAAATAATTTAGCTTTACATGATCACATTTCCAAATAACAGACAACCCACTCTGAACACAAGATAACAAGACATAGTTTGTTATTGCTTGTTTCCTTATAGCAATGGCTGCTGAAAATTCAGCTCTGCCAACACAGGAATACATTTAAAAATATATTAAAATAATATTCCTCCCAAACTTCTCCAAACTCCAATTCAGTCATTATTTGGTTTGCTAAACTCTGAATGTTTTAACACACGAGTTCACATGCTAATGTTCTCATTGCTGTCGTGAACATGCTGATTTTTGTGGGCTGAATGACAGGTAAACAGCGTGCGGCTTAACACTGACCTCACTGGAGTTGGCACTGCCGCTGGGCACTCTGGGAGCATGATGGCTGAGGGCAGACAGACAGGCCAGGATGAGGTGGATGGCACCGATCTCCAGTGCCATGCGTCTCAAAAGCAGCCCATCATCCGTGGTGAGGGGAGTGGAGCTGAACAAGGAGCGGAGCACGTGGAAGGGCAACGTGGGCAGAACGTTAGCAGAGGGAGACTGTAGGATGTGACCTTGAGGAAGAATGACAGATGAATAGAATGAGAAATTGTCTGTCTAGATGAGAAATATCAGTCTTCAAAATTGAGAGCAAGAGAAACCCAGGGTTCCCGCTTTAAGACAAATGTCAAATTCCCTGACTTTTTCTCACTAAAAAGAGTTTAGTTTCACTGACTATATGACTGCAGTTTATGCGACTATGCTTACATATAACTTTAACTGTTAAAAGGTATTAGTTACCAGTTAATTAGTTAAAGTTATTAGTAACTAATAATGTTAAGGTAACTAATAACCTTAACTTTTCTGAACTTGATTGTAATGCAATTGGGAAAAGCACTATACAAAAACTTGAATTGAATGAAAAGCTGAATTTCCATGACACAGATATTCTGCCACACATTAAAAAATGCTCCATTTATTTATGCTTTTGAACTGCATCATGGGATTTTAATCTTGAACAACAAAGATGTGTCATTTTGTGTATTTTCAGAGGAAAACAATACAAGAAACACTGTTAATATTGTCACAATTTATAATAAATCACCTTCAAAATCAGTCATTTTAGGCTCTAAAAATCATGACATTTTGCACAAAATCTAGGAGGAACTGGTTGAGCCCTGAGCAGAGAGTGTTTTAAGAGGTCCAGACTGGTGACTGCATTTGGTCATCTGTGGCCAAGTGGGAAACAAATTAAAATGGCAGTGAAAAATAGCGCAACACTTTATTCTAATGGTCCACTTGAGTATTAGTAGACTGTCTGCTTAATATCTGTTGACACTGCTCCTGCAACAGACATTTAACTGATTATAAAAACTTTGCAAGTACATGCTAACTTACACTAACTCTAGCCCCAACCTAACAGTCTACATATAATCTAATGAGAATTAGTTGGCATGTAGGCACAATGTAACAAACGGAGCATCAAAAAAAAAAAGTGTGACCACAAATAGCCTAACCATAACAACAAACAAAACATGATAAAAAAAACACACTGTAATTAATGGAAATACAATTTAAATTGACAACCAAAATGGCCTGATATTCCATGTCTTGGACAAAACAAAATAAAATTCCCTGACTTTCAATGTCTGGAATAGACTTTTCTAAAATTCATGACATTCCAGAAAATCCCATGACCTTGGGAACCCTGGAAACTGTTCTTTTAAATAACACACTTGACCAATCCACCACTACATCAAGCGATAAGATGACCAATCAACAGTTTAGACTGACAGAAATACACATTGGGCAGCCAATCCAGGCTCAATTAAACCAATCGATGAAGCAACCATGTAGTAATCCAATCAATGTTTCCCGTAGGGGAGATGCAGAGGAGCATGTGTGTCTGCCTGCAGGGTGTGAATGTATAATAGCAATTAGAGTAGTCTGATTCTCAGCTGAAACTCTGTGTTGAGATGGGAGAGGTTTTCCTAAAAGCCTGATGCAATAGTGTTAGCTTAAGATGAAGTTTTAGTCTCTTCCACATATGCAGCAGCTCTATTTCCTAAGCCCACAATTGATGCAACCTATGAAACGAACACTCATAAATGATGCTGAAATTCTCTTTATAGTAAGCACCTGTCATTTAACAGCTGCTCTCAAGAATCACACGAAAAGCATCCCTCATTTGAGGTGCTCAAGTATCTTGGTAAATGCTAAAATAGTAATTTCACATGAGCTTATTGCTAAGGTACTGACTAATAGCAAAGAGGTTAGAGCTGTGGTGAACACTCATTAGAAAAATCGATTCTGCATTGATCCTCTATTCTCTCTGGAATCGATACTGAGCTTTTTTTTGACCAGCAGATGGCGCACTATTAAGGTTTGTGCATTCGGCTGAGTCATGCATGTTGGCTTTAAGGTAACAATATTAATGTAAACACAGTACAATGAATTGTACTGTGGTTGATTATTTTAGGTTTAAGTAGTATTTGTAAGGAACTAGATGCAAGCATAGTACAGCCTTTTGTAAGGCATACATCGCCATCTACTGCATCTACAGCGATAACAGCTGTGCATGTCGGACTGTTCATCAAGGATCTAGCGCTGGATCTAATCTCACAATATTTGTTAAACGTGATATTTAATTCATCTTGTCTCTATCTAATGACATATTCCCCAACTTTGGTCTTGTGAATCTATTACTTTTTCTTAGGCAACGTGTTCTGGCTGAGCACAGAGATAAGTTAATATATTAATTAATGTAACCACGGACACTGATTATGCACATTTGACTGATTGCTTGGATTTCCTATAATGTATAAACTTATTGTATATTATACTTTATAATGACTATTATTGACTATTAAAACTGATATTCAGCAAAAGAGAGGGTATGTTACATATTTTCAATGAAAATGAAATAAGGCAGTAATGTTATACTGTTTAGGCTCTGTTTTGTTATAAATATGCATACAGTAAAAATGACGCTCATATAAATATGTAGCTACACGACGCCTCAACATTTCTGCGGTCTGTAAGTTAATATCTAAATGAAAATAGGCAGTTCCTTATATCATGTTTTCATTTTATTATTAAGACAGTAAAACAGCATAGCCAGGATGATGTGAATGATGTCATAAAGTACACTGTCCCCTTTGAAGATTTACCCGACATGTCCTCAGGAGTTTGTTCTCCATATCAAACTTGCGAAGTCTGAACTAACAATGAGAGGATGCAAGACTGAACTTTGTGTAGGCTACTTAATATTGAGGAAAAAGCCCCAATCAGATCGTCTGCAGCTATGCCTCCGTTTTCAGATGTCTCCGTTTTCCCCCATCCACACTTACACAGAGCAGTAGCGTTTTAAAATGAAAACGGCCTATTCAGCGTTTTCAAAAAGCTCTGTTTTCTGCTCTCGAAAACTCCGGCGTACTGTGGACGGATGGCGTAACCGCAACAAAACTTTCAAACTAAAACGTATAAGTGTAAACAGGCCTAAGTATTAAAATTGCAGTAACATTGAAATTGATAGTTCAAGCAAAACTGAAGTTTCTGTCATCATTTACTGACCCTTTACTTGTCACAAACCTGTTTGATTTGCTTCCTTCTGTTAAACAAAAAAGAAGATATTTTGACAAACCGCAAACAGGTAACCACAGACTTCCACAGTATTTGTTTTTTCTACTATGAATGACAATGTTTACCGGTTTCTAACATTCTTCAAAATATCTTGTTTTGTGTTCAACAGAAAAAAAGAAACTCAAGCAGGTATGGAACAACTTGAGTATTTGAGTAATGAGAATTTTCATTTTTGGGTGAATATATTACAGTTTTTCATCAAATAATGAGCATAAGAAACCTTTTTTCAAAGATAAAAACTTTGAGAGGAATAAGCAACAGCCTGTTTAATATGAGGGCTGAGTCTGAAAGGTCTCTGAGACGGTGACTTAAACGGTAGATGGCGGGCACAGATATGCAGGAGATGCTGATGGGGGAATCAAAAAACAGTGTTCCACATCAGTCTGCTCTGTTTCAATCAATAACCTCTCTCTCAAGCACGCACACACACACAGACACAAACAGGGCTAATGGATATGCGAACAACGCAGGCTGAATATGAAATAGGCATCTATTCCCCCCAAAAATTCTGGATTTGCTAAGAATATTGATTTCTAAAATGTAAACAAATTTCAGAAGTAGTAGTACTTATACTTGAGGGGTACTTACTTCCTTCTCCATCATCCGTGACGCCCAACACCAGTCTGAGCAGACATTGTGCATGCTTCCTCTCCTTCAGCAAAACCTCTGCATATCCTGGCAATCGCAGGAACAGGCCGAATGCCGCCAGGGAATGGGCAGGTATAGGTGACATGGTCTGAACAGAGGATTTGATGGGTGGAGGCTCGGCCGCGATGGTCTCCGGCGCCTCATAAACAAGCTCCCCGGATTGTTCAATAGTGACCCACTCGAACTGGTCGCTGTCCTTGGGCTTCTCCTGCGTGGTGGATGGCACCACTGGGGCACTGACCTGCACAGAACGATCCGGACAAACTGGCTCAGAGGACACGCAAATGAACAGAAATGCTGACTAACCTCAGGTTACGGTCACCCAACGAGTGGCTTATGAAGCAGAAATGAAGTGAAACTACATAAAATTACCTACGCGGTAGAATATAATTTTGCACAGAGAGCAAGCTTGCAGATATACTGACCTGCTGGATGACATCGGGGTACAGCATAGGAAGTCTCTCTGCGATCAGCGCCAAGCCGCCCATACCAGCGAACACCTGCAACGGGGACTGGATAGGACTAGTCTCCAGGAGGCTGTCATCCACCGCAGCATCCAAACCCTCGTCACCCGGGGTCATCGGTTCATCGTCAGGACAGCCGCTTAGCATCTCGCAGTGATCTACAGGACGAGGGAAGCACAGAAATGCATCATTCAATCAGGCGTCAATAAAATCTCATAACGCCTAGCTGTAAATAAAGTGCTCTCAATTGTTCCCATCATAAACCACGATGTCCAAAGCAGGGCAGTACTGCCCAAGAGCTCATTTCTGTTCTCATAAATCAGATTATTCCTCTAAATCAGGTTTTCATTTACTGAGATTGAGCATCGATGTGAGGGAATAAGCAGAAAGATTTAGGAGATATTGGCTGTTGAGTGTTTCTGAATGCACAGTCAGAATTGTAATGAAACCACAGTGCTCTAATATAAACACGAACCAGATTTATAGACTTTACAGCTGACATAATGGCCCTGTTTACATCTGGTATTAATATGTTCTTTTGCCGATCCGATCACAAATGGTGAGCTGAGATGCGTCACAGTTTCCACCCTGTGTGTTTGGATTTCACCAAAACCTTTCCCTCTGTTTTTACTTGTTTGTAATTGTATGGCCTGTCTTACGTGTATAGTTAAGTATCTTATAGTATATACATGTTAGTTACGCATAGATTTTATACCTATTAATTTATGTAGCACCGTTGTCCTGCAAGACATAACATTTCGTTCCTCTGTATGTCCACACATGTAGCAGAATGACAATAAGCTTGACTTGACTTATCATGCTCTACTTTCGCTCGGCGCAATGCACAAATACTATTGAATGAATAAAACCCATGTTATGTCACTTATGAGCAAGCAGGAAAACAGGATGATAATTGTTTCAATGCATTCATAAAATGTATTATATTATGATTTCTGAATTTTTATTTTATTTAAATCATCTGTGCTAGTAGCCTTGAGGTTAATTAGAATGCTGACATATAGCACATCGCTGCTAGTGGATACCCAAGTTCAATTCCCGGATCACCATACTTTACTTTTCTATACCAAGGGTGCCCAAACAGTCCTGGAGGTCCTGCATATTTTAGCTCCAACCACAATTAGACACACCCGAACCCACGTAGGTATCGCTGCAGCCTGGAGACCTCCAAAGTGGGAGGAATTACACCACAAGTAGGCTAGATGACCTTCAAGTGGGAGGGACTTAGACTGCAAGTAGGCTGATATTTAGGGTTAGGAGTAGTAGATATTAAGGGTGTACTCACAGTAGGTACAGTTGCCTTGAACCGCGCCGAAGTGCAACTGTCCCCCCTGCCCTCTCCACCAACGGGCTGCACTCACACTGCATTTTCCCTTCCGAACCAGAGCACGCTTATGTCAGAGGATGCGACTGTTCAGTTTATCAGAAAAAAAAGCGCTTTCGCTCAGCACAGTGGACATTGCTTCAGTTATATTGCTTTAGTCGTGTGATATGCAGACAAGCAGTCGAATATTTTGCCGAACAGATCCACAACGCTATTAAATAATCATAAAAGTCCTCGTGCAGAGGGTATTAGGACGTTTGTTGAAGATGCAGATGATGTGCAGCGAGGGGTTTGCGTCTTTTATAAACTATGACAGTTTGTGTTCATTGAAAAGTAAGAATGATTAATACATCCATATAAAACAGTCTCTTAAAAGTGATGTTGCGTCTTCAGTTTCGTGCTCAGGCATGCTTTGCACTCACACTACAAGCGTACAGTGCCAAAGCCTGACCAAACTGCGGTCTGGCACACCTATTCCAACTGGGCCAGGGCCGGCCAACTGAACCGAGCCTGGGCCCGATTCGGAGCACTCACATTTATCATACGAACTGGGAAATGTTCCTGGGCACAGTTCGGATAGCATTGTGTGAGGGCACCATAAAAAACACAACAGGTTACTGTGAGGTTGGGTTTAGGGTTGGGGTAGTTCTTCCTGAACTAGCTAATCAAATTCTTTTTAAGCTTACTAGAAACGTCCAGGCAGATGTGTTAAGTTACCTGGAGCTAAACTCTGCAGGACACTGGGCTTGCTGAACCGAATTTGAGCATCCTTGGTCTACTCTACTGTCCTATCAAATAAAAAAACCTTAAAAAGTATATATATTTTAAAAAATTCAAATGAAACTGTTATCAGCTGTATTGCCATTTAAACACAACTTCTCGTAGATGTTAGTCTGCTTAGCACTGCTTTATGAAGGTCAACTACAAAAAAAAGTGTGGAACTGGGAGGAGACAAAAATTTACAAATGACTTGTTAATTGAAGCTCTAGGCGATGATGAAAGATCTGAAATTATTATTTCAGTTGGTTGGTTTAGTATCAGAGATCTTTGTGTCTTTGATGTTGAGAACAGTACAAAGAAAGGAAAAGATCAGTGGATGAATGTAAAACTCAAAGCCAAAAAAGTCTTGCTGGAGAGATAAACAAAGAAGCTGCACTCCCAAAACAACAGCGATAGTCTGTATTTGATCCTCGTTTTGTAGCAAGTTTCAGAAAATCTACTTTGCAAGCCAGAAGCCCGTGTCCAGGAACAAACTCATTGCCAACAGGTTGATGGCACATCACAGTAACAAGCGGCAACGGTTCAGAGCACCACCTGTGGTTGGAGTGTCTTCCACAGAGAGATGGACAGACTCCAGGCAGAGAGGAGAGAATTATCTTGGCTGGTGAGCATCTTTTTCAACTGCTCAACGGAGGGGTGCGAGATGAAAGAGTGCGTAAAAAGAAGCTGAGTTTAGTACTTTAGCAGTGATTTGACACAGCTAAGATGGCCAACCAGCCAAAGGATGGGGTGAGTCCCTCAGGCACCATCACTAAACTGAAAAATTCTGATGCCAGACTCGACGGGTGCCATCAAACGAGGGCTGCTCCAAGACTCCTTACTGAGCCAAACAAACAAGCGAACACAGCTTGCTCAGAATAGCTAGTGGAGCGAAGTTAACGAATGCTGCCAGCTCTCACCAGAAGAAAATTCAACAGTTTGAGAGGTCACGGTTCAGATCCGTAAGACACCATGACACCGCGTGGCAACACTGCAGTGTCAAATCACCTTTTGTTACTCTCCAAAGGTGCAAGACTGCAACACTGAGTACAGTTACATGGACACCAACAATCCAATTTTAATACGAGTAAGAAAATACTCTGATTAAGAGTCTACCATGCAAACATCGATTTTTGATTAATCTGATTAAGGTCAGAATCGAACTAAACTGAAATTGTATTAAGACATGTGAAGTATACTGATTTTAGTCGCATAATTGAAGTGCAGTACAGACATGTACTGTAAACACTGCAATCAAACTATTACCATCATTTAGGATTTTTGTCGCATTTTGTGAAAGTATAGACCACACAGTATTCTCTGAACCTACCGAGTCAGTAAAGGACCACAGACACCTGCATCGTGAAATGCAGAGGTTTTTTCCCCATTCGGCATGCAATATCAAATTCCATTAAAACTGCACTCTTCCAGCAGTTCATGCTTGCATCCAATATCTCGTTTGTCATGGTGGCATGCATGAAATGTTTCTGAATGAAAGTGCCAAACTGCAGTTCAAGTCGACAAATTAAAAATGAATCACCCAAAATGACATGAAACTCTGGAGGAAATGTGGATGCAATGTGATGATGCAATGACGTTAATCGAATTATGTGCTATAACATGTAAAACAGGATCATGAAAAAAAACATTCAAAAAGCAACTCAAGCAAACACCTTAATCATATTATTGTCTTATTCAGATGAAGACAAATAATTTGATTACTGATATCCATGTAAACATAGTCAATGTTTGAAGTCTGGATTTGCATGTTGCAACTTTATCCTTGCAACTTGGCAGCAAACAACTACTTTTTAAGGTACACCTTACTACTGTGAGAACTGCTTTAATAGGCTATATGCATGGCAAGGGGTTTTAGCCATCGATAAACTCCCTGTGAAAGGTTTTTAATTTTTTTAAAAGTTTCCTTTTACAGCATTAATAATGTAATTTAATTAAAATACAATCAGTGAAATAGATTTAGTTCAGTGGTCCTCAACCCCCGGGCCGTGGACGAGTACTGGTTCGTGTATCAATTGGTTCCGGGCCGCACAAGAAATCATTATTATTTTAATTTTTTTCAACATCTGAGTCTGAATGATCTTTTTTTTTTTTTTTTTTTTTTTTTAAATATATTATTTTGAAAAATGACCGTATTTTCTGTTACATCTCGGTCACTTCAGTGCCAAAATTTAACCCACAAGCAGCAAAAGGAGTAAGAAACAGACGTTTTTGGAAAGTTTCTTTGCTAAGCAAAAACTATTTAAAAGTTGATGCACTAAAATCAGAAGTTTAGTGAGAAGACAAATTTGTACTAGTTTTAACAAACTTACTAGTTAATTGTCTTGTTGCACATTACTGATTTTTGCTGATAAGAATCAGATTAACTCTCTGAAGTGGGATTTAATCACTTGACATTTTGTTGTGTCTGATTAGGACACTAGCGGGACACTTTACTGACACCAGTGACATCCAGCTCTCTGTGTTAGCAGATTCACCAGAGCTGACATCATCAACTTTAGTAGGACCTCTATGTATGCGAGTATGAACACTGACTCATACCAACAGGGCCAAATCAATCAAGAGCATTGGCTATCCGATGGGGAGCCAGCTATCATTGTCTGGACAGCGTGGGTTTGTTTTGTCTCCCTCAGAAAGTGTGAACACATCATTGACAGAGCAAAGCAAAATCATTTGACATCTGAAGATTCAGTACACTACAGGGGAAATATCTGCGCAACCACAACACACACACCGCCAATCAGGCTGTTTTCCAAGGGCTGGCAGGAAACGCCATGTGTGGCAGAGGGAAGCTACAAACTTTTGGATAAGAGCACAGACTGAGTATCACAGCAAAATGGCATAAAATCCATTTCTGATGAAATAATGAATGATTCTTGCGAGTCTGTTCTTTCTGGAGGATCTAAAACACATATTAGTGACAGACTAGTGTAATTTCCAGTCCAGGCTGCTGATTCTTATGAGTAATGATAATTTAAATGATTCTCAGTTTAAGAATTAGGAGAGACACGATTAGTAACTGAAACCTTCATAAATTAATCTAAACCCATCTTGAACAGTTCTAATATTTATATTGTAGCAGCTAACGATGACAACCCTGTTCACAACAACCTCTATTGATGAATTTCCATGTAAGATGTCTCCATACCTTTCTCAGTGCGGAGCCGTTTGAAGGAGTCAGTCTTGGAGAGGCCAGGGTCTGAGATGACCTTTGACCCCAGTTTGACGGTCAAGTCAATGGAGCGGTATCCCTGAGGAAGTTTACGCTCATACAGCAGAGTCAGCAGCTGGGCCAAGGTCATCTCCGGTGGCAACGGCTGGCCTGGAGAGAAAAAAGTTAGAGTCTATATTAATAGAGGTACTAGAAGAAAAATATTTTCATATATTAATGACTTTTTCTACTGCCAATGAATGAAAAGCTTGGAACGAAACCTAAAAAGAGATTTGTATGGAGCAAAATTTAAATGTTTTTGTAGGGAATATTAAAAAGATTTGACATTTGCACTTGCTTGCTCTATTCTGCAAATGGTTATAGAACACAGCACTAGCCATTTTGTAATTTTAATGTGTCTCACACAAAAAGAAGGAATTCAAACAACGGCATTACTGTTAACAGTCCGATCTATAGAGTCTAAATATGGATCTATTGTATCAAGTATACTTTATAATCAAACTAGCAAATTTAACTACCTTATCTGTAGACATGTCGGTGACCAGCAGAAATTGTGCAAAAATTTATTCAAATTGCCATTATCAGATGTTTTCTTACAGTAACTGCTGTTTCTCTTAACAAATTCTTTTAAACATTGCTATCAAAAGTTTGGACAGCTTCTGGATGTTTTTTTGCGATTTTGCGATTGTTTCAGAACTTTCGATTCAGTTTTCTATGGGAGAAATGACGGCAGAAAACAGTTAAACTACCTGCTCTACAAACAAGTGTGTTGATGACTATACATAAAAAGTAAAACGATATAATAAGAAAATGTCAGTTTGCAATATCAAGCAGCATAAGCTGTTTTTAATGTATAAAAATGAATCAAAGTGAATGAGACTGGAGGTCTAGAGCCAAAAAGATTCCAATGGCTGCGCCTGTTCTTATGTCAAGAATAAGGTCAATACTGCTGCAAAGGTGCATACAATATATTTTCTCTTCTAATGAAATCATGAAAAATAGCTTTAAAATGAGATCAAATTCACTGAATCACATTCAATGTCTTTTACTGCATGCTAGAGGCTGGTTTATACTTCTGCATTGAGTGATCGCCTTGACCCATGCCGCCTACCTTGCGCGTAGCTATGCATTTATACTTCTGCACACTGTTTGTGTTGCTCTGCAATAACACTTCCAAAACGATAGCTGGCAGTAGGCTTTTATGTTCTTCTGTGTCGAGTTTCTTCGCAGGTGTTTTGTTTTTTCTGAACGCTACCTTAATGTACAAGTAGCTAAAACTAGCTTATTCAGAGTCTGGAACCGGCAGACGTGCAACAAATTTAATCATAAGGTAAACACAAAACAACTATTTTGGAGCTACTTCACAGGACTCAACACTTGTAAACACTCGCTCCATCGAGCTCGTGGCTATCAGCACCACCCACACTCGTCACAGCTACCAAGCTGACCAAATAACAGAGCTTGTGCTATGCATCGTTGCGATGTGGTTACATTTTGAGAGGTGAGGGCTATGCGACTGCGCGAAGGCTGCGCCGGACCATATGCGTGCACTTGACGCAGAAATATAAATCAGCCTTAAGTGTGCACAAGTGCGAGTGTGAACTAGGTTTCTGGCTGAAATTCACTAAACAGCCACTGGTGTCGCTAATAACAAGCCTTTACAAATTTTGCATTAAATAATTTTTTAAAAGAGAGAAATACTACTCGCCATTTTCTCACCTTGAATTGATTCTAAACCCTTATGCGTTTCTTTCTTATGTTGACAGGAAAAAGATGATATTCTAAAGAACACTGGAAACCATCAACTTCCATAATATTTTCTATTCCTACTATGCACATCAATGGCTATCAGTTAGTTTTTCTATCTTCTATTGAGTTAAAAAAATGATGAAAACTCAAAAAGGCGTGGAAAGGAAAGTGGAAGGGAAGTAAAAGATATCAGTATTTAAAGTTTTGGGGGAACCATGACGAAGCGTCTTTAACACATTTTCATCTAAATCAGTGTTTCTCAACCACGTTGCTGGAGGACCACCAACACTGCATGTTTTGGATGTCTCCTTTGTTTGTCACATTCATTACAGCTCTTTCAGTCTCTGCTAATAAGCTGATGATTTAAATCAGGTTTGTTTGGTTAAGATGACATGGAAAATGTCCAGAGCTGGTGGTCTTCCAGGAACAGGGTTGAGAAACACTGATCTAA
The DNA here is from genome assembly GCA_903798205.1 of Danio tinwini. Classification (NCBI taxonomy): domain Eukaryota; kingdom Metazoa; phylum Chordata; class Actinopteri; order Cypriniformes; family Danionidae; genus Danio; species Danio tinwini. Next base: position 727,941 of record CAIGQZ010034910.1, read on the forward strand.
ATGATACAGTCTAATCCTTTTAACTAAATCATATGCAAAAACTAAACGGCAGATGAGAAAGTGTGCAACTATGTAAATTTTATTTCCATTCTGTATGGTAGATCAGAAATTACACACTTCAAATACTGAAAGGCTCTTAAAAGGGGACAAGAGGAGACAGAAAGAAGCTTTGAAATTGACATGCATCATCAGACGCTCTGCTTCTCTGAATAAATGCAGTGAGGTGAAGTGCCAGGCAGATGGGGACAGGCACCGAGGTGACCTTAACGCTCCTCCTCATCTGTATGGAGGAGCGCAGAGAGGAATGCAGAAAAGTACAGAGTGGGCGAGAGGAGCAGACAGAACATGAACGCGTGACAGAACAAGAGTGCGTGTTTGTACCCGGCAGTAGTTTGTGACAGAGGTGGAAGACAGGCACGCTGATGGTTTTGGCAGACGGATCAACTCCTGAGGAAGCTGCCAGCTTGTCACTGAGAACACGCCCTCGTCGGGACGGGGGACGAGGAGGAGTGGACAAGGCCCTCTTCGACTGAGACTTCAGACCTGGAACACAACATAAAAAAATGAGACGTAACCTAGGTGAACTAGATCAATAACTACAAAGCTAGCCTGAGTTAACAGCACAGACTGTTAGCCTTTAGGGAACAGCTGTAATACTACATTCTATTGGCATTGTTAAGAAAAAAAGGCAATTACCCACTTAAAACTGCTGCAACAACGTGTGCAACAATGCAGATTCTTGAGCAGGTTGCTATAGTTTTACAAGGGGGCTACAATGGTTATAATGGTGGGCATTATAAAGTAGGCAGATTGGAATGGATGCAGTTATGATGGTCCAGGTGGTTGTTAGCTGGTTTCTAGTGTGGTAGTTAGGGTTTAGTTGTTCTAAGATATGTACGATAGTCATTTTTGGTTGGTTGTCAGTTGGTTACTACATGTATGACGTTTAGATTGATAGTGCATTGGGCAGCTGGTTTTTGATGTTTTAAGTGGTTACTAAGGTGTTCTGGGTGGTTGTTATGGTGTTCTAGGTGGGTGTTAGCTGGTTTTTAGGGTGGTAGTTAGGATCTAGTTGTTCTAAGATATGTAGGTTAGGCATTTTTGGGTGGTTGTCAGCTGGTTACTATGATGTTTAGGTTGGTAGATATGGTGTTTTGGCAGTTGTTAATTGGTTTCTACAATAATTCACGTGGTGGTTATGGTGTTCTGGGTGATTGTTATGGTGTTCTACTGTAGGTGGTTGTTAGCTGGCTTCTGGTGTGATTGTTAGGATTTAGTGTTTGGAGGGTTATTTGCTGGATTTTAGGTGGCTGTTAGGTTATTCTAGATGGTTGCTATGGTGTTCTGTGTTGTTGTTATATAGGTTCCAGGATGATTTAAGTGGATCTTAGGATTGTCTGGGTAGTTGTTAGCAGGTGCTAGAATGTTTTGGGTTTTTATAGGTGGCAAGGGTTCCTGTAAGTGGATGAAAGCGGATTCTTGTTGGTTGTTATCTGGTTGCTAAGATGTTTCAGGTGGCTGGCACAGTGTTACAATGCTTGGCTTTTTTTTTAGGTAATTCTGGGGTGGTTGTTAGATGGTTGCACAAGCTGGCTGTTAGTATTTTCCATATTCTTGTTAACGGCATGCTGTGATAGGAAACTCTCAGTTAGAATGCAACTGAGAGGTTGCATTCTAACTGAGGTAAAACAGTAGGTAAAACAGTACCTGAGGCAACAACGACACTGTAGTTGTCTTGGAAACCATTATCAGCCTTCATCTTTTCCTTTTCCTCATGGTTTTTCTTCTCTTTATCCTCTTTCTGTTCATTGATCAGTTTTGCTGTGATGCTCGGTGTATCTAAAGGGTTAAAAAAGCAAGTTTTCACAGTGTGTGCAGTCAGCCTGCAGGCTCTAAAAATACATTTCCCTTTAGAGACAAATGCATCGAAGTACATGTCATCTTAACTGATAATCTGAATAACTGAAAGTAAAGATGTAATATGCCCATAAAGAAACAGCAATCCATAACGATAACAACCTGCTGTGCTTCCTATGAGGGTCTTCCATCTATAGAAGTGATGCAAGCAGGAGAACAGCTCCGAGACAGAACACCTTATGTACTGTATATCTTAAAGTCTTCAGAGGGAACTAAGACTATATCTGCCACGCTCAAGGTCTCAAGCGACAAGCAATTCATCACATACACATGGTGATGACCATGCCCCACGGCAGTTTTAGCCCTACATCCTTTGTGCATCAGACATTGAAAGTCTGAAGATGTAGCAAAAGCTGAATCTAATAGATCTGATAGACTACTGCAGGCTCCATGCAAAACTAGCTCACTGTATGACTGATAGAAATGCATTCAACCTGATCACGGGAAAATATTTTGTGAAATAAATGGCTAATGTGCTTTATCTCAAAGGTACAAAAATGTTAAATCAATTGTCTACAATTATTTTTCTTAATAAACCTAATAAAACAAATTTTATTTGAAAAAAAAAAAAAACAAGACCATTGTTGTGGATTTTGTACTCAGGAGACAATTCACATTATCAGTGCTGAAAACCGCTGGTTAATAAATGTGCCTTTTTGTTTCCAACATAAGTTCAAATCATTGTTTATTTAAAAAAAAATCTAAACTTCTATAATGTTGTAAATGTCTTTACTGTCGTTTTTGATCAACTGAACTGCTTATTTAATAATAACTTATTATAACTTATTTAAAAATAAAAGTCTTACTGGCCACAAACTTTTTGAATGGCAGTGTATCCATACCTGAGACTCGGTCCAATACTTCTGACAGTGTAGTTGAGATGGGCAGATGCAGTTTGCGAAACTTATGCCCTGCTCCGTACATAGGGTGCTGGATCACATGACTAGTGGCATTAATGCGCCCTTTATACAGCTAAGACAGAGAAAAACAAAAACAGAAATAGACAGGTCACCTTAACAGTGTGCAAATCTATTATACAGTAAAAAGCTGCATTACAATGATATTGCGCTTAGAAATAGACCTTAATGAGATTTTTATTGTCTCATGTCTCATAATAGACAAATGGAATAATTTAACACTTAATTTAATCTCTGGTTCAAGCAACTAATGACTAAAATGACTAAATGACTCAAAGATAAAAAAAAATTGTATCTTCATACATCTTTAATGAGTAATCCTTCTTAATCATGAACAAAGACCTTGTCTTTTATTCATCTTTTAGAAACAGATTTAAATGTCAATTGAAAATACTAGGGCTGTGGGGTAAACAAACTGGGTTATTTAAGAAATTTGAAAGCAATGAAATTTGAAAGCTTTGCTTGCATCAAATTAAAGTAAATGCAAAACATGTATCATAATTACAACTGTTATTAAAAAATATATTATATGGTAAGTTAACAGTTTTTATAATTACTTTGGTTATCCAAAATGTCCTCACTGGCTCTGAATACACAAACACAATGCATCACAAGAGTGGTGGGAGTTTGAATAGTATTGGCTTGGAATGGATGTCATCATGCATCTCAACCAATGAAAATACTTGGAATGGGACTAATGTTGGGTTCACACCAATCACAAAGCACTGGTTCTAGTTTACTTACAGGATGCTTTTCACACCAAGCAAAATCTCCTCTCGAGTTGAATTACTTCTGACTGAGGTGCATTATGGGCATTTGCAGCAAGCCCGTTTGTGCAGTCTGCATCATTCACACCACCCAGCAGAAATGCTATGCTTATATTTGAGTATCTGCATTGACTTATTTAATTACTGTGTTAATACTTTATTTTGATTTTGGTGTGAACCTAGCATATTATAATACAGAGTAATTCAAAAAGAATACCACAACTTTCGGGTTGATGTCACGCGAGTGTCTGGAGGGGGTCATATTGAACATCTATGAACTTGTTTTGTACTGAAAAAAACCTTTTAAGTACTCTTCACATTGATTAATTAATCATAGAAACATAATGGAACCTTGGGTAATTAATCAATGTGAAGAGTATTAAAAAGGTTTTTTTCAGTACAAAACAAGTTCATAGATGTTCAATATGACCCCCTCCATAAAAAAAAGTTGTGGAAGACCCGAAAGTATTCTTTTTGATTCACCCTGTATATACATGGCAGGCATTGTGGAAATCTGCCAATAAACATCCTGAAGTGAAGTAAAGATTTCCTGTGCTCATGTTAGTAGGGAGTAGTGAACACTGTGTTATTGACCCTTTAAAGATCTTTGCACACTGAAGTCCAAAATGTTTGATGCTTTCTTTCATATTCATATGCATAAAATTCGTCACGTAAACAAACATTGCACACTGAGTCCGTTGAGCATTAATTAATGCATTACGAAAAAGCGTAAAACATTTCAGAGTCAGTTCAAGCAGTAATACTTTGTTCTCCTCTCTCTTTTCCAAAATAGAAAAAGTTTTGGAGGCAGTGTGTCAACACGATTTACACAACATGAGGTCAAAATTAATTTTAATGAGCAAAAACTATGGATGAAATTTTCAGATTAAGTGTGCAGTAACCTTAAGTCTGAACACAGTTTCTGCATAAAGCGGTCATCTATCAAGCTGGTTATCAGAACAGTGTGGTGGAATGACAGGAACTAAAAAGAACAGATGTAATGATCACTTAATTATCACTAAATGACCTGTCAGCGGCAAACAGATTTGGTTTTAGATTTAATTTAATTACATTAAAGTAAAAATGTACAAGATATTTTTTAACTCTTAATAAGTAAAGGTTATAAAAAAACACTTCAGCTGTTTAAAGTACTACTGCATTTTTTCACATACCAGAACTTTTCAAAATAAAGTGCACCAGACACTACTTTAGAAGTTATTGTTGAGTTTTGTATACAAGAATATGATTAAATATAAAAAAAAAAAACATGTGATTGATTGCGATAAACTTATCACTAATCATAACAAAAGTAACAACAAGCATCTCAAAAGCTTTCCCCTATCCACAAAGAGAGGACTTATCCCTCTTGAAGGTGGAGGTAAAGGTCTGTCTGAAAGGGAAAAATGGCATCGCTGCCTTTGAGAGGACACCCCCGATCGCCTGGCTCTCTGACTTGATCTAATGTGTAAACATTAACTTTTAAGAGCTCCTCTGTCTGGACTCTCTGTGAAAGCCAGATGATTAATCCGAGCTGAAATGCACACAGTCCAGCGTTAATTTACCAAAGGAACGACCTGCTGAATGACTCTCCGGCTAAAAAAAGACATCTTACGCCTTTACGATTTGGCTTCATTCCAGTTTGGCAGACAGAGGAGAGGCATAACTCTATGTGTCGTCTAAGGGGTGAGCCGTTATGTCCTCCAACATTTAGATTATGTGAAAGGTGAATTGTGTAATTGCCACACCAATTGCACAATTGATTTTCCCAAAACACTCTTTCCACCAAAAATAGTTTCATACTACTCTCCATTTTCCACAAAACTAGCCATTTTTTTTTCAGTTATACCACTAGCTTCTGCATAAATAAGGATTTGAGAATGCAGCTGCCCTCTAGTGGTCATCTACAGCAATAGCGTGATTTGCCTTGAAAAGAGCTGCAGTTCAGAGGCAATGGAGGTTTAAATCCCTCTGAGATGATGTAAAGGTCAGGGTAATTTTCCCTGTGAGTGAAGAGGCTTTTCAGAGCTTTACAGCAACTACAATGAATCATTTAACAGACTAACCAAGCAAAACAGCTTCTATATAAAATAAAAGAACAGCTCAGGAGAGCATTGTTTCAGCTTAGATGGATTTTCAAAGCATATGTTTGTGAGAGTGTGAGCTCCTACCGGACAGGGAGACTGAAGGAAGACAGTAACTTTTTCATCTTCGAGCATGAGTTGTAGAAAAAGTCGACGTATAAATCCAGAGATGTTCCCTGAGACTGGAACGTTCCCCCGCTGAGGAGCTGACTGGAACAACTCACACAGAACCTTTACAAAGACAAATACAGAATATGAAATTTTACAAACAGACTTCGTTGAAATTGTCAAAACAATTTGTGCATACAAGTAAAAAATGGATTATACTAACAAAATAGAAATAAAAAATTTCAATTAGTTTACAACAGAATATAAATGAATAAAATATTAATACTCACTATAAATCACACAAACTTTATTAAAAGAATCCAGCTCTATATCGGGAGGATCATACGCATGATATCACTTCCATAAGTATATTCATATTCTCCCATATTGATCAGCCCTCAAATTAGAACACTAAATCATTATAGATCTAGAATCTGCCTCAAATCTATGTGGATAATGTAAAAAGCACAATACAATTTAATTAGAAATTTATATTATTTAAATATTACTTATAAATACTATAAATATTATATATTTAATGTTATGGTATTAAAATTGATAAATATATAAATACATACAAAAATATATTAACTTTTCTAATGTTTTATGTTTACAGATTATAATAGATATATGTACTTACATATGTGATTATTTTATAATTATTTAAAACTGTAATACATATTTTAGGGCTCGACAATAAGAACAGCCCGATGGCCTGGGGCCAGCATGAGACGCTCGGGACAGTAGCCAGGATTGTTACTTGTCTGATCGGGCTAGTGCTGCCTTGTCACTAAAGTTTAATTTGGTTGCGACTGTTTGTCAATTGCGTGCAAATACAGTCTTCGGGTGCTTTCACACTTAGATGTTTGTTTCGGAACCTGTCTCGTTTGCCCAGTTCATTTGGCGAGTGCGAATCCCACAATCACGCTCAAATAAAAAAAAGGGCAAAATCAATCGGTCCAAGACTGCCTGAATCAGGTGGTCTCGGTTCACTTGAAACAAGCTCTGGAGCGGATCGTTTGTAGTGAGAAGCATAAGATCTAACGAACCAGGCTATATCACAACGTATTATGGTTGTGTAATAGCCATATACAGCTATATGAAGAGAGAATTATGAGTAGTGCAGGATGTCATTCCTACCGGTAAATGTGCATTTCATGTCGAATACAAAAGTGAAAGCATGCTGAAATATTTTAATCTTACAATATTTTGTATTAGGCCTATTGTTTTGTTCATTTTTGCACTGACACCTCGAAAGAAAAATCAACATTTTAATCTGCTTCATGATCTTACTGCAGTCTCGGTTCATCTGCTATTTCTCTATAATTTAATCCTATAAGGCATAATTCTAACAAAAACATTTTTTAAATAGATTGATTAATTAGGTAGATAGATTTTTACTAAACTAAAATGAGGCTATGAGAAAGTCTTACCTCTCTAATTTATATTTTTAAGTGCACATTTTCACTTATATATATATATATATATATATAAATATATATATTTATAACCCTTAGCGTTGAACCCTGTATTTAATTAAATTTTTATGCATACAGAAATGTTATCTTTTTATTATAGCTGCTACTTTTTTTGCAAAATCAAACACCCCCCCCACTCAAACACACCTGTGCCATGAGCCTCTGATTGTTTGGATGGCAGGAGATGCACTGCAGGAAGAAAGCCACTGTGGCATTCTCGATGGCGGTCCTCTGCTGTGTGGTGAGTCCACTACTGCGGCTTGATGACGCCAGCGAGTATGACGCCCCTGAAGTGTGCGGTGCAGCGCTGGCATGTGAAGTGCTGGGCGATGCTCCATGCCCACAAACACTACTGTTGCTGCTGTTTGCATTTGCATTAGCAGTCCCACTGGCACTAGAGTGGCACAGAAGAAACAACAGCGCCGTCCAGAGCGGGTTCACTTCCGGCCCACCCAGCCAGTCCTTCATGGTGTGACTGTTTCCTACTTCCGTAAGAAACCGCAAAACAGGAGCAGCAAGCTCAGCAGACAAAGGCGGCCTGTTGGTGGAGGATGGCGAGGGCTGGTTATGTGAATATGGCCGTCTCTCGGTCTGTGAGGAGAATCCTGAAGGCAAGGGAAGATCCGCGCTGACCAACAGGTTGCAGCAAAGGTCAGCCAAGCTGCGCACAAGCAAAGAAGGCAGACCTGAGTCTAGCAGCTGCTGGATGGCACCGGGAGACTGGGATGCAGCTGCGAGGGTCACCAGCTGGCACTCTGAGAGAGAGATGGGCATGGTTACTGGTGTTCGAGCATGTTTGGAGTCATCTGTGAGGGAGGCGGCGCTGTTTAAGTCGTGCTGCTTCTTGCCATCGTCTGTCATAGCCATCCGGCGCTGCGCATTGGTCTGGGCAGCAGAGGGCGCCACTATACCCATCCAGGACATGAGAAGAGAGAAGTAATTGGGGTGGATATGGCACATGGAACAAAGCAAGCTGTCCACAGCCTTCTTTAAAACCATGTTTGAGGGCAAAGACATGGACCAGTTGTACAACAACCTGCAAGAGATGGAAGAGAATTAATAGTTCAGGTGGCCTAAAAAACATCCTCATGTTTTACTTATGCTCAGAACGGTTAGTATTAAAGGCTGCCGGTGTTTTATTTGCTTCGTGTACATGGCGAAGGTTGTTTCACTTTGTTCTACTCTGTACCTATAAAGTATTCATACCTGAAGAGAGGATGAAGAGAACGAGCTTAATACATACCCTCAGCATTTTTTTTCTGAATGTGGAGCACTAAAAACTTACCTCAGGCATAAACAAGCACTCATCCACAACTCTTACTTGAACATTTTGTTCTGCGCGACTGCAAAAAGAGTGTTTTTATCTGTGCAGACTCACTCAAAAAGCTCTCTGTTGAGTAGGCCGGGCAAGTCGTAGTCCACAGGCAGCTCATAACTGTGCCATAAGACGGATGCCACGCAGTGCAGGTGTGATGGGGAGGGCATGAGCAAGCCATATTCCCGAGGGGGCGGAGCGATTGGGCCAACGTAGCCTGATGGTGAGCTCTGCTTCAGGGAAGCAACCCGGGAGGAGTCGTACACCCATTGGAGCAGAGCCTGGATCCTACAGCACAAACAGAATCAGAACCAAAATATCAGTAATTGATAATAAAATAATTAGAAACTGCATTAACTCAAATTCATTAAGATACAACAAAGTGCGTTTTGTAGATTTTTTATATAGCTTTTGTTATATAGTGTAATAATGAAAAGACACTTTAATGATGATTATAGCTGCGTGGGTGTGTAGATTCTTGTGGAGCAAACATATCTAAATCATCAGTATACTTTCTACTATTTTGTTCTTTTAATTGAGATATACTTAAAAGCTCAAAGACAGCTTAAAATTATTAAATCAAGTCATAATGATTAAATTCAAAATCATAATTGTGTGAAAAGTCAACGGTGAAGTAAAACTTTGAGTAATAATTATGGGGGAAAAAAAAGAGAATTTTCGTCATATCTATTTGAACTTCAGCCAGTTATGACTGTCAGAATAATGATTTACCAAAGTATGTTTTACCAAAGACTTGTTTTCTAATTTGGTGTAAATAAGTTTTTATTACTATAAAAAAGAAGAATGAATGTATGAATCAATCAATGATATAAATGGGAGTATAAATGAATGAAGTCAATAAGTAAACAGGAGCATGAATGAATGAGTAAATGAATGGCAGAAATAATAAATAAATTAATGAAGGAATGGGTGGATGAATCAATCAAACAATCAATCAACCAACCAATGAGTAAATGGGAGAATAAATGAATGAATGAGTAAAAGAATGGGAGAAGTAATGAATGAATGAATGAATAAACAAACAAATGAATGAATGAACGGATGGATGGACAAATGAATAGATGAATGAATCAAACAATCAATCAATCAAACAATGAGTAAACGGGAGAATGAATGAAGTCAATGAATAAATAGGAGCATAAATGAATGAGTAAATGGGAGAATTAATGAATGAGTAAATGAATGGGAGAAAAAAATGAATGAATGAAAGAAAGAATGGATGAATGAATGAATGAATGAATGAACAAATTAATGAATAAAATAACGAATTTAATAAATGAATGGATGAATGAATAAAATAATGGATGAATGAATAACAAAATGGATGAATGCCCAGGATTTCAGATGCACCGACATAGTGAACAAACAAATCAGTCAGAAAAGTTACAGAACAGGCTACAAACAATTTATGCAACAAGCAAGTACTGTCATATAATTTTTCATCATAACAAAGAGAACACACCTGTCTTTGGTACCGGGGTCCTGAGTGGTGCCAAGCTGGTAGAGGATGTCTATAGTTGAGTCTGAAGAAAGTCCATTTAACCTCCCGAAGAGTAACGGACTGTTAAGATCTACAAGAAAAAACACCAATCAGACATTAAAGAGAGAGCGCAATAAAATTCTGCTACACCCAAACTGGTCAGAGAATAGATACTCTGACTTTTCACCCCAGACTAATAAGTGCCATAGTCCTAAAAATTCTAATAAGTCAAGCAGCAGTGAGAGGAAACAACTTTGATAGAAATGAGTGTTAGTTCTTACTGGCCAAGTCCGTTCCGGAAGCCGCGCAGTTACGCAGCAAGATGTCGATGAGCTTGAGGCCTATCCGTGTGGACTGGAGGCCGATCTTCACCAGCACAGCCTCAATGTTGGGCGAGTGCATGCCACAGTACGGTGACATGAGCAGGGCGGCGCAGGTCTGCAGGAGGTTTGCTGTAGGTGCAGCAGCACTGGCCATCATGGCCTCCAGATCAGAAACGTGAGTCAAGCAATGATGCAACAACCGCAACCAACCAATACTGAAAAACACAGAGAAAAATAATGGTTAGAGAGTTGGACTTGTGATAGGAAGGTCCTAGGTTCGACTCCCAGCTCTGGCAGGCATTAACGGTGGCGGGAGTGAATAACCAGCACTATCACCACCCTCAATACCACGGCTGAGGTGAGTCCTTTGAGCAAGGCACCAATTCCCCAACTGTTCCCCAGGCGCCACATCAATAGCTGCCCACTGCTCTGGGTGTGTGTTCACTGCTGTTTGTGGGCACTTTTGGGTTAAATGCAGAACACTACTTCTCAACACACCGATGGGTAAAGCAAACAGTTTCCGATACCTGGTTTTGGAGACTTGGTCCTCGGAGGGCAGGAATGGATTGTTTACAGTGGCAGAGGAAGTGTTTCCGAAAGCAGTCAGGCCCAGAAGTTTAATCTGCGAGAGGCCCAGAGTGCTGGCGTCCCGCGGCCGGTGCAACCTCAGACACACAGCAGACGCCACCTCTGCCTTTACCAACTGGAACTTAATGTAGGTGAGACCACTAGTGATGACTGGGGTTGACAAAGGAAGCATGTTCACACCATCTGCGCTGATCTCCACAGATACAGAGGATGGGCATGCTGGGGAAAAGAAAGAAAAAGAGTGGCATTTAGTACTACTTAAACCAACTTCAAGGCAAAAGCCATTACAAACAGATTTTGTGGAGGTAAAAACAAATGGCTTTTTCCTTCTGAATAGAAAATATTCAGAGCTGCCTTTTCACATTCTTTTCACATCGAAAACTAACAGTCTCTCACACAATCTCTACCATAGGCCATGAACAACTAATTAACCTTATTTAATAAGGAATTTGACGTATATAATATAATTTATTATATGTCTAACCTCCCAAACAGTTTAAAACAATTATTGATGTAAATATTTGTATTATTATATAGTTTATTATTGTGTTTGCATTTTATTAAAACGAGAAAAAAACATGTATGGCAGGGAAAATTGTAATCATATTTGATTCTGCCTGGAATTTTCTTCTAAAAAAATTTCTTTTTTATATTTAGTAATTTCACTTTCATGGTAAAGAATAGGTTTTTTCCATTCCATTTAAAGTGAAATAAATGAACATATATAAACAAGGCTGAGAAAAAAAAATGCTTATTTTATAAGAAAATTTCAGATGGAACTTTTTGAATATGAGGTATTTGCATCTGAACTTTTCTTTAGATTTAAAATAAAGTACTGCAATATCACAATGTAAATGCACTGTTATATCAAAATAAAATAAAAAAAAATACACATTGAATTGAATAATTTAATTTAAAGAGCCCCTATTTTGGGTTTTTGAAATTGACCTTCCATGTAGTGTGTAACACAGCTCTAAGTGAAGTGAAATATTCAGCTAAAGCTTAAATCTGAAAGTGGACAGTTTTTAAAACTATTGATTCTTCTAAAAAAAATCATCAAAAAAAAAAACAAAAAAAAACCTCATAGTGGTTTAAATGAATCGTCTTGATAACGAGTCTAGCCGTTTTGGCGTGACGTCAATACAAAACATAATGGTTTAGCGCGTAGACCCACAAAATTTAAACCTGCGGCCCCGCCCACTAACACAGCAGCAAAGACAGACAGATCCTAAAGTCATGAGTCATGAAGAGGCTGTGCTTACCTGGCTATTATTAAGTGTGAGGGAAAGACGTGCTTCAGCATCTACATGCTTACAATGAACTTTCAGTACACAGCTCATAGATTAGTTTCTTCCTTTCACCAAATTATGTGACCATCTTATTCTGTTTTCACTGTTTGGCTTGAACTTGCTCCCAAGAAAGGCAAACAGCATACATACTGTCACATGATTGACAGCGCACATACTGTCATGTGATTGACAGCGCACATTGGGCACTCAAGGGCACTAAGCTGTTTGCATTTAAAGAACATTACATTTTTCTGTGTGAAATACAAGAGATTTAATATATACTAGTATTGAACAGTTCATTACAGCGCATTCATGTGAGTATGTATGCTGTGGGAGCGAGTTCAAGCCAAACAGTGAGAACAGCGCCTACTAGGGTCACAGAACACGATGGTCACAGAATTTGGTGCAACACGTGCAAAATAAGGACAAATTGTTTGGTACAAGTCAAACAAAGGCACGCTGGACTTCGGGGTGGTGCACAGCACTGGTTGGGCAAAGCAGAGTACAGGTAAGCCCTGAGAACATAACATTTCACGCAAGAGGTGCCACAGCAATGGTTGCAAATAGAAATGATCTACAGCTGAGAAGGGAGAAAAGCTCTAAAATGAAAGATAATTAATGAAATCAGGCCCTGGCCCATAACATTTCATAAGTGTAAGTAAATAGCTGCTTCCTTGTTTTCTCTAGCTTGTAAAGTATGTATTTAATTGTGTTGTTACTTGTAACCGCTTGCACTGTATCAGGTTAACTCTATATTCCCATATTACATCTAATGCCATGTTGAAAACGCGACGCGTGCTGCTTTGTTTACGGATTTAAATGAGTTTGTGGTGTTTAACTGCACTGCTTTCGGGGGTGAGGTGTCTGAATAACACTGTTGAGAACCGGGTACTGTTTACTGTGGTGTTAGTAAGTTTACTTTTGGCTCGTTTCCACTGACTGGTACAGTACAGTACGGTACGGTACGGGTCACTTTTATCAGGCTTGCGTTTCCACTGCTAAAAGAGTACCAATGGTACTCTTTTGGTGGGCGTGGTGTACGACAGAAAGTTGCAGTCAACATCATTTTCGCTCGAGAAAATGTCTAAAGTAAAGCTGTACGGGTCGCTCACATATCATATGAGAAGCACTTCTCACAAAACAGATGCTTTACACACAAATACTTCTGTATAAATGTTTATTACTAACTTTTTTATGAACTTGAGTTGATTATATCTGCAGATCAATGACAGTGCGAAATAGCCTACTGTAACGTCTGCAATTATATAAAATAAATAAATGCAACATATATGAACACATACAGACCATTACAGTCTCCGATATGTTACCACTTACAGAAAAACTACACACAGCATACATTTAGTCCTTATTTAGGTTCAAAACAGCAGGAAATATAGCCCACAGTCTGACCTCTCATGATTAAACGTGTCTGTAATCTTCAGCAGCACGTGTAGCCTCTTGTTAGAAAGTAATTCCATCATTCCGAGTTCATAATAGTCCAAAAAGTGATGATATTAGTTAAACATGGCAGTTTGTTCACGAAAAAATAATGTGCTCCTTTTTTTCCGGCTTCTCCTTTTGTTTTTTCATGCGTCACTCTCGCGTTTGTCAGTTTCTGACAGGATCAGGTTTCAAAAGCACATCAATTATCAAGCGCAGGTTATTATCATCAGCTCAAGAAGCTTGTTATTTCAAATATAGCGCAAGCAAAAAAAGCAAAACCGCAAGCAAAAAAGCAAAACCGCTCACGCTTCAGACAGGCTCGTAAAAAAACTACGAGGCACAAGGTAAAATCTGCTATTTTTTTGGCTTTGTGCTGTTCATCAAGACAACGACAATGTTCATTTGAGCCCAGATCAAACAGGGCTCATTATTAGATGTTATTATATGTATATATAGTCTCTCGGCTGTGTATGAAAACATGGTGGCTCCTTTGTTTTCATTCTGGCTTGTTGTGTGAGCTCATGACATATCTCTGTAAACCAATAGCGTTCAGCTGCGCGTCTAGCTCCGCCTTTGGGACCCTTTTGGTACCCTTTCTCGTGTTTGGTACCATTTTGAAAGGGTGCCAAAAAAGTGGTTAGGTACACCTTTTGACAGTGGAAACGGCCATAAAAGCGTACCGACCTGTACCGTACCAGTCAGTGGAAACGAGCCATTTGAAGAGTGTTTTGGGCATCTGCTGCGATCGGATTCTATACCAATGTTGGCGACCCGGGGGCTTGATAAAACGCACTGGGCATTTTACTGTCTCGCGCTGAACGCTGTCGACCAATGGCAATAGGCTGTCATCAATCCAATCAGCGCAGATTAGCTTCGCGCTAAGGAGGGGTTTGAGAACAAATGAATCGCTGAACGATTCATATGGAAGTCGCTGGGATAATTAGGTGAAAATAAATGCATATTATAAGACCATTAATGTGTTTTTTGACCTTGCATGCATATCAGTATGTTGTTGGAGACCCATAAAACCGAAATATGACCCTTTTTAATGTATAATAGGGGCTCTTTAACTACAAAAAATAAAAAATAAAAGAAAAAAACTCACTCTAGGTCAAAGCTTCATATATTCTGCAAATATAATATAATACAGCTGTGTTATGTAGGTTTTACACCACAAATACGTGTGTGTACACTCACTAGCGAGTGATGCCAGGTGTGGCTGTATGTGGATTTCCTTGAGCAAAACGGCAGCGGGCAGGTGGATGGTGAGGTCGCACCAGGCCTCTTCAGGAAGGAATATGTAGGACCAAGCAGCTGATCGGGCCCGTCGATGTGGAGGTGTGGCCTGAAGCAGCACTTCTGCTGGCTGCGCTGTGGGACTGCTGGAGGTGATGGTGCCTGCAAGAGAACAGCAAAAGCTATCAATACAGATAAACAAAGAAAGAGAGGTTATTTCAAGTTTACTGCCATATCAGCTTCTCTGAAAATTTACAACATTTTATAAACACGACATTTCTATAATAAAAAAGGCCTATAACAATAAAAAGTAGTGCTGGGTAAAGTTTAATGCATACAAAATGTATGTTTGTTTTGACAAAGTATGCATGTGTTCTGTGTATCTTTATTATGTATTTATAAATATACACATGCATGCATATACAGTATTTGCAAAAATGTGTATATATATTTAGATGTAAAATATATATGTATATGATACTAATTATAAATAAATTTGAATATCTAGGCAACAAAATTATTTTGTATAGTTTTGTTTTTATGTATATCACATATACATAATGCATATATCTATATAATTTACACACATATATTATGTCAAGACAAACTTTTATTTTGGATGTGATTAATCTTTGCCCAGCGCTTGATACAACAACAAATAATACATAACATAAGGTAAAAATCTTATTTTTAAGATTTACATATGATCAAACAATTCAACCATTTTTGAAGAATTCCCATTTTAGATAAACATGTGTTAATATGAAAAGGCAGGACTTGGATGCTAACCATTTTCACATATTTTGATATACATATATTAGAAAATATTTTAAACACTTTAATTGATTTCAGTTTTGTGGTACTAGATTAGGGTAAGCAATCACAGGTTTTGAAAAAGAAATATATGTATAGACTCATCTGTGCTTCAACAAAAAACCTATTAATAGATGCTGATATAAACCTATAGAACTTCCTGATATAGAACTCAGATTTATTTTATTGCAAATATTGCTTCCACATGGCCTTTCTTATGCAATTCGTTTTGGTACAAATGACGTAAGATAATGTAAAAGGATATGTTGTCATGAAGAAATTTGTGTTTTTTTCTCCCTGTTTAGTGAAATTCAATTTGTAAAGCTGTAAAAGTGACAGACGTCTAGCTAGCAGATGTTGTGAATTGTATTTCTTTGCAATAAGAAAGAAAAAGAAAAAGAAAAGGTGGGCCTAAATAATCAGAAAGCATGCTTGCTGTACCAAGAGGAGCAAAGTTGTGCAGTCCTTCTGCATTGTCTGGTTCTGAGGTGAGCACTCGTGCTTTCAGGCTGCCGTCAGCTGCTTTTCCAGGTCCAGAGTCCAGGAACTTCATGATAGTGGACACCATACTGCGTGCGGTGTTCACGATGGCTCGTGTGCTGGTGACCATGTTGTTACAGATGAGCTGCACACCACCTAAATATGCATACACACACAATGTCAGAACCTGCATACCAGCTCAAAGTTGTTGTTTTTTCCTCTTTTTGCAGTGCTAGTGTTTGCGTACCCATGTCATGGAAGGCTTTCAAAGCCTCGCTGGTGTCAAGCACTCTTAAAATAAACCACAGTAAAGGCTCAGAGAGCTGACATGTTGAGAGTGATCCCTGTAAAAGAATGAGCACACAGAACTCATAAGACGCACTAACATTGCATTTCAACTTTATTATTATAGATATGGAACCAAATGAGCTAAACAGGACAAATTTGCTATCTTTTCCCATAATTTTCTGTTCCTTTTTTTATCAAAACATAACATAAAAAACCATGTGTTGAGTTGTTTTTTATTATTTTACATATTTTTATTATTAATAGTAATACCATAGTAGAAAATAATATGTA
Organism: Danio tinwini; assembly: GCA_903798205.1. NCBI lineage: Eukaryota > Metazoa > Chordata > Actinopteri > Cypriniformes > Danionidae > Danio > Danio tinwini. The sequence goes on from CAIGQZ010034910.1 coordinate 744,776, forward strand.
AAAATGTAATACAATTTTAACAGCTCATTTTAAGTGAGAGACTTTTTTTTATTAACTCTGTTTTACCTGTCGGCCCATATACCCACAGGCCATGTAAGTGAGAATGGGCTGCAGCATGACCTGGACGGATGTGGCTCTTTTGCTCAGAGTAGTCAAGATAGTGAAGAGGCCGTCACCCACTGAGATGGCATCCAGCCCACCATGAAAGTTCTCGTGTTTGGTTAGGTGAAGTCCACTAGCACCTGGAAAGAGAGAGAACACACAGAAGTAAAATGAATGCTTAAAATTCAATATTATATAATATGCTTTATTCAACTTTAAAACGTTATTCATTTGAATTAATATTTTAAAATGTTTAAATATTTATCTGATTGCAAAGTCATTATTTTAGTCTGCAATGTAAAATGACTATTCAAACAAAACATCCACAAATCTTTAATTGATGAATAAAAGCATTTCAAGTTTGAAAACAGTTGTGCTGCTTAATATTTTTGTAATGGAAGTTCAAAAATGTAATAATTATAAATCAATTCATTGAGTTCTTAAAATTGCTCACAAAAACCTTTATGCAACATTATACACACCCAAACTTTTGACCAGTATAATATATAACACATTATTTTATAATTATTATAGAGAATTAACTTTCTCTTCTAAAATGTAGTATAATATAATTTTACATTTATTAATTTAAAATAAAGTTATGTACCAATTATCATGGCCATGGCACTGCTGTTGCACTGCCCCAGAGCTGACAGGATTTGACTCATAATTTGCTGATTGGCCAAAACCAGATCTGCCACGCCTGCTGCTGGTCCCTGGTGCTGAGCTGTGCCTGCCGCCCCACACTCTTTACTTCCACACACTTTTTCTTCATCCGACACGCTTTCAGTAGCTCCACCTGCTGGAGGAAGCCTCCCACTGAACTCCCGATCACCTGACAGAGGCAGCATCACCAAAGCATTGACCAGCTTCAAGAGGTCAAACATCAGTTGGTCTCGCGTGGTCTCACCACACACAGCCTTAGCGTCACCTGGACGGATGATATTGGCGAAAAGGCCCCCGAAACAGGCACGGGCCCCTACAGAGCTGTCGGAACCACTGCGCGAGACCACCTTATCGGAGCAGGTAATGTAGTGGTGAACAAGGAAGGTGATCGACTCGATGACGGCCAAGATGGTGGTCACAGAAACAACTTCAAAGTTTTGCTCCAGGGTGAACTCCAAAAGCTTCACCTGTGCGTCTAAAGGACCCTGACCGGACTGGAATGGACCCCTTCAAATAGAGAAAGGGGTGAAAATAAAATAAGGTACCATTTTACTCAAAGGGGTGTTCATAAGACTGTCATGAAACCTTTATAATCATGACAGGACACATGCTATCAATATAAAGTAGATTTTATACATGCTTACAGGGTTTCTGCACTTCTAAGATCATTCTGAATAAAATTTTAGACTTTTACAGGGGTAAACACTAAGGATTTTTTCTAATGATACGGTTACATTTAGTGATTGGGTGTCAGCCCGATTGGGTAGCTATACTTGGACAGAAAAATTAAGATGTTTAAAATTAAGTTTAAAATGTGTGCGTTTAATACCTACAACACAATATATTTTAGTGAATTTAAGACTTTAAGGCCTAAAATTTTGCTTTTTAACATTTAAGACATTTTAAGACCCCACAGACACCCTGGCTGAAGACCAGTGTTGGAAGTTATGTAATAATATAACTTTTCTAAGTATGAGTAAATTAATGCATTAGTTAAAAAAATGTAATAAAAGTATAATACCGGAGTTACTTTTTTAAAAATGTAATGCGAGTTACTTATTTAATTAGCTTTTAAAAAATTAATTCTTTCAAGTTCTGAAAGATTTTACGGCTCAGCCAGGTAAGATCGCATGCATTACTTTCCATAAAAAGTAACACAACTAGTATTTTTTGGGGAGTAACTCAATATTTGAATGCATTACTTTCAAAAGTAACTTTCCTCAACACTGCTTATGACCAGTATTTGGCAGTAACATGTTACTAGTAATGCGTTACTGTAACGGCACTACTTTTGACAGTAACTAATACTTAACGCATTACTTAAAATATATTAACTCTGTTATCGTTACAATGATACGTTTGTCCATTACTTGGTAAATTCATTAATTCTGGCTACAGTCTAGCCTACATCGTCCTGTAAAGTGCATTTAACATGTATTTAACAAGTTTAAGGGATAAAAACAACAGCTTTTATGATGCTGAAGCAACTTTTAGTTTTTTTGTTACTGAATATATTATTGAGCTGGTTTATCACCTTTAATTAGTGTTTACAAATCTTTGTCAGGAAAACAAACAACTTGAGGTTACCAAGACATCAAAACTGGTCACAAATCTGTCATAAACATGATTCAGGAATGTAAACTCGCCAGAGATGTAAAAGGTTATACCACCTCCCCCTATTGGTTAATAAGCATGTCACACAAAGGATTATTATGCATTTGCTCTTGGACAGAGATGTGTCTAAATATGTTTTTAAATATTTATATTGCAGCCTGTGTAATTAGACACCCCCGCCCCACACTTATACACAATTGACAAGAATAAGCCTTTTTAAGAAGAAAATAAAGAGTTATGTGAGTTACATGTGATACATATGTGAGGAACAGACTAAATTTTTCATTAGAATTCCTCACTAATAGTGTCAATACTCTGTCAAATTATTTTATAACTGCGTCGGTAATATTTATTGACATTAAATGAAACCACAAATTAAATTTGTACCACTGTAGTTGAGGTCAAGAAAAACATTAATGATGGAGTCATATAATTCATGCTACAATAATAATGGCATCCTTACAATCACGATTATGAGAGATTTATGACAAGTTGTCTTTGTAATATTAAGTTATAATGACAAAGACAATTTATGATGTATTTATGTCGAGTTGCCAAAAAGACATCCCAAACAATGTGATCTTTGCATTTAAAATGACATAACAGAGGGAATAACCACAGTTGCATTAAATCTCATTCATTCAGATTCATGACGCATATCTTATGAGATATTTTAAGTAAAGCGTTACCTAAAATACTAATTGTACCCAAGTCTGTATATTAAATTACTACTGTTCACTTTAGAAGGCATGTTTAAAACCAAAAACAAACAAAAAGATTGACTTATATTGAATAAACATTGGTGTAATTCCATAGATACTGAATTAATCATGTACCTCTCCGTAGACAGGATGTGCAACAGTTTAAGCAGAAATTCACTGAACATCTGTGGACAGGTGGAGGACAGGTGCACCTGCAACCTGGTTAAAAACTCTTGCAAGGCTTGTGTTGCAGTGGGGCCGACCTGGAAAGAGACAAGAAGATGAGTCTGCGAGGCATTTTCCCCAAATAGATCACTGTGAAAGCAGTCATGCACGTCTGTCTCATTAAGCTCAATACCTGTGAGCTGTGCTGGCTGGTGCCATGAGGGTTTCCTCCAGACAGGAAGCGCACAAGCACATGCACAAGTGTGGGGTCAGACACCATCTGCTGGGCCGTGCTCTCCTGAACACCCATCCCACTGCTGGAGGCTGCAGATGTTGCACATATTTATCAGCACAGTTATTCGGAAACTAGGTCACCAGACTGTTTGCTTTTATAATCAGGATTCAGAGGGGCAACAAAACACAGATCTGCTAAGCTGGCGGGATTACCCCTGAGAAGACCCACATATAGAAATGCAAGTTTCCCTGTGGGGACTACAAAGGTTGGAGCGTGTGCAAAAACGCACATCAGAGGTACAAAGGATGGCTCAGCTAATCAGATACTCACCACTAGCAGGCATGTTGGTCATGAGGGTGAGACTGTGCAGGACAAGACACCATGTTCTCAAAGAGGTGTTGGGGTACCAGGCTAGCACTGACAGGAAACTGCTAATGGAGGCTGACAGAGACAAGAAGTTCAGTTAATATACAATATACAGTGAACCATAACTGCATATAGGACAGTTGGGTATCGGTTCAGTAATAGTTCTAAACCGGTTGTAATGTACTGATGTCATTTATCTTATTTGCGCTATTTTGTGTTAGTTTACTATGGTGAGGGATGCGAGCTCGAGTAATTAAAACACTCCAACTACTTTATATTAATACATTTTACTACAAGAATTCTTGTGCTGTGAAGTAAAATATAAAATCGTGTATGGAAAGCATCGTCAATGCACCGTGATGCACAGATATTAAAATGAACAGAATTGATGGCATGATAATTGTAAACAAACCGAACTGGGAGACTAGTGTAGGTTCACACCTTTAATTAAAAACATCACATTAATCATAAACGTACCATTACACTGTGAGATTCATCTCTTTAAGATATGTATCTTTTTTCTTTATTTATACTCTACGATTGAACTGATGTCAATATTTAAGATGATTAAATATTTAGTAGGATTGTTAAAATCAGATTTTAGATTCTGAGAGCTAATATAATATAATATAATACAATATAATATAATATAATATAATATAATTCAAAATAATATAAAAAATCATTAAAAAATATCATAAAAAATTATGAAATAAAACTACACTAATATAAATTAATAATACATTTTTTGACAAAGTAATATCTAAATAAATTAAAATTAAATTAAAGACATTAAATTAAAACTAAGAAATTAAATTAAATAATGAAAATGTTCAATTTAGTAGGATTGTTCACACAGATTTTCATCGTTTAAATCTGATTTTAGATTCAGAGAGCTCCATTTTTTATTCTGTTTTAAACTTCTAGAGATACAATTCACATTCTTATTAACTTGCTACTTGGAATGTATGTAAACCATGTACCCTTAGAACCAAAAAACATGAAATAATGCATTTAAATTAGATTAAATCTGGTTAAATTCAGAAAAGTTTTAGAAATTATAGCTAATCTCAGTATGGCAAGGAGGTTAAAAGTGCAAAATTAAATCAGAATAACACTGATCTAACTGGTGGGACATATCTCTGCAAACACTAACTACATGGCTCATATCCTTTTTTTATATCAACATCTGGGATAAAGAGATAAGCAGACATATAGCATGACACCATGAAAGAGAACTCAATTCAGTACACATTTCTATGTGCACACACCCAAAGCATGCAATAAGACTATGATTTAGACAAGCCGTCCGTTTTGGTGAGTATACATGCTAACATAATGTGTTATGTCTTAGGTGTTGTAATCATACATATCAAATGTGTATCAGTGTACTGTATTTATGGATATATCCATATAAAATTTAATAATCCTAAAATGTAGCTAGTTAACAAGACACTTATTTAAATGCTTTCAAGATACAGGTTGTAATAGATTAGAGACTTCACCTAAACTATTTAAAGAATATGATAACTTCCTCCTATTAAAGTGTTTTATCATCAGTCAGTGAATGTCACACCTTGGTTAAGAGGGATTGTGGGCACTCTGCTGGCATTGAAGAGAAAGATGTCTGAGCCACTCTCTTCTGACCCTCCAGAGCAGGAACTTAAACTCAAAGTCAACCACAGCTGTAGCAAAGACTCCAACTAGAGACACAAAAGTTTATATAGTATGAATAAGATGGGGGTAAAAACATCTTCAATACATCAAAGGTGTGTACCTAAACATACCTGAACATGATGCACTTGCAGCAAAGAGAAGAGTTTATTGAAGCAGGTGCTCAACATGGGGATGGAGGAGGGTTGTACCATCAGACTGCTGCTGGGGGGAGAGCTGTGGAACCCCCCACGCAAAAGAGAGTCATCGGTCCCGTTTGCAGACTGGGCTACTAAAATGAGAGGGAGAAAGGTCAACACTTGTTAGATGTTCAAAAATAACATAAAAATAATAATAAAAAACTTATGAAATAAAATTTAAATTAAATTAATTAATAACAGTTTAATTGACAAAGCAAAATCTAAATAAATTAAACAAAAATGTAATTAAAGACATTAAATTAAAACTAAAATAATTGAAATAAATTAATAATAAAAATGTAATTAATGGGGGTTCATTCCACTGTGGCGAATTCTGATAAATAAAGAAAATAACCCGAAAAGTAAACAAATGAATGTAATTAATTTTAAGTCAATTAAATTAAGTACAAAATAATTTTAAATGTAAAAAAATGTATGAAATTAAAGAAATTAAATTAATTACATTCAAAGGAATTACATTAAAATTAAATAAATTAAAAGAAATGTAATTTAATTTAAATACAAAAGTAATTAAAATTAATTAAATAAAAAATTATAAATAAAATAGTCCATAGAGACTTGCCACATCTTTGGGCAAGTGAAATTTACTCTAACAACTATTCATACAATAACAAAAGGACTAAAAAGAAAAGAAAACTGGATTAATTTTTTTTAAAATTCACATGCAACGCTCACAAAATTGAGAACGAGAAATGTATACTCCCTATAGACTTTTAAAATTTCATTTAATACAAGAAATAAAGAACATAAAAATATTTTTTTAAATAAATAAAACATATTCCTTCATATTACCATATTTTCATAAATATGTGAAAAACTGTGCATTAATCTTTGATTTGTGTGTGTGCGTACCAGAAGGTGATGTGGACGTTAGTGCTTGCAATATGGCGTCTGCCTCCAGTGTTGCCATCATCTTTAGCATGAGTTCTGCTTGCTGTTCTAATCCAACCTCCAGTCGAGCATCCAGTGCTAGAACAAAAACGAGGAGACTTCAGCACTCACATTCTATATTGTGTCATTTATATTTTTTCATTCATTTTCTGCTCATTCACACCTTGAGATACAGACACCGAGAGGTTTTGTGATCCAGGCTTCTCTACTGTGGTGGCCGCAGGTGGTTTAGACACAGGTATGCCCACACCACCCGTGTAGGGGTTATAACTGTATGAGCCATAGTCAGCACCCCAGTAATCATACCAGGTACTGCTGATTGGCTGTGAGAGAGAACATAAGGGGGGATGGAACAACAACAAAAATAATCTCAGATTCAGCTCTCTGAGAAAAATTGAAAAATACTTTACAGCAAGAAAAGTTAATACATTTAGGTTTCTGAAAATCATGGATAAGCATTACAACCAAACTTGATGTCATTTTATTTCATCGCATGCATTATAGGGATAAAACAGTTAATCATACAATTCAGTTTGCACATTTAAACAACCTAACAATGAGGATACAGTGGAAAGTATTCAGACCCCATTACATTTTTCCCTCTTTGTTATATTGCAGACATTTGCCAAATTCATTTAAGTTAATTTTTTCTTAATTAATGGGCACCCAACACCCCATATTGACAGAAAAACACAATTGTTGTCATTTTGCAGATTTATTAAAAAAGAAAAACTGAAATATCACATGGCTTTTGTATTCAGAAGCTTTGCTCAGTATTCAGTAGAAGCACCCTTTTAATCTAATACAGGGGTGTCAAATGTACAGCCCGCAAACAGGTTTAATCCAGCCTGCGAGATGATTCTGTAAAGTTAAAAAATGCAAATTTTCAATAAAAGAAACTGCTGTTCCAATTGTGTCAACCAAACAGCGCAATTTCAAATCTGTTAATTTCATCAGATCCAGATGCCTGAATCAGCATTAGTGTGACAGCCTTCTCAGAGAGAAAGACCACATCTATGCCCTGCCATACCACACAAGGAAACTTAACTGTTTAACGTTTGGTCAGTTTAGTGGCTAATTTGTTCGAGTTTAGTCATATGAAAATGTATGATATAAAAAGGAGGCATGGCACCCAACCACACCCCCTAAACCCAACTATCATTGGTGGATAAGCAAATCCTACTAAATTTGTTCGATAAGATTGTACAAATTCATATGAATTAGCCACTAAATCAAAAAGTTACAAATTGCAGTGAGATCGTGTTGTCTTCAGGCTTCAGCTTTATGTTTTTAAGTTGATCGTATTAAAACAAAGAAAACTATCTGAAGTTGTTGTTTTTAAGTTATATATACCATGATTTTACCAGTCCGGCTCACTTGGGAATAGATTTTCCTCCATGTGGCCCCTGAGCTAAAATGAGTCTGACACCCCTGATCTAACACATCCATGAGACACAAAAAGTGAAAAATTTAAGGGGGTTTGAATACTTTCTGTACCCACTGCATGTTGCATGTGGAATGCTTTTGAGTAATTATAGTATTAATATAGTATTAAGTACTAAAAAAAAAAAAAAAAAAAAAAAAAACTTATTTTGGTCTTAGCTCTTGTGTTTCTTTTAAACCATCGCATCAGTGGAGTTTGATACCACAATCTGTTAGAGAATGTGTATCTTTTAAATCAGTAAAGTATCATTTTAAGAAATGGCTTCTTAATCAACATTGTAAAGACTAGTTTTTTTGACATTGCTGTTTTTTGTTATTCATTTGAGTATTGTTTAGGGTTTGAATTTGTATTTGTATTGGTATATGGCTTTAACAGCTGGCAAAGGAACGACCGATGAAAATTGGACTGGGTTAATTTGGGTGAATTTACGTTCTTAGAAAATGTTGATTAAAGAACACTGTCCATTGTGAAAAAATGAATAAATTAATTAAAGCATAATGTATATATAACTTTATTTTCAAAATTGGAAATTGTAGTTATTTTCTGTGAAGAAAACATCAGCAACTAGAAGGGTCTCACTCTCAGCCTATCATGAGTTAGCAATATCTTTATTCTGGTTGTTGGAAATGAATTACCAATAAATTCTAAATTATTGGTCCACATGTAAACATCATAACTGAGAACAGAACTGTGATCATTTTAAACTGTTACACCCCTAATGCTTTAAAAAGAAGGGAAAGAGAAAGAGAATGAGGTCCATACCTTAAAGACCTTGGCGGCGAGTGGATCTTTTTCCAAATCAATATCTAAAGGATCAATATCAACATCCATCAAGTCTTGTAGCAAGTCAAAGTCAATTTCTTTATCTTTTTCCAAAGATGACAGTGGAGGAGCACCTTTGGGCAACGAAAAGACCTTCAATATGGCAAGAGCAGCGTACCAAGAGAAGCAACTACACAGACAACCTTCTTCAGGACGTCAGGCCGTCACACTCCTCTTAGACAGACAGGGGGCTCAAACAGTGGATCGTTGACCCATTTTTACCCCTTGTGTACTGTTCAAATTGACTACCCTTTCGTTATGTAAAAAACATGTAAACCAAAATATGTGGCAAAATAAGATTTGTCACTAAAAACCATTCAATTAGCTGAAACCCAGAGAAAGTAGTTTCAATTAAGCCTCAAAATCACCCCAGAGTGGAGAAAAACCTCCCCAACAGCACACAAGGGTTAATACATTTATCATGCCTGATAGCATTAACATCCAATAACACAATGAATAGCTGTTGTAAATTTCAAATGAGCCCAAATCATCTGCACTGTTCCAACCTCCTGTCCACTGCATTGCACCGCTATTACATAATATAACAAACACAAACACAAAAATATGCATGCAGCTCATCCAAGAGAGTAAATTGTACAAAAATGACATTAGAAAAAATAAAAGACAGGTGAGGGAAGGGGTCCATGTGAGGTGATGTGCTATTCGGACGGGGTTACCAACGCACTTTGGAACACAGAGGATGTCCCGGGTGTACCTGCGATGATATCAGGTCCCAGAGGTTCATCGATGGTCTCTACGAGCGGGATGGGGGTCGGCTGAGGGAGAGAGTCGTCCGAATCCAGCACTACAGAGGAAGAGGCGGCCCCGGCCTCATCAGCCCCCGCACCCTCCATCCCATCCACACACACTGGAGACAGCAGCTCTCCTAAAAATACAAAATGTCATCTAAAAATAAATCAACAAGTAATGAGTGAATGACCATTCTAAAACACAAACCTGCAAGGATATCCTGCAGCATGCAGGTGAGGGAGTACTGAGCCCAGGCTCCCCCCCACGAAATGTCCCCGCGGTTGAAGTCGGTCCCCACCAATAAAAGAAGCAACCGTTCCAGCTGCTGCTCGGAAACCACTTCACACAGGTGGATTGTGGGTCTTGTCGCATTTGCTATCCTGGCCAAAACCTGGGTAGTTGGATTACATTCAATACATAAAAAAATGCAGTACAAAGAGCTTTTAACTTTCTTTTTTTTTAGACAACAAACAAAACCTGTTGAACACACATACATTTAGATTCTATAAAAATATATGAATAACAATAAAATTATATCAAAATAAATGTTAAGTAAAAGAGATAAAAAAAGAAGAAAAAATTTGGATTTTAGCTCTTACTCAAATTAAACAATGCTGAACCAGCTAATCACGATCTAATATAAACTTTAAGACAGATGTGATAAGGCAATCTGGAGTTTAACTCTGCAGGACAGTGGACCTACAGGTTTGAGTTAACACACTCCTATTCTTGAACATGTTGGGTGTTTTTTCTCCCCAAAAATGTATGGCATGTTCAAAAACGGCTTTTATCACTGCTGTACATTTTGCAAATTTGTATTTGTATAATTATTTGTATCATCTTTTTATTTACCTTATTATGTTTTTTGATTATTCGTGTTTCTGTACTAAATATCATTTTTGATGCTAACATTTATAATTGTACTGTTTGATTTAGACAGTGAGAACATGTCAACTGATATTGTTTCTGCTAATAGACTGGAACAATTGATGTCTTACTGATCCCTTATATTTAATGCCGTATCTCTCTGATTAATAAGCAATAATAATAAAAACATTTTCAGTTATATATTAGGCAGATGCTTTTATCCAAAGTGACTTACAAGTGATAAAAGCACTTAAAATCTGTAGCTGTATATAAATACAATGACAAGTCTAAGTTACTAAGTCTACAAGTCTTATCTTTATTTATATATAACCATATTTTCCGCACTATAAGGTGCACCTAAGAGCCTTAGGGTGCTTTCACACCTGTAGGTTGATTGTTTTGTTCCGAAACAGGGATTAAAATTGTTACAATGTTGCACTTTGTTATTGGTGCAGTTTTTAAATGGACCAAAATACCTAAAACAAGTCACATTCAAGTAAACTGTGCAATAGGACATTATAAGCGGAAAGCTGTGCTTTAATTTTGAATAGTGACACCCACAGACATCGTCAACAAATATAAATCAGAGGTAAGACTGAGGTTATGCCTAAACGAACTGCGCTAAATGTGGAAACACACCAGGTTCTGAAACAAAAGTTTAGGTGTGAAAGAACCCTTAAATTTTGTCAAGGCTTGATAATCTGGTGCGCCATATGTGTGCACTGGTGCGCCTTATGAGTTCCATAATCTGTTAAAATGTTGTGCGACTTTGGTAAGCGCTCTGCTTGATTGCCTGCCGGAGCATTTCCTGCTGACACAAGGACGTAATACATGCACAGCGTACGCGATTAACAAAAGAACTCCAACCACTGGACATTGGTGTAAACAGGGTGTTAAAAGTAAAGTTGTGAGCTGCATTGGACCGATGGATGACAGCCGGTGAACACACCTTTAGTATGACTGGTAGGCAGTGCTGGGCGAATTACGCCACCATATGTGAATGTATTTTCAATGTCTCAGCTAAGGTATCTGCTTAACTGTAAGCAGGCATCATTGCTGATGCTGAACAGCCACCGACAATTATGAGGGGAAACTCGGCATGTTTGATGGTGATATTGCCCAGCTATTCAATTCAGACACATAAGATGAGGACTTTAATGGACTTGTGGGAGAAGATTGATAAAAAAAATTATGCAAAAAAAAAAACTGTCAGTTTTAGCATGAGCCTTATAACGCAATGTGTCTTATGCATCGGTTAGGTACAGAAATAAACCCTGTAAATGAAACTGCGTCTTATAATCCAGTGCGCCTTATGGTGCAGAAAATACAGTATATTATATTTTTATTTATTCTCTCAATGTCAATTTCACTTATATAGCACTATTAAACACAACCAAAGGTTGACCAATGTGCAGCACAATACAAATCACAAAGAGAAATATATAAAATTACAGCTAAAACAAACAACTCTCACTGATAAAATGCCAAATCAAAAAGGTAAGTTTACAACCTAGATTTAAAAACAGACAAAGATGATAAAGATCTAATACAGAGGGGCAGAGCATTCCACAATGTAGGATCAGCTCCAGTGAAAGCACGGTCACCCCTGCATTTCAGCCTCGACTTCAGATACATAATAGTCTCTGGTTTGATGACCAAAGAGACTGACCAGGCTGATGTTCAGTCAACAGGTGTAACAGATAAGACGGAGTCAAGCCATGTAGTGATTTAAAAACCAAGAGAAGAATTTTAAAAGTGACACGATAGGCAACCAGTGCAAAGAGCGTAAGACTGGTGTGATGTGGTCATGTTTTTTGGTAGCAGTTAAAAGCCTTGCAGCAGCATTTTGAACTAATTGTAAACGGAATAGAGTTGTCTGACTAATCCCAAAATATAGTGAGTTACAGTAGTCCAACCTAGAAGTAATAAAAACATGGATTATTTTTCAAAACTTTTACTAGATAGAATAGGTTTGACAGTTATTAAGAGCTGAAAAAAGCAGGATTTGACCACTGCGTTTTTCTGTTTATCAAATCTCAAGCCATCATCAAAAATAACACCCAGATATTTTTCCTCAGGTGTTACTGCTTTTTCCATATCGTGGACTGAGTTGCATTGGTAAGAATAAGAAATGTGTATAACCATTTAAAAAACTCCCAAACTTTTTTTTTTGTTAATGTGAAGTTACCACGGGGCAACTAGCCAATTAAAAATAAATTAAAGAAAGAACTGTATCCTCTAGTTGCACACCTTGCAAACAAACAGGAGCAGGTCTGCGTGGCAGGTGAAGTCCATGGAGAGAAGGAAAAGAGCGAGTTTCTGGACCACACAGATGCAGCGCTCGTGAGCTAGCGTGAAGGGCAGGAGCTCCACCTCAGGGGTCTCTTTTGCCACTGATGCTTCCGAGTCCAAAGTGGAGCGAGGCCATTCGGCTGTCCGCCTCAAACGGATCAGATCTTTAAAGTGCTACCAAAGACACAGAACCACAAGGTTAGCATTATGATCCATCTCAAAGCTATGTTTACAATTACTAATGTGTAAATATCTGTTGCCCCAAACCCATGCCTAAAAAATGAGGTGCCAAAAACTAGATTCTCACCTTGGAAGTGGCTTGCTTGAGTTTGGCCTGTTCCACCAACAGCTTGTAAGAGGAGCCTTTGTTGCTCTGAATTTTTTCCTTCTCGATTTGCTCTACTAAAGCTTTTTGTTTGGCTTTCAATAAATTCAACTGCTGCAATGAAATGAATATTGATCAACATCCTCTCTATGTCAATAAAGGACTTTAAGTTGATGTAATAGTATAGAAGTACCCTAGCACAATAAAAAGGTTTGTGCGAGACACGTGTACCTGTTTGTGATGGACTAGCTGTTTGCGGATCTTGCGTGAATACAGACGATCTAAACTGCTGTTGTTGCCCTTAGCGGATCTGCTTGGGTTCTGAGATTGCAGACTGTTATTTATGAAACTCCACTGGTTTCCTGGTGTCATTGGAAAGAGTAAAAGCGCAGTAAGCATCATTAGTAAAAAAAAACATTTCTGTGCAGCATGCAGACCATCTTTCAAAGGTGTGACTAGTAAGACTTTTTGAAATAAATGAATTCTTGAATTTATTAGACACATCAAATTGATCAAAGGTGACAGCAGATACATTTTAAATGTTTTCAAAATTTCTATTATCATATAAAAGCTTTTCTTATTCATCACAATCTTGGACAAATAAGTATATCCTGTTTTTTTTACAATTATATCACATCACAACAGAAGTTTTCAGTAAGGATATAAGATTGAACATTTCTTTGAACACTAAATAAGCATATTATAATTTCTGGAAATTACATAACAATAAAACATCTCATATCAGCAGTAAAAACAATATGCTTGTCACATGTCACATATCTTCATATCCAAACTTGCTATATACACACACACATACACATATACATATACATACACACATATATATATACATATATATATATATACATACACACACATATATATATATATATACATACACACATATACATATATATATACATA